>WOVY01011364.1:0-309478 GCA_013436015.1 Rhipicephalus annulatus | reverse complement strand
GAACCTGGCGACCTTCCACACGTCAATATTTCTGCCCACAATGTGCAGTTACGGCTCCCCCCTCCAGTAATGATCAATATGTTTATCTGCCTGGCATGATTAGTTTTTACTAGCATAGAAGGTGTATGACGGCTAATTACAATGGGCCACAACGACCTCTCATTCTCCGAGTTACAAGCTTTGATCAGCTCACGCACTTCGTATGGTTACTTAGCATACTCTTACTCGCGACAATACTTCAAAAAAAGTTATAAACCTTGCACCAACAAAAAGAAAATATATCAATAAAAATAAAAAGGCTGACTTATTGAACCATCCTATATTGTGATACTGTGATCCTATACTGGCCAAATCAAGAAAGATGCTGGTATAGGGCCAATAAAAAACCAATTGACCAACCGATGCAGCGCCGAAAACTAGGCAACTGGGTATTAAGGCTCAACACACATACGAAGTATAGTTACACACTGTACGCATGATCCATTTTTTTTGAATTATAGCCACATTATTCAACGCACAGATAGATGTCCGAGAAGCCCTAACACACCAAAACACCTTGGGAATAATTCCCCGAAATTTCAGCTTTTCAAGATCGGTGAGTGCCAGCTATGCGTTAATGTCAAACAGAATGTGCAAGAGATTTAGAAGAAATGTTTATGTATGTAAAATATACGCTGCACTTTCCGAAGAAGTGTTTTTTGTGCTGAAATATTAAAAAAAATGTAGACCAATCACAGAATTGCTGTAGACACTCTAACGAAAGAAATTTCCTCGTAATTTAAAATTCATGTGAAGCCGTGTTTTCGCAGTAGACACTTTATCGCGTGACTGCTTCTTTGAGTAAGCCGCCGCTTGGCCAACATTTACCAAAGGTAAGCCGCGCACAGCAATACCCCACAGCAGTTCGGTGTGACAGTTTTAAATAGCAAACTAGTTTGATGGGAGAATGGCTGCTCAACTCAATTCTACTCACATAGTTCATGCAGCGTGAGCCCCCCACTTCCGCTAACGTATTAAAGAAAACCTTTTGTTGGATTATTTAGCGCCTAAAGTAACGATGGAGCTGATGCTCGTAGTATTTTCACATTTTCCATCACGCGTTTATAATTTGTTTATGCAACTTTGTTTATCTGTTTATTTGTTATCTGGAACGCAATGCAATTTATCTTTATCTGCAATTATCAGCAATTTATCTGCAAATTGTTTATCTGGAACGCAATGGCAGAATAATGCAAACCCTGGTGGTTAAATTTGTCCAGATTTCACTTCTATCGTCTAGTCACAAAAACCTTTTGCAATAAAGTTTGCGGAAAAAAAGTGAAGCAATATTCAACTAAACTTCAGATCACCTTGTTTTACACCAGCAACAAACATCGTGAATATCAAGAACGTAAGCTATCTGAAGCACATCAGAAGCCAGTACTTCCATAATTCCCATGGGGGTACGAGCACCACTGAAGGATCCCACGTAGTCACTAGTGCCAGATTACTCTATATATATTATATAAGTATTATTGAAATCTATGCTGCCAATGGATGACACCATTAGTAAAGCGGCGTCACAGCAGTGCTCACTGTGTGATTCGTGGTTTCGGAACCATGTTACTTGGTGCAGATGATGATTAACAGACGCTCCCATGCTTCACTCCGTGCAATTCCGCAATCTCCAACCGCCGTTGGGACTGCAAAATAGGAGCACCAATCCTTCTGACTATTACAGGAATCACGACCCTCGGAGACAGTCAGTCAGTGATGTAAAGAGCAACATGCAGTGGGTGAGCAGGAACCTAATTGTCTGCTACCAGGTGCGCACTTTGCCTAGCCAAGGCCTAGGTAGCATGCCCGTGAAAGCGAGGAGGAGAATCTTGAGAAAGGTGGAGAGATGAATCGACAAATAGAGCGTATACTGCGTCACAACTTCCTGTGGAAGTTGTGACGCTGTTGTAAAACGCAAGTGTGTTTTGCAACACAACTTACAACACAACTTACAACACAACTTGTGTTTTAAACACAGCAGCGTCGCAAGTTGTGATGCTGTAATTTGTGACGCTGTTCTTGTGACATAGTTGTAAAAGCTACGTGCACACAGCTTTTAGCATATGTGTTGTTACGCCAATTAGAGCGTTTGCGGGCTATTTCGGTTTTAGTTTTCGCAAGTGCATCCAACATGTACCCTGTCGCATGAAATGTGTGGTTTTAAGATGTTGTTTACAAAAACATTGTTACAAACGAAAAAAATATATACTGGTTTTCTCTAAGCATTGACAAGCGTTCATATTCTTGAGAAATAAATGATTGATATGGCTTCTGCGAATTTTATTACAACAATATACTGCCCAGTAGTTCAAGCCCTTGTGCAAGTGAACATATGTAGTAACGGTTGCATGATTTTTCAGAAAGCAATAAAGCATTGTTCATCACGAAGAAACACAAGCATCAGCTTTATTGAATTTACACCCCCGAAGGGTTCCAAAGCCACAGTTAACAATAAAAGCTAACCTGGCAAAGGCGAACTTTCCAGTGAATGCAAACAGCACTGTGTTCGTGTCCTCTCGTTTTGTCCCGCTATAGCGCTGCTATTTCTTGCAAAATGCCAGGCTTTAATGAAATACGGTGCTTGGTCTTAACCACCAAACATACCTTTAGTTTACTACCGGAAGGTCTACATCAGTTATACCACAATAGAGTTTCATCATATTCAATGCCTAAGAATATCTTTTTCAGTTAGTTAATCCTCCTCTTAACGTTGCTTCTTTCATTTAAGCTGCTTTTTGAGACTGATTTCTGACGAGTCTTCATGTATATGCTTCATGATGAATGAATAATGATGAATGAATGAATGAATGAATGAATGAATGAATGAAGCACTTCATTTCTAAAATGTTTGCGTTGAAGGTGGAGCCCTTGTGGCCTTTGCCATCTCGGAAGCTCTGTCGATGAGCTTGTAGTGCGGAAGTTGAAATCAAGCGCATCAACAAAATTACTCAGAAGAAGAGGAAGATTGCAACAGAGTTGGTGCGAGGTCAGAGGTCAGGAAAAAGAACAGTTTGCGTTACCAAATTACGTAATTAATTCCTGGCCAATCCCACTGAGTGGATATGAGCCATGGTTGTGGATTCGTCATCATCATCATCATCGTTGTGATCAACAATCGACGTGGCGGTAAGGTAAGCCTCTCGTTTGTTTATTAACTAAGGCTGAACAGGCTGTTCATTCTTTATGCGTCTTTGTGGTAACAGTGACCTAGATCGCTATAGGAAGGTTGTTACAGAAAGTGCGTGAAAAAATACCTATATTAAGCGCTTCACAAATTGCGCTACTTCAGTAGGATGTGATGGCCATTGCTTCCATACGAGTGCGCTTACCTACCGCGATTCGTCACCGTGTTGTTTACATTACAGCACCTTCAGGGCACACAATTTTCCTAGATAACTGATAAAGCTAGAAAATTCTGGTTCGAAGGCAAAAAGTGGGTGCCGAAATTATTAAGTATCGATCTCTACTTTGTGCAGTTGAAGGTACAGGTACCCTCAGCCAATCATGACTGAGCACGTTACATAGTTATGTTCCTACGCTTTTTTGTGAAATGGATAGATGACACAGTTTGTGTAATTAAATGTTTATTTTCGTACCAGATGGCGCTTGGCAGCTTTATGATCTCTTTTGTTTAGTATTGGAATGGCCTACTATACATACCGATGAAACTGGGCCGAATTTTTTTATTTATATTGGCTTTACCCCCCCCCCCCCTTAATACAAAAAAAAACAAAAGCATTCTTAGAGGTAACCGAGTGAAATCAGCTGCACATTCCTGACAGCAGCCTTGGGCACTACAGACAACGTTTTTTTTGTAGTCAATTAATCTGGTATAAAAAGTTATTTGACTAAATTACTAAATATTGAATTTAGGCAAGGTATGTGACTTGCAAAGTTCGAGATCGTCTTCGAAACCCCCATTGCATTATTTTCGATAAACTAATTCTCACGTATACCATTTTTATAAGCTGCAAATAAAGCGAAATAGAAAAAGAACCTTGTGGCTAGCACATTCACGCATCGCGAACGCGGTGACCTTAGCCGTGGTTTGAACGAAATAAATCAGCTACGGTAAAAGGCGCGTGAGAAAGCCACACTTTTTACGTGTACTTAAAATGCCAAGTGGCGTCTTACTCGATATGAAACGCTCATCACTCTCAGTCATCATTTTACACGGTAGTACGGCTTCATGCCGTCCCATAGTAGAGTATCTACTACTCTGAATCGTTAACCACTTTTTCTAAACAGAACGCATGACACAACCGGGCTACATGGCTTAGGGGTACATGTGAAGAAGCCCCGCCCCTTGTCACTTTTCTTTCATTACCAAGAAATGATGTCAGTGAGTATGGAATAGAGCTTCGGGAGAAACTTCTGCCCTGTCGTTATAATAACGCTCGGTAGCGTCCTCGCACTCGTCGAAGTGCCATTCCACCTTGGTGAAAGTTGTAATTTCACGTATCTCAAAGCGCAGCTATGCACCAGTCTGCAGGAAGACGCTCATGTCAAATTTGTCCACCCTGTTTGCCCGACCACGGCCTTTCGAGCACAATACTCCTTCAGGTCCGCTAGGTGGCGTAGGGAAGTGAGGACATGCTCACAGTGTGCTCCGCTTTCTGAAACGCTTTCATGTAGAAATTTTATTCACATCTTCTGAAGTGCGTCATCTTTTATGAGAAGTTGCGAACATTCGAAGGATACCAGAATCTGCGACCTGGACTGGCCTCACGAGAAACCATCAACATTGGAAGACACGATGAGTACCAACGCACCTCACTGTATCACCGGCGTCGGTCCGCGGCTCGGGGGCGCTAAAACTTGGCGGGGTTTGGCGACGGGCGTGTGTGCGTCGACTGGCTCACAACACGACTGACCTTCTCGGACATTCTCTGACCTAGTAAAATGAGGAGTGCCAATTAACCTGTCTTTCGTAGTTTATGTCGTGCAGAGAAAAACAGAGGTCGGCCAATTCCTCTGTTTCTTCTGAGCATGAGTGCATAAGTTATGCCTAGCAATTCTTCGTCTACATGTACGTCAACGAAGACCTTCTCGGTGCATCTCAAGGTGTCGGAGAATCAACCGAAGGACACGAGTAGTGTCTCCTCAAATGTGGAACGGTATAACGACGCGCGAGCGTCCACCGGCGCGTCTCTCGATAACAAGAACGACGACGACCTGAGTATGTCTCTTTCTTGGACGGGGGACAGCTGGCATGCCATTATTTCACTAAGAGAAAAAAAAATCGGTTACGAGTAGAAGACTACAAAGAACATTGCATGAGTTTCCGGGTACGGAAGAGAAGTTACAGATACACAGGAGAGTATACATATAGTTGCAGTATTTGAATGCAGTACACTCGTGCAAAAACCGACAGACTTGACGCCCCAGTAACCAAGGAAGAGGTTTTTATGGCTGCAGGCAAGAGAAATTCTACCCCTGCTGCAGATCAAATCATAAATACAATAATAAGAAGCCTCAGCGATAAGGTCATAGAGGCACTGACAACTATTTTAGTGAAAACTATTGGGTCAAAGAGAAAATACACGATGAATTCAAAGTAGCAAAAAATATTACAATACTGCAACCCGGGAAGAAGTCATCCCTGCAGGCATTCGGACCCATATCTTTTACGTCGTGCATGGTGAAGCATTTCGAAAAGATTTTTCGCAATCGGCTCAAAAAATTTATAGAGAACAACGGCCTTTTTCAAGCCACTATGCTTGGCTTTCATATTGGCCTCTCCACTCAAGACGCGTTCCTGCTATTACAAGACGAAGTTGTGAGCGTTATACCCACGGGAGGAGAACATCTATTACGAGCCCTTGATTCAAAAAGGAGTATTCGACGATATTTCGCATAAGGTTATCCTAACAGATTAAAAAAAACATCGTATGTAGGGCAAACACTATCAATTATATAAAAGATTTCCTCACAGAGAGGCGAGCTTCAATAGGCGTACGTCAAGTAACGTTGAACGCTTTTGAGACGCCAAACAATAGTACCCCTCGAAAAGCTATTCTCTCTCCCCTGCTTTGTATTATCGTCATGTTAGGACTCATGCGAGCTCTGTATGAAGTAGTAAACCGCTTTATTAAAGCAGCTGACAGTTTCCTAAATGGCGAGGGCTGCCAGGCCATGTCTAGTCGCCACCTCATCAGCGCGTTTGATGCCCCGGAGCTGGGTGTCCAAGCTTGTATTCGTGAGGATTCTCTGTGCCGAAGGTAGGATACACCCTCTACGCGGGTGATATCACCCTATGGGCAACGCGTGAATCTCTGGCTAGCAAATAGGAGACACTTCAAGAGGCTGAAACAGCAGTTGAAAACGTTGCCAACGTCAACGGGCTCAGCTGTGCCTCTGACAAATATGAAATTATAAGGGTACGTCGGAAAAAGATACAATGAAAGCATAGAAACACACATAGAAGGTGTGAAAGTACGTGATGTAACCACCGTGCGTATTCTGGTAAGGTTACTAGATTCATAGTAATGAACGAGCGAACCATACAATAAACATATCATAATCAGCCGCGAAACAATTTGCATGAATGATCCAAAGAATAACGTACCACAAACAGGGAATGAAGGTAGGAAACACATTTATATTAGTAAGGCACTCGTACTGTGTAAGGTTACGCACAGTCTACTTTTTCTTGCGTTAAACAAATAAAAAAAGAAACCATTGAGTCTATAATCAGGGGTGCCTACAAAGTTGCCCTAGGGCTACCGGTAAGCACACCAACCGGAAAGCTATTAGACCTCGGTATATGTAACTCGTACCCTAAGCCAAAGACACCGATACTGACTGCGTAGAAAAATAATCTAAGCCAGACGAAAGAGGGCAGAACGATACTCGCCACGTGGGCTTCCCGCCACACCCTCAGAACCTAGACGTGATTCTTGTAGAAATCCCGGATCCCATCCGCAGCAAGATCTCCATCTCACCGCTGCCAAAGAACATGGATGTAAAAACAAAGCACAAAAAGGGGAGGGTGCGTTGACTCCGAAAAACATTAAAAAACAAATCAAAATAATTTGTATGTGGACGCTTCGAGGTATAATCTTAAACGGTCAGAAGCATCAGTACTTAGCAATGATAACAGCATGGCGACATCTGCATCGCTGTACACGTCCTCAGTCGCAAAGGCAGAATGTTTTGGCATTGCCCTTGCAATCACAGCGCCGGAACAGAGAGATGAACTGCAGACAATTATCATCGCCATTTGCAGGAAGCGTGCCGTTTTTTTTAGGAGGCCACCTTTCGATAAAAATAAGTAAACTTTAGGTGGAAGATTGACGAAAAACATCACAGCATATACACAGAGTGAAGGATGATGAGTGGGGTGAAGCGTCTGTCCGGACGCAAGGACGGACGCATGGACAGATGCATGATCGGACATACATACACACAGACAGACAAACGAACAAACGTACGGACGAACGCATGGACTGATGGACGCACGGAGCTTTGCCCCGAAAATGCAGGCTAATCTGGTGTCCAGGACACGCAGGCCTGGAGGAAAAGGGATGATGCTTTTGCTCAAGGGCTCACGAACCAAGCATGGCCTCGACAGCACTTTCAATCCTTTGAAACACTCCTCAAGGAAGCTAACGAGGAGGATAACAACCCATCTAGAATGGCACCTCGCGAAGTGCTTGCTAACCAGCGAGGCACGCGGCGAAGGTACAGCACCCCCCCCCCCCCCCCTACAAATCATTAGAAGGAGAGGACGTGATTGACCTCCGCAGAATCCAAACGGGAAGTGTTTCCCAACCTTCAAATATTAAACAAAATTTTCCATCGCTGTATGGGTATGGCTATCCATGGTTAGGCGGCGCGCCATCGCTCTACCACATTTTGTGGGGATGTCTGAACGGACCCCCGAGTTTAGATACTTTTTAAGGTCAGGTTGATACAAGCTTTCTAATACTTTCGAGCCATGGGAGGCACAGCTCGCCAGCTCCGACCCAGTGGTACAGCTTTCACTTCTGTGTCACGTCAGGCAGGCGGCGGCAGCCAGGGGAGCCCTGGACTTGGTGTCCCACCTACCGAGCTCAAGACCGGTGTCTTAAACCCTCGCGAAAAAAGTTTTTCCTGTCTTTCCTTCTTCCGTGGTGGGCTGTGCGCACGCAATCTTGTATTTTTTATGGATAAATCGTTCGTTTTCTCTCCTGGATAAGTGTTTCCGTCCTCTTTTTGGGAATCCTAACAAGTGAATCACCGTCACCGCACTCAAGTGGAACGATCCAGCTATATGCTTCACCTGTTTAGGAAAATCGCACTCACTCTATAGATGGATGCTTGGCGACACATATTGTGGGCCTGGGCCATATTGGAGACGCAACCTTTGAACGTTCGGATGTTGCCGAATAGCGGCAGCCATCACCGCCCCACAACAAGCATCAGCAGAGCTCCGTACATGCGAACTTCCTCTAATAATTTCTCAAATGATTAAAACACTGTATGGTTTTAATAACATCAATACTACTCAGGTTTCCCATTTCTGTGTTTGTAGTTTTGAAAAAAAAAACAGTTCTGAACAACTAAACACTTTTAGCGACAATTTGCTTTGCTTTTCTAGCCCCGATTGAATGGGCGAGCTGTAGATTTGGCAATACTGCCAGCAGCTTGTAAAACGGAGTATTATATGGAATGCAGTTAGGTGCTACACTCAGGCAGCTAAAGTGTTTTTACGTTCTATAGTGATCCCTTAGTTTATTTTGTTGGCGTAGTACAGATTGGGGTAGATGAAAAAAATTGAGGAATGGTTTGGCTCCCCCAAAGAGTGAAGGCTCGGAATAAGCAATAAAAGGCAGTTGCTGATTGTTAGAGTGACCAAACAATTTGAAGTTGACAATGTTCATTTGTGGGTGAACTATGTCTTCGGCTGTGGATAGGTCGCAAAGATTCCAGCATAATTTTCGACGTGAGAGAATGAACTTTTCACCTGTGCCCGAATTACAATAATCAACTCTCTGGGAGGCAAGCCTTTATTCTTAAGTCGAATTTCAGGATTCCATGACATGCTCCAAACATGACTAAAGCACTATACCATGCACTGGTATCCCCCTTCCGCCGGCTCATTCCCCAATTAGTGAATTGTTCGTTACGCTCTCTTGCCTGTCGATTCAGAGTAAGGGCAGTTCACACATAGTATTTTTTTCTCACTTTCATGAATTGTCGCGAGGTAGGCCAGATGTGATTACACACAAAGGCGTGATAAATCAACATCGCGCTGTTATCAGTTGTATGCTCACAAGGAAAGGTTACATTTGTCGACGTTGTCGAATACCTCCATATCAGTGCCTTTGCCAAATAACGAATGCCGCATCAGCCCACTTCAGTCAATCAGAAATATTAGTGAAAATAATTCAGCATGCAGTCAAATGACCAAAGTAAAAGGGATGTGGACAGAGAACACTCGAACAAGAAACGGCTCGTGTTGACTGCATGGAAAACGATTCTCTTTACAGACGTGCACTGACTCGTGCTTGAAAATGATGCTAAACACAATTGCGTTTGCTCAGTTTCAGGACAATAAAATTCCTGACAACTGGCTCAGGCACTGCATTCTCCCTAGAAGGCTCAGATTTCCATCGCTGATTCTAGCTGGTAAACAGAGTGTTGTTGGTAGAGATTGTCAATAAGTACGATATCATGGCTTTGAGAAACGAGTGATTGCAAGTTGGAGTCATGAAGTGTGTGTATTTAATACGTAATAAAGAGACTGACATGGTGAAGGAGCCGTGCACCCAGCAGAAACCAATTAGAACAGCTCTATGTGCAGGTAAACGGCTGCGCATCAGGTTCTGTGGGTGCAGCTAGTATTTATTATCCGACTGTAGACTACACAGACCAATCCACATTCGGCATCACTGACGAGTCGAGGTGTGTGAATGCTTTCAGCTAATCGGATGGGCTGCGTAAACCCATAAGAGTCTGTTGGCCGCGAGGGTTTTTACTAGAGAGGCCAGCGCTGCGGTCGTTTTGACGTCACTGATAGGATGCGTAGTTGTGGAATACGGCAGCTTTGCTTTCGCGACACCACTTATAACATCCCCCGATGGCTGCACCGGATCTTAGTCACGATTTTACGATGCAAATTAGACACAAGAGTGCCACCGGGGCATCAATTCGTAGTTTAATTGCCCGTATTATCAGGTCTTACTGCTTCTTTAAGCACTGAGCTTCAAAACAAAGAGAAGCACGCATGGTGTCCACAGCAAAAGCACACAAAATGCAGTGTTCTAGCAGACAAAGTCAACCCGGCATTTTATGAGTGATGTCATCACGTAGGTGGCGCCACGGTATGACCTCGAGGCCAACAAGGAGCAAGGCGATGGAGAAGCCACAATTCTAGCTCTGTTATTGTCAACGGCCTCAGAAACACAAGCAAGCGGAGCTTTTCACTAACCTAAACGCTAACTTATATTCCAGGCTGCTCGGATGCGCAGCCTGCTTAACTGGTTCGCTTACCAGAAGTCCCCGCTGGTTCCCATGATGGAACGTGATCACCTTTCTGACATGTGCCGCCACTGCTGCAGGCCCGCTATCTTTTGCCCAGTGTATCGCGCGTCTGATGGTGAGTCCCGGTGTTGCTGTGGCTGCATGATGCATACGTAGCGTGGTTATGCACACGGGGCAATAGCAAACTGATAATTTATGTAATCGCTTGCTCGATCAGTTGGTCAGTATACCTTAAGGCTGTTTTCGACTTTCCCTTTGTTTAGGTAATAAAGATCATAGCACACAGTAAAACCTAAGTATTTGGAGCAATTAAAAATAAACGTTCCTGGCCATAAGAAAATACCATTAGCGGTTGCAGCACCTTGCTTCTGCGTACTCCAACATCGTCGCAACGCGCTTCCTTTCAAATTTAGTGAGTTCAACATAACATGTTTTTGTCTCGCGTTTTTGACGGTGACCTTCTAACGAACTTACTGGGCTCTTTAGGATTGAATACTCATCTGAAAGTTTGAATTGGATCATCCCGCAATACGTTCAGTTTTAGTTTGTTCTATAGAACTAGAACGCGAATGTGAAAAAGGCTCAGTGCCTAGAACTCTCCGGTACAAACTGCCCTGAAGTCAATAACCGAAAAGTTTATTAAACAGTTTTCACCTGCTATTCTCTTAGTTGCTACTATAGTTGGGGCAAAGCATTTCCTTCTCGTCTTAGCACTCATATGTCAAAAAGGTCACAACATTAGTGTAGATATGTAGTCATGTAAAATGGTAAAAACCTAATTGTTTTAAAGGCCCTATTTAAAATTTACTGTATAAATGAATACTAGAACATGGTCACTGATAGAAGTCTTAACCTGAAAAAATAAAAAAGCGAACAATTGTGGCTTTAAAACCATATAGTTGAACCACTCGGGACGACAGGAGGGATATCAACTCAAACCAGTTCGCTATTTTTAAATAGAATGGCGGTATTAGAACATTGAGATGTCCGAAATTAACTACTTGTATTAGAGTTTTACTGCCCGACTGAAATTAAGGTTCGTTTTCCTAATTGTAGACTTTTTTTAGACAAAACAAATTGCCCGCAGCTTCCCTCGGGGGAACACTGAGGAGGATGCGGAGCATATAATTGGTTAACGGGGTGTTAAAGTGCGACTTACTTGGGTCGATGGCTAAATTGGTTAACGTGGTTGTGAAATGGGGTGTTAAATTGCGACTTACTTGGGTCGATGGCTAAATTGGTTAACGTGGTTGTAGGAGGGGGTGTTAAATGAGTGAACACGTACACACGTATGCGAAAGGGCGGCGCTGGTCGAAGGGACGTCGATCATTGTGTTTGTGGATTCGTTGGAATTCATTTCACCGCGACCTTGGACGTCGACGCGCCGTACAAACCAACCGACGAGCGGCAACTGAGCGAGCGAGCGCCGACCTTGAGTATATATACAGCGCGACGGCGCATGCACTGTCAGCTGTTGAATGTTCTCGAAGCGCGACGCCACATGCGCGTCCACTGGAGAATCAGGAGAATTGTAGATGTCGAACGCGGTGTGTAGAGGAGGAAGGGTGCACAGATGGTGGAGGAGTGAAGCGCGCGCGGTGTGTAGAGGAGGAAGGGATGCACAGATGGTGGAAGAGTGGGCGACGGCGCATGCGCGCGCGTCAGCTGTCGAATGTTCGAGAAGCGGTGTGGACGGCGCGGACGGCGCACTACAAGGCGCGAGTATAAGATGCTCCGCATCTAAAACAGAGAAAAAGCAATGGAATCATTCCGTGACGAAAAGCTGATACGACTACAAAGTGAAATCTCTACGTCACAGATAAAATTTTGCATTGTGCCTTCATAAGGCATTGTGCCTTATGAAGCCATAGATGTCCATGGAATGCGAAAATTGGCTGTGGGTAGCTGCGACACAGTATTGTAGACGACGACTAAAACAGCGTTTTGGAAGCGACTAACGAAAGGGGAACGTAAAAACGCTGCAGGACTGATAACCTGGGTCGTACCTGGCGGACTAACAACCTGGGTTGTTAGTACACCACTTTTTGTGTTTCCTTTTCGTTCGTCCCATGCTACGCGCTGTTCTATTCGTCGCCTACAATGTAGCACGAAGCAGCCCATTGAAGCAAACTGCTCAACACAGTTTGGAGAAAAAACCCACGACAATGTCCTAATGACGTGCCAGATCGGTAAAACTTGATGCATAATATTTATGTCCCTATGACGGCACTCGATGACGTCACTGCACAATGACGGCAGCTGACCAAAGGTGGGCCGATCCCAGAGGCCTACCTTTGCAATACCTACGATCACTGAAGTAGTGCAAGTGCATTCTAGGTGTGAAAGGCTTTCGGAAAGGGAGTGTTTGTCCATTGGCGAGAAGGAAAAGCAGATTGCTTTCGCCTTAAAGGGACCTCACGCGATTACATTAAGAAGTACTGTGAGTTTTATAACAAAAGCAGTCGTGAGATCACAACAGTGTCGTTTTTGGCGCTGTAGTTCACTGGCGGTGCCACTGCTGCTGTCCATAACCCCTATCCCGTGGAATAAGAAAAAAAGATCAATATAAGAAATTCGCCCGAATCTACATTTTACACTCTAAATGTCATCGAAAGATGATAGTCTTTCGTCTGGAGAGAGTGAACAAAACGTTTATTTTATGTTCTGCGCAAGAAAATTGGTGAATGGTATTCCGAAGGCGCTGCGTCAGAGTGCCTCGAGCGTGTAACTGAGGCAAACAAGCGCATCTCGGCACGTTAAACACGAGCGCCATCTGGCAGTTATCTTAGAAAACGAAGGCGTGCAGCGCACGTAGAAAGATGCGCGCCAGTCTCGGAGGTGATAAGGTGTAGAACGCAAGCGACGGGCAGGTGCTACCACCGTGACGTCGTAGCACAGTGTTGGAAACACCTTTTTGAGCATCGCGTTGCACTGTCAGCGAAGCGCAATTAAACGCTACATTACTTAGAGTTACTTGTGTGTGGCTCTTCTAGTATAAAGGCAGACATTGAAAACAGCGAAGCGTTGTTGTGGCGCCTCAGATATGCGCAATAATTGCTTTTTAATTGACAATCGCACAACAATGAATGCTAAACTATTGAGCAATATTGGTGGGCACTTCAGATGGGGTTGGCCGTTTCGTGCCGTTTGAGGTATCGTTAAGGTGGACAGACAGACAGACAGACAGACAGACAGACAGACAGACAGACAGACAGACAGACAGACAGACAGACAGACAGACCAAAATATTTTTGTCGAAGGTCCCCAAGAAAGACTATCGTCTTTAATAAAGAATACCGAGGACGGAATGGCATTCCAACCAGAGCTCCTCGTGCAGCACCCGAGTATTCTTCCGAGTATTCTGCTTTCGAAATGAAAGGTATCACTGAGCTATGCCAGTGCTTATAATTCATTCGGAAGCTGAGACAGGCTGCATGTAGGGTGAGAAATGATGCTAATATGTGTAATGATGCGTTTTAGAATAGCATACATGCAACTAGCCGTCACATAATGCAAATCGCGTAAGGAGTGGGTGGCCAAAAGCTCCAACCCCTTACAAAACGATTGTTATGGCGCGAGAACAGAACGCCGACACAGAAACAAGAAGGACACGAAGGACACGAGCACTCGTGTCCTTCGTGTCCTTCTTGTCTCTGTGTCGTCATTTTGTACTCGTGCTATAACTGTCGACATGTCATACCAACTGGCCCAAGCTGCCACACTCCCTTGCAAAACCCCCAGGAATAATTTTTCGTCGTCATCAGACACGGCATCAACGAAAGGCACAAAATTCCTTGCAAGTGCCTAGCGGGAGAAACGTTTCTCCAAAGTATGACGAGGATTGACAGTGTGTATGCGTTCCCACCGCCCATGAACAATGTTGGTCATTCAGGATGCAGTGAGTGCCCTGCAAGTGTACTTGGAATAGTTACTCAGAGTGTTAAAAAAATCCTCTAGCAAAGCTTTTTCTCTGAAGAAGGCTTGCTAGCACATTTCGTTGCACTCTTTTTGCTGTCCTAGAAGCCCCGCAAAGAACGGCCTCCGTGACCAACGCATTCGCGACAATGGCGACACAGACGACGACGACGACGGCAAGTGCAAGCTTGTCTAGGCTGTTGGAATGCCCGGTGTGTGGAGACTACGCACTACCACCCATCTTGCAGTGCCAAAACGGACATCATTTGTGCACCCGCTGCCAGCAAAGCGTTTCCCGGTGCCCAATATGCAACGCACCAACAGGTGAGCTGAAAGAGCACCGCATGCTTCGAACGTATGCTTGGCATACGAATTTAAATAAACGGAACGAATAAGCGAATATGTCTTCTTCACTTGATTGATCGGTTGGTTCATTGATTACAATATAGCACACGAGTTTAGTCCGTGCTTCACAATGTAATTTTATACCTTCTATAGGTACAAATGTCCACTTTATGAACTGATACATATAAATTTACATGATAGCGCATTGAAGTTTGCATCAATCTTGAACGATACTTGAACCGTTTTCCCCAGAAGTCTTCCCGCACTTGTCCGCAGAAAGCATTATTATGGTGTGTTCACTGTTGCAAGGTGTCTTGAATCTCGATTCTTTGCAGTGCTATGAGGGCAACGATTGTCATGCAGATTAAGTTTTATCGAGCTAGAAAGCAGAACTTTTTCTACACCAGGAGCAATGACTTTTGTTTCTGTCCAACAATTGCCAGTTTTCCATAAATATCTGCCAGTTTGGACTGAACTATAGAGGTCGTCTTGGTTATTTATTAACCCTTAAAAGGCCCTGTCGATGTACTACGTAAAAGGGGAGCATACATAAGAGGATAAAAATACACCCATGCAGTCCTTAATTAAGGAAATACAGTAAAAAGTGACATTTAGAAAGGAAAGAGGTGAATTTTCAAGGCATTCAAAGTACAGAGGAAGAATAATGCGCTCAAAGAACAAGAAAAATTAGAGAAAAAACTGAGAAACTTTACCGAACGGCACTCAATAAACTTGTAAGCAAGCTTGAAAATTTGATGGGCTCTGGTTCAGTTACGAAAAGGTCAGGTAAACCACTTCATTCTGCAATAGCTGATGACAAAACGTTGTTGAAGGAATTAGTAGAGCCGTGAATTCTTTGAAGACTGAGGAAGTTTGACAGGAGAAGTGCGGTTTGGCGGGAAAAGAAGTAGGTCACCAAAGTGCCGGAAGTTGTAACGTAGTTTATGATAGAGGCAGAGGAGGGAGTTTTTTTCGGCGGTGGCAATGATTTGATGTCGAAAGATGATTTCATGATAGTGACTTTTAGCCAAAGGTTGTACTGAAATGTAATAAAGCAGGCTGTGCGGTATATGGCCGGCTTAAAGTTGGTCAACAAGCTATGCTGGATGTGGATTTCATATTTCAATGTTAAATCACTTTAGTGCAGATAAATGTATCTTATTCTCGTTTGCAATAGCCTATTATGATAGTATGTGGTGTCGGTTGTGCGTGAGGAGAAATACAACATCTCAATTCATTCGAAATGCAACACCTTCATTATTGGCCAATATTCTTGAATAAAAATGTCGTCCTAGGCCACACCCAACCAAGATTACTTTTGGAGAATGGAGGTGGTCGCTGCTTTATGGAGCTATTGAGCCACCGTATTTATTCTACCAGCCCTGCCAGAATCGACCCTGGTCAGAGCCGAATGCGACTATAGGACTGACCGTGTAACACTGGTATTAGGTGCTGAAAGCTCAATTAATGTAAATAATCGACAGAAAAGAAATACGTATTTCTCCTACGGGCCACCTTTCTCCTACGTCTTTCTCCTACGAGCCACAGAGCACACGGTTTTAACGCGATAGCGCTAAAGAGCTCATTTCGCAATGACTTCGGCACCGGCGTCAATGTAGGTGTCACCTTCGCTGATTGTGAGTGAAAAATCATCCTATGCACGACCGAAAAGTTGAGAAATATGAAAATAATAAAATAAAACGATTAACAAACTCGTGGTCAGAGTGGGAACTGAATAGGGGTCTTTTGGGTCCGAGTGAGGATTGAATTCGGGTCATTGCGTGACAAGAGAATGTTCCACCACATTGCCACGTTTCCGCTAGTGAATACAGTGAAAACAGCTTCCTCCTCTTGGAAATGCAGTGAAAGTAGCTTTTCATGCTTTACAAACACACACCTATTGTATACATGCTGCACATTCCAACATGAAATATTGCAGTAATAATAGGCGGTACAAGCACCTAGCGCGGGTAAGAACATGCGATTACTATAATGGCTTCGTGGTTTAAAGCCGGTCACCCACTACAAAAGACACACACGCTACTGCACCTAATCCCTTGAGCCCACGTAGTGGGTGCATAGGCAGTTCAAAAAGGTTTCATGCAAAACGTGTTTGAAGTACGCACTCGGAACAGCACATCGCTATCGCGTTCAACTCCTTAATGCGAGGATTTAGCATGGCCCATTTTCTTGTATT
Organism: Rhipicephalus annulatus; assembly: GCA_013436015.1. Taxonomy (NCBI): domain Eukaryota; kingdom Metazoa; phylum Arthropoda; class Arachnida; order Ixodida; family Ixodidae; genus Rhipicephalus; species Rhipicephalus annulatus. Next base: position 292,518 of record WOVY01011364.1, on the reverse strand, counting down.
TCAATTTGCTCAGTCGGTGGAGTTGGAATACTGTTGTTTTACCATACGGCAGCTGTGATCTCAGTGCTAAGGATGTGACGTCTGAGGATAGGGTGGATAGAATGGATAGATCAACGCAGCAAGCCTACCTCTGTGCTATTTGCGTAGACGTTACAGTAGCTGAAAATTGGGAAAAAAGAAATTGATCATGCTAAATGTTCAACTCTTCCATGCTGTGTGTCCATGCTGAATGCGAGATGTTGAACTACCTTAATGTTCAATTTCTGGCACTCTGCGTGCAGGCATAAACCGGAACCTGGCCTTGGACCAGATGGCGGAGATAAGTATGTTCCCCTGCAAGTACCATTCCCTAGGCTGCTCAGCCACTCTCGCATTAGCAGCCAAGCACACGCACGAAATGACGTGCCCGCACGGGTGAGCAGGCGTGTCCAAGCTCGTCTTTTATTATCATCATAGTATTTATCATAAATGCAACATGAAAAGTTTTCTTATAATGAGTTTTGGGCTTCCTATTGCAACCACAGTAGGTATGTGCGAGTATTAGAAAATTTAGAATAATGAATCAAATGCAGTTTTTTTTTGTTCGGGGCTCATTTTGACTAGTGAATATTTTGATGATCAAGTGTTTTAAAAATATCTTTGAATGATAAGCAGAGGTAAAAGACCGAAGTAAACAAAACATTTCAACATAGAGGGACACCTTTCTTGCTTTAGTCATCGAAGCAACCAGGCATATGCTACCCAATATTTTACGTGACAATAGACACTATATTGATCACAGGACGAAAACATCTTTCGCTTGAAACTCTCCGTGTCGCCGTCTATTCATGATTAATATTTAACATCTATGTATTCGTTTCATTGAAAAACTGCTAAGAAAGCTCCTTCTTGAATACGGAAGTTACTGCTGCATTTCGACCTGCAGTTACAATGTACGTTTAGGGCTGTGTCACTGTGGTTCACATAGTTCGCATAATTGTGGTATATTTCATCAACTAAAAGTAATAGTAAGAAGAAGAAGAAGAAGAATCAAATTTTATTGTTACTATGAAGTAAAGTCATTACAGACAGTATACAGAAGGAGGTCCCATAGTCGGAGACTGAATTGGGACCTCCTGTGCATGATGAACATAAAAACAAATAAACATAGCTTCGACAGGAAGGGAAAAATTCCAATAATCATAATGATATAGGTGATCAAGCACATTTCATAATATAACGAAACCATGTAAACACGAGATGTAAAAAGAAAAAAGAAAAAAATATATAAATATATATACACATATATACACACATGTATATATGTTTGCAGGCGACGAGTACTTGTTTCGGAGAAAAGGACGTGGAACTGTCCGACTGTCTGGAAAATGACAGCGCCGGGATTCTGTGTTGCTTCGAAAATGGTTGCCTTATATTTCGTATACTATCATAATAGTATTTCCCTCGTACCCATATATGATTCTGTTTTAAAATTCACTGTTCGCCCAACTTTACTCCTAAGGCGTCTGCCAGTCTTACATTTAGGTGTCGCTTGTGGGACGAATGTGTATGGTATTAGTGATCACCTTCTTCTAATATCTACCTTGCAATGTCAGACATAAAACCTTCGTGCAAAAAGTTCACATTAATCTACAAGCCCTAAACATTCAGTTTCTTGACTTAACCGGAACTTCACACAATAGCCTAACCACCAAGCTTGTGATTTCAGCGCATCACGAAATGCTCCTGCCATGATGTACTCTGAGATGATTTCTCTTCGTGCCCTTCAGGCCGTGTTTCTGCGTGCTCGGAGCGGATAATTGCAGTTGGAGAGGGCGGCCAGAAAAGCTTGTTGACCACATTCTTAGCAAGCACAGCTTCATTCCAAGAATGCAAGGTGAAGTACTGCAACAAACGTACTAACTCATGAGTGGCTGAACATTTCAGTATGGATGTTTGCATTTGCGATTGTATTTGTACTTCAAATATAAAACCATGCAAAGCATTCAGAGGGAGCACGGAGGGGGGGGCGGTTAAATTTGAAACTTTGCCTTTGGTCAGTTGGGTAGTTGGAATGAATAGGTCAATAAAAAATAGTAAAACACGTGACGTAACTGGAGTAGCAGGCAACAGAGCAACGAAAACGTTCGTGTTTATGCTGTTTTGTTCACACGTGTCCGTGGTTAACGTGACATATAGCTATACCAGCAGGAAAGGGAGACAGCAGATCAGCCGGAACAGAACAGCGGGCTGTGTTTTCTTTTCTTTTTTCAATCCTGACTTACGTCTGTGTCAATTACCTAAACAAGAGCATGTTTTATTTGTAGGGTGTGCTGTTGGTGGCTCTCATTACACCATAATGAGGAATTGCGTGGTGAACCAACCAAGCAAGAACCCAAACCAAACATCCGAGGAAACAGCGAGGCAAACTTATAACTGAACAAAACATGAACGCACTCCCACTAAGTCCAGTGCTTCTTGATATAATTAAAATTAAACTAAATTTTGTTTCTACCATGGAGCAGTCGAACCAGTCATAGACTACTTTACTTATAGCTTTCGGCGGAGTTGTTGCAAATATTTCGATATTGATACAGTTGAAATATACGAATTGAAACATTGGTTTAACAAACTGATGTCAATGGTACCTACATGTGTTACGGATAATCTCAGGTCCACAGATGCTGTCAAAATTTAGCGACAGTGCTTATAAGCAGTCGAAACAGGGTGCATGATGTTTGCTTACACTGGTCCTACAAGCAAGCGGCCATTTTGATGCACAAAATTGCGCAGGGGAGAACGCGGTCGTCACGGCTACAGGCTTCAACAAAGTGCAGAACTTCACCTGGTTCGTGCTTCAGACGTGCCATGGGCGCGACTTCCTGGTGACCTTGAAGAGGATCAGCGAAAATTCCTCTTTCAAGCAGTTCTTCGCTGTCGTTGTGCTACTAGGATCGAGCAAGGACGCTTCGCGTTTTCAGTACCGGCTAAACCTTTGTGGATCCGATCAGCGGCTCACATTTGAGGGCAGTATGCGAGACATCCGTTCCTTGGTCGAGTGTGTCCAGAACGGAAACGGCCTCATCTTCAGCACGACCACAGCCGAGCGCCTCTTCGGTGGTGGTGATCTCAAGATGGACATTACCATCGCTTCCACCTAGCAAGGTGGTGATGAAGTGTAGCGTACTCGGTGCCGTGTGCCACGTTGTGAGTGTTTGGAAAATAAAAGGAGGCCAATGATGATACTAGTAACAACGCCCCATATCAGTGTACGATATCGAATAGCGTCCTGTTCATAAGCCCCCGCTGTACAGTCGAGCGTCATATGAAGGATTTTGTGCGAGTATAGACAAGGAAAAACAGCGCCACGTCTCGGAATGCTTTATCGAGGAGAGCAATGCGTAAAGCAAGCTTCACTCACTCATTTCACTATTCTTTAACAAGCGATCGATCGTGTCTAAGGAAGTAATTTAAACGAAGCAATGCCAAGCACCAGGACTAACAAATCTTTTCCAGCACATCTGTAGTCACCCGCAGAGACCAGAACCTCAAAAGAATACACCTAATTCCAGCGAATAGACGACTAAAAATAAAAATAATGTGTTGAGTTTGTCATAGGGACGATTGTTGTAGCATGGAACAGCCAATGAGAGAAAGAAATCGAAATCTTGATTATATATATATATATATATATATATATATATATATATATATATATATATTATGACGACTCGGTTGTAGCGAGGTTTATTGACCGTGAACTCGGGAACGAACAAGCGCAACGGACCCGACAAAGAAGCGCTCGTGCCAAGCAGATGATGATTGTCCGCCAGAACATATGATGATGATTGACTGCTGTTCAGATGAGGATGAAGCGCATAATAGATGCCTACACTGATTTCCCCCCACCCCCCCGTGGAAGCGGCCAGCCTGGCCGCTACGGGCGGGTAGTCAAGGTGACGAGGAACGTCGTGTGAAAAGCTTCATGCGGGAAACGTGTACAATTTCGGTGCTGCGGTAACGGCGGTCAGTTGGCACGACAAGAGGCGTCACACGATAGTTGACAGGTGAAGTCTGCTCTAAAACAACATATGGGCCGATGAATCGAGGCTGGAACTTGTCGCAGAGACCAGGTGTGCGAATTGGTGTCAATAGCAGCACCTCGTCACCCGGTCGGAATGATACCACACGATGAGAGGTGTCGTAGACGGCCTTCCTTGCTTGTTGCGTAGCTTCCGTGTTCATACGAGCGCGCTGGCGGCACTGGGCAAGGCGAGAAATATATTCTTCGCAAGAAGATGGTGATGTAGGGCCATTGCTGGTGAAGAAGGAAACATCGATAAAGAAAGTAGGTGAACGTCCGTAAACGAGATAAAACGGTGAGTAGCCTGTTGTGCGCTGAACAGCGGTGTTGTAGGCGAAAGTGAGGAACGGTAGAAGTTTATCCCAGTTTCTGTGATCCGGTTGAATGTATACGGCGATCATGTCGGCAAGGGTTCGATGAAATCTCTCGGTCAGACCATTTGTTTGAGGATGGTAGCTAGACGCCATCTTGTGTGTGGTACAAGAAACGCGAAGAACTTCACCTAAAAGCTGTGATAAGAACACCTTTCCACGGTCACTCAGAAGTACACGAGGTGCACCATGACGTAGTATTATGGCCTGAAGGACGAAGTCAGCAACTTCCGATGCTGAACCAGTAGCTACTGAAGTTGTCTCGGCGTAGCGTGTCATATGGTCTACGGCGGTGACTATCCATCTATTTCCAGCACCAGTAACAGGAAGGGGTCCATAAAGATCGACACCGACGACCTCGAAAGGTGTTTAGGGCACGTCATTGGCTGTAACTGACCAGCTGGGGGAGTTGTCGGAAGTTTGCGAAGTTGGCATGGAGAGCAGGAACCCACGTACTTTGCTACGCTGGTAGAAATCCCAGGCCAATAAAAGCGGCTTCGAATGCGGTCGTAGGTTTTGTGAAAGCCTAGGTGGCCAGCAGTCAAATCGTCATGAAAGGCGTTAAGTACATGATGTTGAAGAGCGCGTGGCAGAACAGGTACCCAGCGTGTGCCGTCAGGATGATATATGTGACGATACAGCACACCATCCTGAAACTTGAAGTGTTCGAGTTGTCGACGAGGGCGTGCATTGGGTGGACGCGTAGCTCCTGAAAGGTGGTCTATAATGCGCCGACAATACGGGTCAGCCTGCTGGTGAGAACTGAAGGGTTGTTCATCGTCGATTGGCGGTTGGTACAGCGAGGCGAGCAAGGCAACAGAAGTGGGAGTCACGTCCGCACTGGTGTCGTTGGAGGTGGCAGCTGGAGTGTCGAACGACGCTGTAGGTAGTGGGCAACGAGAAAGAGCGTCGGCGTCTTGATGTTTTTTGCCCGATTTATAAATAATCTCAAACTGATACTCCTGTAGGCGTAAAATCCAACGACCCAAGCGTCCGGACAAGTTCTTCATTGTAGAAAGCCAGCATAAGGCGTGGTGGTCCGTTACAATGGTGAATTGACGGCCGTACAGATAAGGACGGAACTTTTGTATGGACCAAACCACAGCGAGGCACTCCTGCTCAGTGATGGTATAGTTTTTTTCGGTAGAAGTTAGCACTCGGCTAGCATATGCGATGACCCTTTCCCGTCCAGAGTTATCGCGTTGGAGGAGAACAGCACCTATACCGCAGCCGCTGGCGTCGGTATGCAGGAGTGTTGGGGCGGTGTCATCAAAATGGCAGAGTACAGGCTCTGACGTCAAAGCTTTCTTCAATAGGTGAAACGCCGACTGACATTCCTCGGACCACACAAAGGGCGCATTAGATGCAAGTAGTTTGTGAAGTGGCGCAGCTATTGAAGCGAAATTTTGTATGAAGCGACGAAAATATGATGCGAGGCCAAGAAAACTTCGCAAATCCTTAAGTCTTGTGGGGCATGGAAATCGAAGGACGGCAGCGATCTTTTCGGGGTCAGGGCGAATACCGTCCTTGCTGACGACGTGACCAAGAACCTTGATGGATTTGGTGGCGAAACGGCACTTCTTAGTGTTGAGCTGCAGACCCGCACCGGCGAGGCATGTTAGGACGTCATCCAAGCGGCTCAGGTGCTGAGAAAACGTTGATGAAAAGATGATAATGTCATCAAGGTAGCAGAGACACGTCTTCCATTTCAGACCACGCAGGACGGTGTCGATCATGCGTTCAAACGTCGCGGGCGCATTGCAGAGCCCGAAAGGCATCACGTTAAATTCGTATAGGCCATCGGGGGTTGCAAATGCCGTTTTTTCTTTGTCGTCATCGTGCATGGGAATTTGCCAATATCCCGAACGCAAATCAAGGCTTGAAAAGTATTCGGCGCCTTGCAGTGAATCAAGGGCGTCGTCGATGCGTGGCATGGGGTATACGTCCTTGCGTGTGATGTTGTTAAGTGCCCGGTAATCAACGCAAAAGCGCACGGAGCCATCTTTTTTTCGTACCAAAACAACAGGGGATGACCAAGGGCTAGTTGATGGACGAATTATTTCTCGTTGGAGCATGTCAGCGACGTTTTCCTCGATGATTTTTCGCTCAGCGAGAGACACGCGGTACGGGCGGCGATGTACAATAGATGTTCCCTCCGTCTGAATGCGATGCGCTGCAGTGGTAGTTCGGCCCAACGTTGAGGAGCAGGTGTCGAAAGAATCAGCGTGTTTCGTTAATAACGCAAGCAACTGCTGCGCCTGCATATCTGTTAAGTCATCACTGATAAGAGCTGTGAAGGGAGAGGATGAGGCAGGCTTACTCATAGAACGGTCGTTGGTAGAGGCAGGGTTAAGTGGCGTGACGCTGACAGGCTCAGCATCTACAACACAGGCTACTGCAGTGCCCTCTGGCAGGAGAACTTTATCTGGCGTTTCATTCGTAGCAATGACGAGCACGGAGCCACGGTGAAAGCGTACGACACCTGATGCAAGGGCTATGCCTTTTGCGACGCAAGTCGACGAAGGGGACACCAAGACGTCACCGTGGTCGATGTCCTTAGAGACCAGGGTCACAATTCGTTCTTGGTGTGGCGGTAGTTCGAGATCTTCGCGAGCGAACAGGCGTAGAGGCTTGTAGACGCCTTCGTCGAACATGGAGTCCGTATTAGTTAGGTGCAGAATCCGTTCACCACAACATATAGCGGCTGAAGAAGAAGATAGGAAGTCCCACCCTAGAATTAGCTGGTGAGAGCACCGGGTAAGCACAGTGAACTCGATGTAATGCAAAATGTCATCAATAAACACACGAGCAGTACAAAGAGCAAAAGGGCGGATAGCGTTCCCCTGGGCTTCGACTAGATTGGGTCCATTATAAGGTGTCATTACTTTCTTCAGGCGTTTGCACAAATCATACCTAATCACAGAAACTGTAGCACCGGTGTCCACCAAAGCGTCCACGAGAACTCCTTCCACAGTAACAGAAACCATGTTGAACGGGCGTGCTGGAGGAATATGAGTCCTACTGTTACATGCAGTTTCTCCTCCGAAAACTGCATCATTTAGTTTTCCGACCGGGTATCAGTAGTAAACGAGGCTGGCCGAAGAGGAGAGGAGGAGCGACGGAAGGGCGAAGGTGATCGGCGTCGGCTTGAACGGTAAGTGTTCCGCGTCTCCGTCGACGCGGGCGGAGATGGAGACCGCTGCTGTCCAGATGAATAACGCCGAGCGTAAGAATCCCCTCTGGAAAAGTCCCGTTCGCGCATGTCGTACCCGCGACGCTCGTCCTGCTGGCGCTTGCGGCAGAAGCGCGATATATGGCCACGATATCCACAGTAAAAGCATGTTGGGCGAGACGGGCGCCAAGGCGGGTAGTAGAGGGCGTTCGGCACACCGGGAGATAGCGCACTCAAGTGGACTGACGGAGGGTCGGGTGGGATTGGCTGGAAGTGGACCGGTGGTGCAGCAGCAACCGGCGTGAATGATGGCAGCGGTGAAGTAGAGTTTACGTTGCGAGGAGGCGCGGCCGCAACTTGCGCGTACGTTGGAGGGCTAGACGGAGGTGGCTGGACGTAGGCTGGACCGGTGAATGATGTTAGTTCCTCCCTTACGATGTCACGGAGGGCCATGCTTGAAGGCTGTGTGACAGATGGAGAAGGTTGTGAGATGCCCATTGATTGAAGTTCTTCTCGTATGATCTCCCGTATCATGTCACGCAGGTCCCGGTCTGCGGTACGGTGTTCACTATTGCCCGACTGAAGGCGAACAGAATCAAGTTCGTCGAGACGCTGACACGTAGAGACGACGTCCGTGACAGTAGAAGGATTCTGGGCAACAAGGGCATTGTAGGCAATGCTTCCGATGCCCTTCAGGATGTGGCGCAGTTTGTCCGACTCGGACATCGAAGAATTGACGCGCCGGCAAAGCGCAAGGACATCCTCGATATAAGATGTGTATGACTCGCCGGGATGTTGTTGGCGAGTATCTAGGGCCCTCCTCGCTAGAGCGGATCGAACGGCTGGCGTGCCGAATACTTGGCGAAGCTGCTGCTTGAAGGCAGGCCAGTCGGTGAGGTCGATCTCATGGTTCAAGAACCATGTCTTGGCAACGCCCGTGAGATAAAGCGATACTCGGCGGAGCTTGTTAGAGTCGTCCCAGTGATTAGTTGCGCTTACCCGCTCGTAGTTATCGAGCCAGTCCTCCACATCTTCGCCGCGGAGACCAGCGAAGATCGGAGGGTCACGCTGGTGGTTTACGATGTAAAGAGGAGGGGCTTGCGGCGCAGTGACGGCTTGCGGCGCAGAGACGGGAGCCGAAAGGGCATCCACCCACTCACTCTGAGACATGTTGGTGGACTGAGGGTCCAAGCGGCGGCCTGAACGGAGCTCCAGCGAGTAGGCGTTGTAAGTAGAGGTACTGGGAACGTCAATCCACCTCCACCACGTATGACGACTCGGTTGTAGCGAGGTTTATTGGCCGTGAACTCGGGAACGAACAAGCGCAACGGACCCGACAAAGAAGCGCTCGTGCCAAGCAGATGATGATTGTCCACCAGAACATATGATGATGATTGACTGCTGTTCAGATGAGAATATATATATATATATATATATATATATATATATATATATATATATATATATATATATATATATATGTATGTGACGTATGAAGATGAAGGTAGCGATGGTTTCTAGAACTAGAGACGGAAGAAGTGCAGAATGGAATAAACATGGGGTATGAGCCAGGCCACGTCACCCATTCATCATAGCGTCACACAAGTCGGCAGGATGGAGTCCTGCCTGCCCCTTCATCAGTCACTCATCATCGACGCAGTTCCGCAGAAGGTGCCCTGACCGTACATTGACTACCGAATCATCGCCTAGGAGGACAACGACCAGCACCATGACAGAACCATCGCCTGACCTCAACATCCCCAAGTACACCGGATGTGTGGACGACGGACCCGTACAGGACTGGTTCAACCTGTTCGAACTCCACGCTACCGCTGCATCGTGGTCGGAACGGGAGATGATCATCAACTTCACTGACTACATCTCCGGTGAGGCATTTAAGCTTTACCTCACGCACATCTTTGAAAATGACAAGTCTTGGCAAAAGATAAAAGAAGAAATGATCACTCGTTTTAGCGACTATGACCAAGACCTACTTATTGCCAACCATCTCAAGAAAAACCGACACTATCGTCAATTCCCTAAGCAGTCATCGAGCATTCGAAAGCCCAACGTGAATCGGCAATTGCCACAAGAGAAAGTCGCACATGAGTTTACTTACAGAAGACCATGCGTATTCTGGGAAAAACCCAACCATCAAGCGCGCCTCCCCTCTGCAGGAAAGTCGGAATTTGCAAAGTCCTCGCTCCAGCTTATCACACGAGGCGTTGCTCACCCACCTGATTGCCTTCATTCTTCGCCTCGCATACGTCCACCACCTGGGTTTTCATCATGCGGTTCTTCAAGCGCTCCTAACGCTCACCATTTGCCTTATAAGGACGCCGTATTTATGGTAGATGACCTGGCGCATCGGGAAAATACCCTGTCGAGCCATGCTCTTTCTACATGGGTTCATATATCGCCATCCAGTCCATACACACTCGACAGTGGAAGCAACACCGAAGGCTCCGACACATCGAACGTCGCACGCTGCAATGCGCAAGAGCCTCTCGTAGTGAACAGGGTAGAAGAAGCTTCTGAAGAACTTTTTACCAATTCAGAAGCATTATCTTCATTGCCCGAAGTCCATGACAACACCCCACAAACTACCAGCTGCCGACTTGGCCCCACATCAAGTTGTGAAGAAAACGAGCGCGATGTTCAAGAAGGGATCTTACCGCAATGCGTTCCACAGCAACAGCAGCAACAGCAGCAACAGCAGCAATGCCAGCAAAAGAAAGTCCAAGAAACGCAGACACTACAACGGATACACCGACAAAGACGACGACGAATGAAAACTTCAACGGAAACACGCTCCCAGCTTGAACGACTTAAAAAATTAAGAACTTTGATACAAGGGCCATTTCAAGAAAAAAGACGTTTCCGGATGAAGGAACATCGCCACAGACGCTCTCTGCGTCTGCGGTTACACAAACAACACCACGGAAAACGCCCAGAAAGACGCGGAAGCACTTTTTGCACGCCGCCAGCACACAGGCATCTAGTCGTCACCATCTCTCAAAAAGCACGCATACTAGATACAATGCATCTGTCGCGGCCACGACTCAGAATCCAACGCATTAGACATCCAACCTTCCAACGCTACAAGGACTCCCAACCTTGTTCGTTTTTCACTACTATCCAGGCTGTGTCATCATCATTTTCCACGTCGAATGCATGGTTATGCTCTCCAGAACGCAACAGCCAACCTCGCCCACCTGAGGTCTCCTAGATCTCACTGGACTGCCTTCCCTGTGAATGTTTTTGTGCAAGTGCATGGAACTGCCGTGTTACATGGAACCACTCTATTTTGTGATATTTTTTCCTATGATGAGACACCACTTGTTCATGCTTCATAGTTTGTAGCTCACGCATTCTTTCGGGGGAGGGGGAATCGTGTGACGTATGAAAGTAGCGATGGTTTCTAGAAGTAGAGAAGGAAGAAGTGCAGAATGGAATAAACATGGGGTATGAGCCAGGCCACGTCACCCATTCATCATAGCGTCATATATATATATATATATATATATATATATATATATATATATATATATATATATATATATATATATATATATATATATATATATATATATATATATATATCGGGCATTCTATCTATCTATAGCTAAGAGTTAAAGAAAAAAATACAGTATTAGGAGTAGCCGAGTGAAATTAGTCGCATATTTGTGACGGCCACATTGCACATAACATTTTTGTTTGATTTTTTAAATTTCTTCAGAGCCTATTTTATACAGCTATCTATGCTAGCGTTTCGTACTCTTATCACCTGAATGAAACATGCGCCCCACCCTGCAGAGTGTGCACGCCGCAAGTTGACCATGACGGTGACAATGAGTATAGCATAACAAGGGAGCTATTCTCGTTGTGTGGAATTCGTGGACATGTCCAATTCAGCCTCCCCTAATTGACTGGAACGCGCGGCCTGTTTCCCGTCTTTTTTTTGCAGCGTCATTCTGAACACTTTCAAAATGACGGCGCGATAGTTGTGAAAGCTTTCACAGCTATCGGCACAAACGAGAAAGACGGAATCCGCTTCGCCACAAGGAATGCGGCCCTCCCCCCAGAGATCTGCATTTCGAAGCACATCTCCGAGGCCGTGCATGGACTCCTATCACGTTAGCTCATGAATTAGGTTTAACGCAGCTGTCCAACAGCCTGACGCCCATGAAAGGTATGTGCCCGTTCGCTGCATCGCTCTGCAAACATCTCAAAACGTTCATGCGCAAGTGCAGACTTGCCAAGTTTTAAGAGTTCTGTTACTCTACACTTCGTCCACTTAGTTTCTTTCGACGCCGGAAATATGCTGGCGGGTTCAATGTGACGGTGTGGTGAAGCGTGTCATGACGTCACGACTCGGCTTTTTTTTTTGCGTAACTATATGCTCTCCGATAGATTGGACAAGGTCACGAATAGGTGGCAATTTCAGGGAACTGTGGGACACGACGGCTTCCGGTTCGACGCACCTCGCGGGTTAGCAGCGGCACGTGCGCCTTTTTGTGCCGCTCCGTTGAAAAAAGAACCTCTCGGTGAAATGTCAGTGCTTTACAAGTTGGTTTTTTTTTGTTTCTTCTAACCGTGACTGCGACGATGCAAGCTACGAAAGCCATGAGCGGCAAGGAAACTTTTTATCGCACCAAAATGAACTGCAATGCTTTTGCGCTGCTCGGGGGTACTGTCAGTTTGGCTAGCAGATCACTCGATACAGAAGACAGTTTTCATTGTGTGCTAAGAGATCATTTGCATGAAGCTCAGCACTTATTGAGCGCGTTGAGATCTTTTTTCTAGCCTTCTGTGCGCTTTCGGATGCGTTTCTTAGTCGAAGCCAGTTGCCTATTTGAACGCTGATCTTGTTATAGCAGCGCGGCATAGTGGCGCATAAACAATACAGTCAGACATAGATGGCGCCGAAGAATCGAAACCTTGCGCTTGTTCAACGCACCTCTTTCTTTGTGTGCCATCTTGGCGCACAGTTTGACCAAGATAAACGCAAACATAGTCGTCCAGCGCTTCGAGTTGACATACTCTTGAGTGAAACTTTCACGTTTTTTATAATATATATATGGGGTAATCGCTGGCGCTCACCTCGTATGGCAGGTAGGCTTCACCCGCACGTTCCCAAAATATCTTTGCTAGCAGCATCTGCGTGACATTTCATTTCTTGATATAATATTCACAGCAAATTCATGTGTAATCTTTTTATTAGTGCGGAATACACACGTAGCTGTGATAAAATGGTCTTCGAACATTCTGGCTCTAACGTTCGGTACGCAAAGAGTATACCTGTCGCTGTGACTCGCTCTACAGCCGTGGCCCACCTTATTAAGGACGATGGTCTTTCTTGGAGACCTCTGACGGAAAAATTTTGGTCTGTCTGTCTGTCTGTCTGTCTGTCTGTCTGTCTGTCTGTCTGTCTGTCTGTCTGTCTGTACGATTGTCTGTTTGGTTTCCCTAACGATACATCAAACGGCACCAAACGGCTAACCCTATCCGCAGCACCCACCAATATTGCTCAAGGTTTAGCGTTCGTAGTTGTGCAATTGTCAAATAAAAAAGCAAAAATATTGCGCATATCTGAGGCACCATACAAACACGTCCATGTTTTGTATGTGTGCCTTTATACTAGAAGAGGTACACACAAGTAACTTTAAAGACAGAAGCATTTATCGCGCTGCGCAGACAATAGAACGTGATGCCCCAGAAGGTGTTTTCAACGCTTTGCTACGACGACGCGGTGGTGGCACCTGCCTGCCGCTTTGCATTCTACACCTTATCACCTCTGAGACTGGCGCGCATCTTTCTCCGCGGTCGCGCACGCCTTCGTTTTCTAAGATAACTGCCAGATGGCGCTCGTGTTCAACGTGCCTAGATGCGCTTGTTTACCTCCGTTACACGCTCGAGGCACTCTGAAGCAGCGCCTTCGGAATACCGTTCACCAATTTTCTTGCGCAGAACATCAAATAAACGTTTTGTTCACTCTCTCCAGACGCAAGACTATCATCTTTCGACATTTACAGTGTAACGTGCAGATTCAGGCCAATTTCCCCCCCCCCCCTTTTTGTTCCATAGGAAGAGATACGTGCCAATACACCCCGTTTGTATTTAATGTTTGGGTTGGAGGAGCCAATGGCTGAACAGCCAACCATGGATGAGCATGATGAAGATAAACGGGCCACCACGTGCGCGAATCCCGAATCATCTGAGGCTTACGGTGGACTGGTTCGCCGTCGTCTACTCTCTTCGAAATGGCAGTCACAGCAGACGGTTCGTCCCCCGATGCCTCGCTCTGTTACTGGTCCCCTGCAGGACACCTCGAGAATAGATCCCCAGCGCTAGGTAGCTGGCGTGCTGATAAAGGGCCCCCCAGAAGAGTGTACCGACATAACTCAGCCACTCGCGCAGACGACCGGACACAGAGTATACCGCTGCGAGCGCTTACACGTTCTTGTGCTTGATTTTGGCACGAACAGCTCGAGCAGCCCTTGCGCCCACGATACTGCAGTGTGACCTACTTTATTTCTTGATATCCCTTATCTTGAAGCTACTTTCACGAGAAGGCGCTGGAAATACGTTCTTCAAATGGAGCGGCTGGGATTGGCACGCGTGCTTTGAACGTCAGTGCAACCGCGGAATCTCCAGCGCTGGTTCCTTATCGGCATCCTATGACATTCTGCAGCAGCGTAGTACAAAGCGAACGCTTACTTTGTAATCATGATGAGAACATGCCCTGAGCCACGGCGCCCACAGAACGCGCTTTCGCCGTTTAAGGCATACCAAAAAACCTTCACCGGTGGAGTGTTTGCGCGTTTAGTTGATTCCAAGTGGCAGTTCGTCACTATATTCAAAGTTATCTTTGTCATACATGACACCTCAGTGCTAGCTGAATGTGTTCATGCGTCTATCGCTTAACGCGAGCATGAAGTTTATTTTCTTAGCGGGATATACGCGACCTACCCATTACAAAGTGCTGATACGTATTCTCTTATCATTGTCATCAAAACCATCCACAAATTGAAAATTGGCGTAGGTTAACCCTGTGCTTAAGCAAAGTGTACTGGGTCCTTCACCGATTTGCAGAAGGAAAAAAAAAATAAGGCATGGTGGATACTGTGCAAGTTAGGAGTAAAAGTAAATTTACTTGTCCTTTTATGACTTGGCGGTACTTCATTTAATTACTGCCACAGGGATATATGATCCACTGTGTTTGACTGCGTCAAAGCAACAAAACAAATTACCGTGATGGTGAATCCTAGCCTTTTTAGATCTTTAGTTTATAACTCGTAGCTATGCCTGTCAGGAACAAGGCATGGTTTGACCGCTGGCTCAGCAACCATTTTTGTTTATTCACAGTTTGATCTCTAAATGAATTTTTTAGATTGGTTTTAGTTTCATTTAGGTCCCCGATTCTCGGCCCATCTCCCCTTGCGGGTGAGCGCCATCCATCAGAGGTCATCAGCATCAACTGTACTTAGCGTACATTGGCGCAGTGGGTATGCAGCAGTTGCAGTATATAGGTGCTAAAGGATAATCCTACGCGACCACTGTTACGCGCACGGGTGTTCTTTCTTTACGGCGCAGTTGATGCACGCACGAAAAGGCGAAGTTATTAGCGAATGAAAAAGCTATATGCCCAGCAATATATATATATATATATATATATATATATATATATATATATATATAGATATATATATATATATATATATATATATATATATATATATATATATATCTATATATATATATATATATATATATATATATATATATCGTGTTGAGCTTTTGCAAAAAGCTCAAGTGTCCTCCAAGCATTGAAAACTGGTTAATTCATTCATTTTTTTTTCAAGAAGGCGGAACATTCAGACAGGAGTGGCTTGCCCAGGCGGCAAGAAATGGCAGTGCACAGCATCAAGCGTTAGCTGCAAAGCTCGTAGCCTTCCGCCATTTGCTAATACAAAATCCAGAGAAAGGCACACGCTATGAACGAAGCACTTGTATTCATTGTACGAGAAGCACTTACCGATAACTTGGTCTAGGTACTGTTCAAGGGGCAAGCGGACATGATGGATGAATCCAGAAAACACGCTCCTGTTCGTCGTTCCCATCGTAGAGCATGATGAATGTACGAGCCTGCTGCGCTAAACACAGAAGGAAAAAAAACAGTTGCACTAGGGAAAATGATCACGACCAGCGTAGCACGAACAATCCGTGATCCGATACATCAAGGCATCGGGTGTGACACTCTCTGTTGCCAGCGCATTCTGTCGTTGATACGTTATTTTTAAAGCGTGCTTTTAGGATATTATGACGTCGATATGAATGACGCTTCTTTGACCGTGAACTCTAAATCAAGGATGCTCAGCGATGCAGAACAGCTAGTACGTGGGTCATTTGTTTCACGTGACTTGAAGGAAAGCCAGAAAAAGTGAGAGACAAGAGAAAGAGACAGATGTTCTCATTGACAAGGAATGTAGTCTTTGTGATGGTGACAGACGGATAATTGTGCATTATGTCTCTCTTTAAGCAGGGTAACGCTGAACAAAATATCCCAGTGGGCGTTAGCACTTCAGTACCGTGGTGGGCAATACTGATGGGCTGCAGAAGCGTTGAGAAGTTTCATGGCTGACCGCTTCTCTTCACTAAAGTCGCAGTTGCTATTTTCAGTGGGTTGTGCGTCGGTGTCGTTATTTGGTTCTGTCTGTTCACGGGATTTTAATCAAGCAAGAGCCAGGGACACCTTGAAGGCATCTAGACAAACAGATGATAACGATAACGATAGGCGTAACCTACACTTATTGAAGAACAAACTCTTATTATTTTTCCCATTTTTATTCACTTGTAACAAATATTTTTAATAATCACACTATTTTCCTATCCCTGTGAGCTGGTAATGGCACAAGGTACACTGTTTCTTGTAAGACCAGTTGTTTTCACTTTTTCAACCACCAGTCATTGTCTAGAACCTAGAGCAGCGTTTTAGTCGTCCACTATTCGTGATCGAAAGCACAACTGTAGCACGCCTACTGGTATTCCTTAAAAGCTAGGCTCTCTATAGGTACCCCCATGACCCGTTGTGGCAAACACGGTGAATGAACAGCTTCTCTTGACGCAATCAAGAACACAGTCAGTATGTACTGTGGCATTTCGTCCACGACGCCAAATAGTGGGCTTGAACACTGGTTCATAGCCACTGAATCCTTGTGGCCAACGCTCGTTCTACTATACTGAAGCAGCACTTTCGCAGCCCTTATGACTAGGAAACGAATATTTTCTACTGATTTCGACGCTATGTCACCACATTTTTGGCTGTATTTTTGAGTCGGCAGCGTACAAATTATGAAGGCACAAATGAGTAGCAAATAGACAAGATGAACTCTAAATGCCTCGTCTTGTCTGCATTGACTTGAGGGCCCAGCCGCTAGATTTCTAGCATCTGTCCTTGCGGTTCACTGTGAGGGAATGGCTAGTTTATTCTAGTTATTCAATGATTATATTTCGTAGACTCTGGGGCAAGTAAATTTGTGAAACAACCCATCCAGACCTTGAAATACTTGTCACCTTCAAACAGTGATTCGGCCGCAAGGTCACACAACCATATTTGTTGTGGAGTGCTTTTTTCTGCTTATCGCTTTAGGTTAGAACGCTATTTTAATCGAAATAGTAGCCATTCAAAATTTCTCGTGCTTGAAATCCACCATTTTTGGAGCAGAGTAGTTCGCATCAAAGTTGGGAACTTGATCTAATGCGTAATTTATTATGCTGATCAAGCTTCCTGTAATAGCCAAGACGCTATCTTCAGCAAAATAACAAAAAATTATTAAGTACGTAAATGCTTTCTTTCTTTTTAATAGAAGAAATGATTAATTTGCCTAGCATTAAGCCACGGCCAGTAGGATCGTTTAAAAAAAGCCCAGAATTGATTTTTTGAGTATTTACAGTCATGAAATCTCTAAATAAGGATACTCCATAAATGATTCTTCACGTATTTGCAATCATCAAATACCTAAATGAAGATACTATGACTTCGTTTTCGTACACTTTATCTGTGGACTTTCGGAGGTAGTCCTGCACTAGAGAAGTACTGAAACAATGACTTTCCTGCCCCCATATTGGCTACAGAGTTCGGAGAATACAAACGAACTGTTAATTTCTTGTTAAGAAGGTTGTACATTTGTTGCGGTCACTGACTGATCTATAATAGATTTGAAGGCGTGTTTTGTCGGGGTGAACGAACCATGAAAGTAAACGGAAAAAGTGGCATATGTGGTAGCGTATAGGGTCATGTGAAAGAAACAATAGAAAAATGATACTGAGCCATGGCTAATGTCATGTGCAGAACTTTCCGAGATGCATGTACTTCTGTCCATTCCTTCATTGTGCGTTTCGTTCTTTTCAATGCAGCGGGCGTTTGTTGCTGATCTCAAACACAAAGCGGCACTAAAGAATAAATAATTAGTTCAATGAGGCGAAGGGACCTTATTTTATGATGCCGCAGGTTTAATAGCTGGGGCGTGACGCAGAAAAAACTGTTGGGGGGAAAGTTTCATCCAATGAAAGAGAACTGTTGTTTGGACCTTTACTCGGGGGGACCTATTTTTCTCCTTACAGGTATACCCGTAAAGGACACCTTCAGTTTTATATCGAATTGGATTTAAAGCAGTGCTTTTATCAACAATTTTTCTTCTGGTTGGTGGGAATTTCTTCATTATTACTAAGCTGCACCTTATCACCGAGTGTCAGTCTTGAGGCATTCAACTTATACATATGAAAACTTCACAATAAAATTTCAATTAAGGCGAAGAATTGTAATGTCAGTTATGAAAAGCTCATTATCCTAAACAATTTTCAATACAACTAAGAAAACGCGCTCTGTGCCAATAAAGACTTCTTCAATTTTATTTTCTCGAAGTGGAAAAACACTGTCGTTTATGATTTCTGTTTTCACGCTGGGCCTTTCTGAAGGTTGCGAAGTTCTACAATGTTGTCTATTTCGTCATCTAAAAAAAAACTATGCCCAGCCAAAACGGCATTTTTAATAGGTCTAATAGTACACGGACAGAAGCGGCAAGCCATCCCTTACACTTCACTATCAGTGAATGATTGCTGAAGTTTACAGCAAGAAAACGCAACTCTCGTAAACAGTGAAACAAGACAGAAAAAGTCAACAAGTACGCAGTGGCCAGCTGGGCTGTGAAAATGCTTGTTATTATAAACAACACAATCTGTTAAAGTTTGCGTTTATCATGGCAGGCTGGATCAATCACGTGTGTTAAGCTCCTGGGCGTCTTCTAGAACATTAGCTTGGGAAGCGTACTATTGTGGGAGTATATAATCAAAGCCTTTTTCGTTCTTACACATTTTGTATCTCTTTCTTTTGTACTTTCCAGCATAAACATCTTCATGTACTGCTGAGGGATTAAAAAATATCGGCTAATATGTCTCGAGTGCGACGTTTCGGTAGGTTGAAAGCTTGTGCATACGTGCCTTGGTGACGAAGGGTAGCATATATTGGTCCCTTCAGAGGGACCTAACCATGACAAGCGCTAGCGAATGTTGATTGCCGTTTGAAGTGCTTGCATTGCAGAAGGAAGTTAAACGTATTGACCTCACACAATAGGAACTCCATGTCACAAAAGGCTTTTCATCAGAGAGACGTCCCCAAGTGTCTTGTCACGAAATCAATCAACATCATCTTGCTGGGCGTGACGTTCATATAAAGTCAGGGCTGTGGTGGATGGCAAAGAATGTTTGAAGATTTTTGCATACAGGGTACAAAGTGCTTGATGTGCCTATCGAGTCACAGAAACTTTTTCATCGTTGCTTTTATGCTTGTTTTTGTGACACTGAATTTTAATCTGAAAGCACCGGACTTTCTCAGGACATAAATACATTACGTGTCTCTATACTGCCTCTCTGCACGCCGGCCAATTACTTCAAGTTTTTCCATCTGTTTATCGAGTTCTGGACATGTCAAGGATATTGCATACGTCCTCACAAGAGTGCGCCTGACATGCCAAATCACTTTGTCATTTGGTTTCGCTGGTCTTAAAAGTCCTAAAAGGCGTCCTTTGTTATTGTCGTATGTACCATCCTACAGCTTCCAAGTGCAAGTGTCGTGGTACATGTGTTAACGCGACGAAGGGTCTTCAAGGCTTAGTTGAACGCCAAGGGCTTAAATTTTACCAGTCATCTTTAGTAGTTCTTTATCATAAAGAATACGTCCCTGTTCCGTTTGATTGGGGTTCCAACAACGTTGAGACACGTTTCATACACTGCTGTATGGATGCATGGGTTGTGTTCAAAAAATGTCGCTGATGCGTCACCATGATGCGACGCTACTTTTCTGGGTGGGATTCACCAAGAGCACGAGACAACAGCAGTCAAGAGCGTGTGCTTCATAAGAAAAGGAGTATCCGTGGGAAGGCAGAGTCTAGTTCGTTCGAGGTGCAAGACTGTCGGCTGTCCCCAGTTCGCCCGAGGTTGGACGCAGTCCTATGAATATGGACGCTGCTTGTAAAAAAGTTCTAATGTGTTGCTTTCTCAAACATTATTATGAAAAAATAATGGCGTGCATTGAGGTGGCCGTGATTTGTCTTCAGTAATGCTTGGAGTATTTTGTTAGTCAATATAATGTAGGTAGCATGCGAATTTTTGAATAAGCAGTACTTTTCCGAATCATATTTCACGTTTTAAGAGACATGCAAATCAGCGTGATACAATACTTTCTAACAGCTGTGCAGGAAAAAAATGGCATCGTCCTACCCTCTCTGTAACGTTTAAGAGCAAAATCTTGCTGCATGCAATGTAATGCGATAAATTATGCATTTTTTGAACAACCTACTTGCAAGATATATTGACGCACACTCTAAGATACGCGTACTAAGTTTACTTGACGTTCTCTATAGAACCTTGAATATTGAATATTGTATATGGAATATTGTGTTGAACCTGGCGACCTTCCACACGTCAATATTTCTGCCCACAATGTGCAGTTACGGCTCCCCCCTCCAGTAATGATCAATATGTTTATCTGCCTGGCATGATTAGTTTTTACTAGCATAGAAGGTGTATGACGGCTAATTACAATGGGCCACAACGACCTCTCATTCTCCGAGTTACAAGCTTTGATCAGCTCACGCACTTCGTATGGTTACTTAGCATACTCTTACTCGCGACAATACTTCAAAAAAAGTTATAAACCTTGCACCAACAAAAAGAAAATATATCAATAAAAATAAAAAGGCTGACTTATTGAACCATCCTATATTGTGATACTGTGATCCTATACTGGCCAAATCAAGAAAGATGCTGGTATAGGGCCAATAAAAAACCAATTGACCAACCGATGCAGCGCCGAAAACTAGGCAACTGGGTATTAAGGCTCAACACACATACGAAGTATAGTTACACACTGTACGCATGATCCATTTTTTTTGAATTATAGCCACATTATTCAACGCACAGATAGATGTCCGAGAAGCCCTAACACACGCAAAACACCTTGGGAATAATTCCCCGAAATTTCAGCTTTTCAAGATCGGTGAGTGCCAGCTATGCGTTAATTGTCAAACAGAAATGTGCAAGAGATTTAGAAGAAAAGTTTATGTATGTAAAATATACGCTGCACTTTCCGAAGAAGTGTTTTTGTGCTGAAATATTAAAAAAAAATGTAGACCAATCACAGAATTGCTGTAGACACTCTAACGAAAGAAATTTCCTCGTAATTTAAAATTCATGTGAAGCCGTGTTTTCGCAGTAGACACTTTATCGCGTGACTGCTTCTTTGAGTAAGCCGCCGCTTGGCCAACATTTACCAAAGGTAAGCCGCGCACAGCAATACCCCACAGCAGTTCGGTGTGACAGTTTTAAATAGCAAACTAGTTTGATGGGAGAATGGCTGCTCAACTCAATTCTACTCACATAGTTCATGCAGCGTGAGCCCCCACTTCCGCTAACGTATTAAAGAAAACCTTTTGTTGGATTATTTAGCGCCTAAAGTAACGATGGAGCTGATGCTCGTAGTATTTTCACATTTTCCATCACGCGTTTATAATTTGTTTATGCAACTTTGTTTATCTGTTTATTTGTTATCTGGAACGCAATGCAATTTATCTTTATCTGCAATTATCAGCAATTTATCTGCAAATTGTTTATCTGGAACGCAATGGCAGAATAATGCAAACCCTGGTGGTTAAATTTGTCCAGATTTCACTTCTATCGTCTAGTCACAAAAACCTTTTGCAATAAAGTTTGCGGAAAAAAAGTGAAGCAATATTCAACTAAACTTCAGATCACCTTGTTTTACACCCAGCAAACAAACATCGTGAATATCAAGAACGTAAGCTATCTGAAGCACATCAGAAGCCAGTACTTTCCATAATTCCCATGGGGGTACGAGCACCACTGAAGGATCCCACGTAGTCACTAGTGCCAGATTACTCTATAAGTATTATTGAATAAACTCTATGCTGCCAATGGATGACACCATTAGTAAAGCGGCGTCACAGCAGTGCTCACTGTGTGATTCGTGGTTTCGGAACCATGTTACTTGGTGCAGATGATGATTAACAGACGCTCCCATGCTTCACTCCGTGCAATTCCGCAATCTCCAACCGCCGTTGGGACTGCAAAATAGGAGCACCAATCCTTCTGACTATTACAGGAATCACGACCCTCGGAGACAGTCAGTCAAGTGATGTAAAGAGCAACATGCAGTGGGTGAGCAGGAACCTAATTGTCTGCTACCAGGTGCGCACTTTGCCTAGCCAAGGCCTAGGTAGCATGCCCGTGAAAGCGAGGAGGAGAATCTTGAGAAAGGTGGAGAGATGAATCGACAAATAGAGCGTATACTGCGTCACAACTTCCTGTGGAAGTTGTGACGCTGTTGTAAAACGCAAGTTGTGTTTTGCAACACAACTTACAACACAACTTACAACACAACTTGTGTTTTAAACACAGCAGCGTCGCAAGTTGTGATGCTGTATTTGTGACGCTGTTCTTGTGACATAGTTGTAAAAGCTACGTGCACACAGCTTTTAGCATATGTGTTGTTACGCCAATTAGAGCGTTTGCGGGCTATTTCGGTTTTAGTTTCGCAAGTGCATCCAACATGTACCCTGTCGCATGAAAATGTGTGGTTTAAGATGTTGTTTACAAAAACATTGTTACAAACGAAAAAATTATATACTGGTTTTCTCTAAGCATTGACAAGCGTTCATATTCTTGAGAAATAAATGATTGATATGTGCTTCTGCGAATTTTATTACAACAATATACTGCCAGTAGTTCAAGCCCTTGTGCAAAGTGAACATATGTAGTAACGGTTGCATGATTTTTCAGAAAGCAATAAAGCATTGTTCATCACGAAGAAACACAAGCATCAGCTTTATTGAATTTACACCCCCGAAGGGTTCCAAAGCCACAGTTAACAATAAAAGCTAACCTGGCAAAGGCGAACTTTCCAGTGAATGCAAACAGCACTGTGTTCGTGTCCTCTCGTTTTTGTCCCGCTATAGCGCTGCTATTTCTTGCAAAATGCCAGCTTTAATGAAATACGGTGCTTGGTCTTAACCCAAACATACCTTTAGTTTACTACCGGAAGGTCTACATCAGTTATACCACAATAGAGTTTCATCATATTCAATGCCTAAGAACAGTTATGCTCTGTTTCTTTATCAGTTAATTCATCCTCCTCTTAACGTTGCTTCTTTCATTTAAGCTGCTTTTTGAGACTGATTTCTGACCAGTCTTCATGTATATGCTTAATGAATGAATGAATGAATGAATGAACGAAACACTTCATTTCAAAAATGTTTTCCGTTGAAGGTGGAGCCCTTGTGGCCTTTGCCATCTCGGAAGCTCTGTCGATGAGCTTGTAGTGCGTAAGTTGAAATCAAAGCGCACCAACAAAATTACTCAGAAGAAGAGGAAGGTTGCAACAGAGTTGGTGCGAGGTCAGAGGTCAAGAAAAAGAACAGTTTGTGTTACCAAATTACGTAATTAATTCCTGGCCAATCCCACTGAGTGGTTATGAACCACGGTTGTTTATTCGTCATCATCATCATCATTGTGATCAAAAATTGACGTGGCGGTAAGGTAAGCCTCTCGTTTCTTTATTAACTAAAGCTGAACAGGTTGCACAATCTTAATGCGCCTTTGTCGTAACAGTGACCTAGATCGCTATAGGAAGGTTGTTACAGAAAGTGAGAGAAAAAATACCTATATTAAGCGCGTCACAAAAAGCGCTACTTCAGTAGGATGTGATGGCCATTGCTTCCATACGAGTGCGCTTACCTGACCGCGATTCGTCACCGTGTTGTTTACATTACAGCATCTTCAGGGCACACAATTTTCTAGATAACAGATAAAACTAGAAAATTCTGGTTGGAAGGCAAAAAGTGGGTGCCCGGATTGATCTCTACTTAGTGCTGTTGAAGGTACAGGTACCCTCAGCCAATCATGACTGAGCACGTTACATAGGTATGTTCCTACGCTTTTTCGTGAAATGAATGGGTGACCCCGTCTGTGTTAATAAATGTTTATTTTTGTACCAGATGGTGCTTTGCAGCTTTATGATCTCTTTTGTTTAGTATTGGAATGGCCTACTACCATACCAATGAAACTGGGCCGAATTTTTTTATTTATACTGGCTTTACCTCCCCCCCTTAAAACAAAAAAAATAAAAGCATTCTTAGAGGTAACCGAGCGAAATCAGCTGCATATTCCTGACAGCAGCCTTGGGCACTACAGACAACTTTTTTGTAGTTAATCTGGTATAAAAAGTTATTTGTCTAAATTACAAAATATTGAATTCAGGCATGGTATGTGACTTGCAAAGTTCGAGACCGTCTTCGAAACCCCCATTGCATTATTTTCGATGAACTAATTCTCACGTATACCATTTTTATAAGCTGCAAATAAAGCGACATACAAAAAGAACGCTGTGGCTAGCACATTCTCGCGTCGCGAACGTGCTGATCTCAGCCGCGGTTGGAACGAAATAAATCAGCTACGGTAAAAGGCACGTGAGAAAGCCACACTTTTTACGTGTACTTAAAATGCCAAGTGGCGTCTTACTCGATATGAAACGCTAATCACTCTCAGTCATCATTTTACACGGTAGTACGGCTTCATGCCGTCCCATAGTAGAGTATCTACTACTCTGAATCGTTAACCACTTTTTCTAAACAGAACGCATGACACACCGGGCTACATGGCTTAGGGGTACATGTGAAGAAGCCCCGCCCCTTGTCACTTTTCTTTCATTACCAAGAAAAGATGTCAGTGAGTATGGAATAGAGCTTCGGGAGAAACTTCTGCCCTGTCGTTATAATAACGCTCGGTAGCGTCTCGCACTCGTCGAAGTGCCATTCCACCTTGGTGAAAGTTGTAATTTCACGTATCTCAAAGCGCAGCTATGCACCAGTCTGCAGAAGACGCTCATGTCAAATTTGTCCACCCTGTTTGCCCGACCACGGCCTTTCGAGCACAATACTCCTTCAGGTCCGCTAGGTGGCGTAGGGAAGTGAGGACATGCTCACAGTGTGCTCCGCTTTCTGAAACGCTTTCATGTAGAAATTTTATTCACATCTTCTGAAAGTGCGTCATCTTTTATGAGAAGTTGCGAACATTCGAAGGATACCAGAATCTGCGACCTGGACTGGCCTCACGAGAAACCATCAACATTGGAAGACACGATGAGTACCAACGCACCTCACTGTATCACCGGCGTCGGTCCGCGGCTCGGGGGCGCTAAAACTTGCGGGGTTTGGCGACGGGCGTGTGTGCGTCGACTGGCTCACAACACGACTGACCTTCTCGGACATTCTCTGACCTAGTAAAATGAGGAGTGCCAATTAACCTGTCTTTCGTAGTTTATGTCGTGCAGAGAAAAACAGAGGTCGGCCAATTCCTCTGTTTCTTCTGAGCATGAGTGCATAAGTTATGCCTAGCAATTCTTCGTCTACATGTACGTCAACGAAGACCTTCTCGGTGCATCTCAAGGTGTCGGAGAATCAACCGAAGGACACGAGTAGTGTCTCCTCAAATGTGGAACGGTATAACGACGCGCGAGCGTCCACCGGCGCGTCTCTCGATAACAAGAACGACGACGACCTGAGCATGTCTCTTTCTTGGATGGGGGACAGCTGGCATGCCATTATTTCACTAAGAGAAAAAAAAAATCGGTTACGAGTAGAAGACTACAAAAAACATTGCATGAGTTTCCGGGTACGGAAGAGAAGTTACAGATACACAGGAGAGAATACATATAGTTGCAGTATTTGAATGCAGTACACTCGTGCAAAAACCGACAGACTTGACGCCCCAGTAACCAAGGAAGAGGTTTTTGTGGCTGCAGGCAAGAGAAATTCTACCCCTGCTGCAGATCAAATCATAAATACAATAATAAGAAGCCTCAGCGATAAGGTCATAGA
This sequence comes from Rhipicephalus annulatus, assembly GCA_013436015.1. Lineage (NCBI taxonomy): Eukaryota > Metazoa > Arthropoda > Arachnida > Ixodida > Ixodidae > Rhipicephalus > Rhipicephalus annulatus. Next base: position 266,460 of record WOVY01011364.1, on the reverse strand, counting down.
GGCACTGACAAACTATTTTAGTGAAAACTATTGGGTCAAAGAGAAAATACACGATGAATTCAAAGTAGCAAAAAATATTACAATACTGCAACCCGGGAAGAAGTCATCCCTGCAGGCATTCGGACCCATATCTTTTACGTCGTGCATGGTGAAGCATTTCGAAAAGATTTTTCGCAATCGGCTCAAAAAATTTATAGAGAACAACGGCCTTTTTCAAGCCACTATGCTTGGCTTTCATATTGGCCTCTCCACTCAAGACGCGTTCCTGCTATTACAAGACGAAGTTGTGAGCGTTATACCCACGAGAGGAGAACATCTATTACGAGCCCTTGATTCAAAAAGGAGTATTCGACGATATTTCGCATAAGGTTATCCTAACAGATTAAAAAAAAACATCGTATGTAGGGCAAACACTATCAATTATATAAAAGATTTCCTCACAGAGAGGCGAGCTTCAATAGGCGTACGTCAAGTAACGTTGAACGCTTTTGAGACGCCAAACAATAGTACCCCTCGAAAAGCTATTCTCTCTCCCCTGCTTTGTATTATCGTCATGTTAGGACTCATGCGAGCTCTGTATGAAGTAGTAAACCGCTTTATTAAAGCAGCTGACAGTTTCCTAAATGGCGAGGGCTGCCAGGCCATGTCTAGTCGCCACCTCATCAGCGCGTTTGATGCCCCGGAGCTGGGTGTCCAAGCTTGTATTCGTGAGGATTCTCTGTGCCGAAGGTAGGATACACCCTCTACGCGGGTGATATCACCCTATGGGCAACGCGTGAATCTCTGGCTAGCAAATAGGAGACACTTCAAGAGGCTGAAACAGCAGTTGAAAACGTTGCCAACGTCAACGGGCTCAGCTGTGCCTCTGACAAATATGAAATTATAAGGGTACGTCGGAAAAAGATACAATGAAAGCATAGAAACACACATAGAAGGTGTGAAAGTACGTGATGTAACCACCGTGCGTATTCTGGTAAGGTTACTAGATTCATAGTAATGAACGAGCGAACCATACAATAAACATATCATAATCAGCCGCGAAACAATTTGCATGAATGATCCAAAGAATAACGTACCACAAACAGGGAATGAAGGTAGGAAACACATTTATATTAGTAAGGCACTCGTACTGTGTAAGGTTACGCACAGTCTACTTTTTCTTGCGTTAAACAAATAAAAAAAGAAACCATTGAGTCTATAATCAGGGGTGCCTACAAAGTTGCCCTAGGGCTACCGGTAAGCACACCAACCGGAAAGCTATTAGACCTCGGTATATGTAACTCGTACCCTAAGCCAAAGACACCGATACTGACTGCGTAGAAAAATGGTCTAAGCCAGACGAAAAAGGGCAGAACAATACTCGCTAGGGTGGGCTTACCGCCATACCCCCAGAACCTAGACGCGATTCTTGTAGAAATCCCGGATCCCGTCCGCAGCAAGATCTCGATATCACCGCTGCCCAAGAACATGAATGTAAAAACAAACAAAGCACAGAGAAGGGAGGTTACGTTGACTCCGAAAAAAATAAAAAAAGCAAATAAAAACATTTTGTATGTGAACGCTTCGAGGTATAATTTTAAACGGTCAGAAGCATCAGTACTTAGCAATGATAACAGCATGGTGACATCTGCATCGCTGTACACGTCCTCAATCGCCAAGGCAGAATGCTTTGGCATTGCCCTTGCAATCACCGTGCCGGAACAGAGAGATGAACTGCAGACAATTATCATCTCCAATTGCAGGAAGCGTGCCGTTTTTTTTAGGAGGCCACCTTTCGATAAAAATAAGTAAACTTTAGGTGGAAGATTGACGAAAAACATCACAGCATATACACAGAGTGAAGGATGATGAGTGGGGTGAAGCGTCTGTCCGGACGCAAGGACGGACGCATGGACAGATGCATGATCGGACATACATACACACAGACAGACAAACGAACAAACGTACGGACGAACGCATGAACTGATGGACGCACGGAGCTTTGCCCCGAAAAATGCAGGCTAATCTGGTGTCCAGGACACGCAGGCCTGGAGGAAAAGGGATGATGCTTTTGCTCAAGGGCTCACGAACCAAGCATGGCCTAGACAGCACTTTCAATCCTTTGAAACACTCCTCAAGGAAGCTAACGAGGAGGATAACAACCCATCTAGAATGGCACCTCGCGAAGTGCTTGCTAACCAGCGAGGCACGCGGCGAAGGTACAGCACCCCCCCCCCCCCCAACAAATCATTAGAAGGAGAGGACGTGATTGACCTCCGCAGAATCCAAACGGGAAGTGTTTCCCAACCTTCAAATATTAAACAAAATTTTCCAACGCTGTATGGGTATGGCTATCCATGGTTAGGCGGCGCGCCATCGCTCTACCACATTTCGTGGGGATGTCTGAACGGACCCCCGAGTTTAGATACTTTTTAAGGTCAGGTTGATACAAGCTTTCTAATACTTTCGAGCCATGGGAGGCACAGCTCGCCAGCTCCGACCCAGTGGTACAGCTTTCACTTCTGTGTCACGTCAGGCAGGCGGCGGCAGCCAGGGGAGCCCTGGACTTGGTGTCCCACCTACCGAGCTCAAGACCGGTGTCCTATAAACCCTCGCGAAAAAAGTTTTTCCTGTCTTTCCTTCTTCCGTGGTGGGCTGTGCGCACGCAATCCTGTATTTTTTATGGATAAATCGTTCGTTTTCTCTCCTGGATAAGTGTTTCCGTCCTCTTTTTGGGAATCCTAACAAGTGAATCACCGTCACCGCACTCAAGTGGAACGATCCAGCTATATGCTTCACCTGTTTAGGAAAATCGCACTCACTCTATAGATGGATGCTTGGCGACACATATTGTGGGCCTGGGCTATATTGGAGACGCAACCTTTGAACGTTCGGATGTTGCCGAATAGCGGCAGCCATCACCGCCCCACAACAAGCATCAGCAGAGCTCCGTACATGCGAACTTCCTCTAATAATTTCTCAAATGATTAAAACACTGTATGGTTTTAATAACATCAATACTACTCAGGTTTCCCATTTCTGTGTTTGTAGTTTTGAAAAAAAAACAGTTCTGAACAACTAAACACTTTTAGCGACAATTTGCTTTGCTTTTCTAGCCCCGATTGAATGGGCGAGCTGTAGATTTGGCAATACTGCCAGCAGCTTGTAAAACGGAGTATTATATGGAATGCAGTTAGGTGCTACACTCAGGCAGCTAAAGTGTTTTTTACGTTCTATAGTGATCCCTTAGTTTATTTTGTTGGCGTAGTACAGATTGGGGTAGATGAAAAAAATTGAGGAATGGTTTGGCTCCCCCAAAGAGTGAAGGCTCGGAATAAGCAATAAAAGGCAGTTGCTGATTGTTAGAGTGACCAAACAATTTGAAGTTGACAATGTTCATTTGTGGGTGAACTATGTCTTCGGCTGTGGATAGGTCGCAAAGATTCCAGCATAATTTTCGACGTGAGAGAATGAACTTTTCACCTGTGCCCGAATTACAATAATCAACTCTCTGGGAGGCAAGCCTTTATTCTTAAGTCGAATTTCAGGATTCCATGACATGCTCCAAACATGACTAAAGCACTATACCATGCACTGGTATCCCCCTTCCGCCGGCTCATTCCCCAATTAGCGAATTGTTCGTTACGCTCTCTTGCCTGTCGATTCAGAGTAAGGGCAGTTCACACATAGTATTTTTTTCTCACTTTCATGAATTGTCGCGAGGTAGGCCAGATGTGATTACACACAAAGGCGTGATAAATCAACATCGCGCTGTTATCAGTTGTATGCTCACAAGGAAAGGTTACATTTGTCGACGTTGTCGAATACCTCCATATCAGTGCCTTTGCCAAATAACGAATGCCGCATCAGCCCACTTCAGTCAATCAGAAATATTAGTGAAAATAATTCAGCATGCAGTCAAATGACCAAAGTAAAAGGGATGTGGACAGAGAACACTCGAACAAGAAACGGCTCGTGTTGACCGCATGGAAAACGATTCTCTTTACAGACGTGCACTGACTCGTGCTTGAAAATGATGCCAATACAATTGCGTTTGCTCCATTTCAGAACAATAACATTCCTGACATGTGGCTCAGGCACTGCATTCTCCCTAGAAGGCTCAGATTTCCTTCGCTGATTCTAGCTGGCAAACAGAGTGTTGTTGGTAGAGATTGTCAATAAGTACGATATCATGGCTTTGAGAAACGAGTGATTGCAAGTTGGAGTCATGAAGTGTGTGTATTTAATACGTAATAAAGAGACTGACATGGAAAAGGAGCCGTGCACCCAGCAGAAACCAATTAGAACAGCTCTATGTGCAGGTAAACGGCTGCGCATCAGGTTCTGTGGGCGCAGCTCGTATGTATTATCCGACTGTATACCACATAGATCAATTCACATTCAGTCTCACCGACGAGTCGAAGTGTGTGAACGCTTTCAGCTAATCGGACGGGCTGCGTAAAACCATAAGAGTCTGCTGGCCGCGAGGGCCTCCACTAGAGAGGCCAGCGCTGCGGTCGTTTTGACGTCACTGATAGGATGCTTAGTTGTGGAATACGGCAGCGTTGCTTTCGCGACACCACTTGTATCGTCCTCCGATGGCTGCACCGGATCTTAGTCACGACACGATTTTACGATGCAGATCAGACACAAGAGTGCCACCGGGGGCACCGATTTGTAGTTTACTTTCCCGTATTATCAGGTCTAACTACTTCTTGAAGCACTGAGCTTCAAAACAAAGGGAAGCACGCATGGTGTCCAGAGAAAAAGCGCAGAAAATGCAGTGTTCCAGTAGACATAGTCTACCCGGCATCCTATGAGTGATGTCATCACGTAGGTGGCGCCACGGTCTGTCCACGAGGCCATAAGGATCAAGGCGATGGCGAAGCCAATATTCTAGCTCTGTAATTGTCAACGGCCTCAGAAACACAAGCAAGCGGAGTTGTTCACTAAATGAAACGCTAACTTCAATTCCAGACTGCTCGGATGCACAGCCTGCTTAACTGGTTCGCTTACCAGAAGTCCCCGCTGGTTCCCACGATGGAGCATGATCACCTTTCTGACATGTGCCGCCACTGCTGCAGGCCAGCTGTCTTTTGCCCAGTGTATCGCGCGTCTGATGGTGAGTCCCGGTGTTGTTGCGGCTGCATGATGCATACGTAGCGTGGTTATGCACATGGGGCAATAGCAAACTGATAATTTATGTAATCGCTTGCTCGATCAGTCGGTGAGTATGCCTTAAGGCTGTTTTCGACTTCCCCTTTGTTTAGGTAATGAAGATCATAGGAAACAGTAAAACCTAAGTATTTGGAATAAATTAATGTCAACGTTCCTGGCCATAAAAAAATACCATTGGCGGTTGCAGCACCTTGCTTCTGCGTACTCCAACATCGTCGCAACGCACTTCCTTTCAAATTTAGTGAGTTCAACATAGGATGTATTTGTCTCGCGTTTTGACGGTTACCTTCAAACTAGCTTACTGGGCTCTTTAGGATTCAATATCCTGCTCAATGTTTGAATTGGATTATCCCGCAATACGTGCAGTTTTGGTTTGTTCTATAGAACGCGAATGTGGAAAATGCTCAGTGCCTAAAATTCTCCGGTATAAACCGCCCTGAAGTCAATAACCGAAAAGGTTATTAAGTAGTTTTCACCACCTATTCTTTTAGTTGCCACTATAGTTGGGGCAAAGCATTTCCTTCTCGTCTTACCACTCATGTGTGAAAAAGGTCACAGCATTAGTGTAGATATGTAGTCTTGTAAATGGTAAAACCTAATTGTTTTAAAGGCCCTATTTAAAATTTCCTGTATAAACGAACACTAGAACATGGTCACCGATAAAAGTCTTAACCTGAAAAAATAAAAAGCAAACAATTTTGCCTTTCAAACCATATAGTTGAACCACTCGGAACGACAGGACGGATATCAACTCAAACTACTTCGCTATTTTTAAATAAGATGGCAGTATTAGAACATTCAGATGTCAAAAATTAACTGCATGTATTAAAGTTTTACTGCTATACTGAAATTAAGGCTCGTTTTCTTTATTATAGACTTTTTTCTAGACAAAAAACTTAGAGAAAGAAGCAATAGTATCATTCCGCGATGCAAACCTGAGACGACTAGAAAGTGAAATCGCGAAGTCACACATAAAATTTTAGGCTGCGTTGTGGCTTATGAAGCCATAGATGCCCACAGAATACAAAAATTACTGTGGGCGGCTGCGACACAGTATTGTAGACGACGACTAAAACAGCATTTTGGAAGCGATAAACGAAAAGGGTACGTGAAAATGGTGCAGGACTGATAACCTGGTTGTTATCTGGGTTGTTAGTCCACCACTGTTTCTGTTTACTTTTCAGCGCACTTTTTGTGTTTCCTTTTTGTTCGTTCGTGCTACGCGCTGTTTTATGTGTCGCCTACAATGCAGCACGAAGCAGCCCATTGAAGCAAACTGATTGATTGGTATGCGGGGTTTAACGTCCCAAAACCACCATTGAAGCAAACTGGTCAACACACTTTGGAGAAAGAATCCGCGACGATGTCCCAATGACGTCCCAGATTGGTAAAACTTCTTGCATAATATGTATGTCCCTATAACGGCACTCGATGTCGCCGTTCAACTTTGACGGCGGCTGATCAAACTTAGGCCGATCGCACAGCCCTACCTTTGCAGTACTTATGATCACAGAAGTAGTGGGAGCGCATGCTAGGTGTGAGATATTTTTGAAGAGGGAGTATTTGTACACTGGCGACAAGGAAAAGTAGATTGCTCTCACTTTAAAGGCACCTCACGCGATTAAAATACTTCATTGATTGATTGATTGATTGATATGTGGGGTTAAACGTCCCAAAACCATCATATGATTATGAGAGACGCCGTAGTGGAGGGCTCTGGGGAAATTTCGACCACCTGGGATTCTTTAACGTGCACCCAAATCTGAGCACACGGGCCTACAACATTTCCGCCTCCATAGGAAATGCAGCCGCCGCGGCCGGGATTCGATCCCGTGACCTGCGGGTGAGCAGCCGAGTACCTTAGCCACTAGACCGCCGTGGCGGGGCGTGATTACAATAAGAAATGCTGCGAGTTTTACATCAAAAGCAGTCATGAGATCACAACAATGTCGTTTTTGGCACTGTGGTTCACCGGCGCTGCCACTGCCGGTGTCCATAACCCCTATCCTATTGGAAAAGGAAAAAATCAATATAAATAAATAATGCCGAGGACGCAATGGCATTCGGACCAGAGCTTCTCGTGCAGCACTAGAGTATTTTTCCGAGTAGTCTACTTTCAAAATGAAATGTACCACTGAGCTACGCCAGTGCTTATAATTTATTTGAAAAGTGAGACAGGCTTCATAGGGTGAGGAATGACGTTAATATGTGTAATGATGCGTTTTAGAATAGCATACAGGCAACCAACCGTCTCACAATTCAAATTGCGTGAAAAGTGGGTGGCCGAAAGGTACAACCCCTTACAAAACTATAGTTAGAGAGCGAGAACAGAACGCTGACACAGAAACAAGAAGGACACGAAGGACACGAGCGCTGGTGTCCTTTGTGTCCTTCTTGTCTTTGTGTCGTCATTCTGTACTCGTGCTATAACTGTCGACATGTCATACCAACTGGCCCAAGCTGCCACACTCTCTTGCAAAACCCCCAGGAAGAATTTTTCATCGTCATCAGACACGGCATTAACGAAAGGCACAAAATTCCTTGCAAGTGCCTAGTGGGAGAAACGTTTCTCCAAAGTATGACGAGAATTGACAGTGTGTATGCGTTCCCACCACCCATGAAAAATGTTGGTCATTCATGATGCAGTTAGTTCCCTGCAAGGGGGCTTGGAGCAGTTATTCAGAGTGTTAAAAAAATCCTCTAGCGAGGCTTTTTCTCTGAAGAAGGCTTCCTAGCGTATTTTGTTGCGCTCTTGCTATCCTAGAAGCCCCGGAAAGGACGGCCTCCGTGACCAACGCATTCGCGACACTGGCGACACAGACGACGACGACGACGGCAAGTGAAAGCTTGTCAAGACTGTTGGAATGCCCGGTGTGCGGAGACTACGCACTACCACCCATCTTGCAGTGCCAAAACGGACATCATCTGTGCACCCGCTGCCGGAAAAGCGTTTCCCGGTGCCCAATATGCAACGCACCCAAAGGTGAGCAGAAAGAGCACCGCATGCTTCGAACGTATGCTTGGCATGCGAATTTACATAAACGCAAAGAATAAACGAATACGTCTTATTCACTTGATTGGTTGGTCGGTTCATCGATTGCAATATAGCCCATAAGTTTAGTCCGCACTTCACTGTGTAATTTTTTATATTAATAACTACAAATGTCCACTTTATAAACTGATACATTTAAATTTACATGATAGGGCATTAAAATTTGCATCAATCTTGAGCGATACTGAAACCGTATCACCTAGAAGTCTTCCCTTATTTGCAGAAACCATTATTTTGAGTGTCTTCACCATTGCACGGCGTTTTGAATTTCGATTCTTCGCAGTACTGTGAGGGCAATGATTGTCATGAAGATTACGAAAAGCAGAACTTTTCCAACACCAGAAGGAATGAATTTTAATGCTGTCTAACAGTTGCCGATTTTCAATAAATATTCGCTAGTCCGGACTAAACGATGTAGGTCGTCTTCATCATTTATTAACCTTAAACGGCCCTATTGGTGTACCACGTAACGGGGGAGCATACATAAGAGAATACAACTACACTCAGTCCTTAATTAAGGAAATACAATAAAAGTGACATTTACAAGGAAACAAAGAGAAATTTCAAAACATTCAAACTACAGAGGAAGATTAATGCGATCAAAAAGAAGAAAATCAAATAAAAAAACTGAGAGCTCTTTACCGATCGCCGCTCAATAAATTTGTAAGTACGCTTCGAAGTTTGAATCGCTCTTGTTCAGTTACAAAAAGGTCTTGTAAACCACTTTGTTCTGCAATAGCTGATGACAGAAAGTTGTGGAAGGAATTAGTAGAGCCGCGAATTCTTGGAAGATGCAGGAAGCTTTACAGGCGAAGAGAAGTGTGGTTTGGCGGGAAAAGAAGCAGGTCACGTAAGTGTCAGAAGTTGTAGCGTAGTTTATCAAAAAGTCACAGGAGCGAATTTTTTTCGGCGAAAGGGTAATGATTTGATGTCGAACGATGATTTCGTGATAGTGACTTTTAGCTCAAGGCCGTACTGGGATGTAATAAAACAGGCTGCGCGGTTTATGGCCGGCTTAAAGTAGGTCAACAAGGTACGCTGGATGCGGATTCAATATTTTCAATGTGAAATCAGTTTAGCGCAGATAAATGTATCATATTCTCGTTTGCCATAGACCATTAAGATAACCTGTGGTGTCGGTGGTTTTTTGAAGAGAAAGGCAACGTCTCAATTAATTCGGAATGAAACACCTGCATTATAGGCCAATATTTCTAAATACAAATGTCGTCCTAGGCCACACCCAACCATAATTATTCTCATGGAATGGAGGTGGTCGCTGCGTTATGGAGCTATTTAGCCACCGGCATTATTTTAACAGCCCTGCCAGAATCGACCCTGGTCAGAGCCGACTGCGACTATAGGACTGACCGTGTTACACTGGTATTAGGTGCTGAAAGCTCAATTAATGTAAATAATTGACAGAAAAGAAATACGTCTTTCTACGGGCCACCTTTCTCCTGCGTCTTTCTCCTACGAGCCACAGGTGTTACAAGGTTTTAACTCGTTAGCGTTAAAGAGCTCGTTTCACAATAACTTCGGCGCCGGCGTCAATGTAGGTGTATCTTCGCTGATTTTGAGGGAAAAATCATCTTATGCACGACCGAAAAGTTGAGAAATATGAAAATAATAAAATAAAACGATTAAAGAACTCGTGGTCAGAGTGGGGACTGAATAGGGGTTGTTTGGGTCCGAGTGAGGATCGAACCCGGGTCATTGCGGGACAAGTGAATGTTTTACTACAATGCCACGCTTCTGCTAGTTAATACAGTAAAAACAGCTTCCTCTTCTTGGAAATGCAGTGAAAGTAGCTTTTCATGCTTTACAAACACACACCTCTTGTATACATGCTTCACATTCCAACATGAAATATTGCAGTAATAATAGGCGGTACAAGCACCTAGCGCGGGTAAGAACATGCGATTATTATAATGGCTTCGTGGTTTAAAGCCGGTCACCCACTACAAAAGACACACACGCTACTGCGCCTATTCCCTTGAGGCCACGTAGTGGGTGCATAGGCAGTTCATAAAGGTTTCATGCAACACGTGTTTGAAGTACGCACTCGGAACAGCACATCGCCATCGCGTTCAACTCCTTAATGCGAGGCTTTAGCATGGCCCATTTTCTTGTATTTCAATTTACTCAGTCGGTGGAGTTGGAATACTGTTGTTTTACCACACGGCAGCTGTGATCTCAGTGTTAAGGATGTGACGTCTGAGGATAGGGTGGATAGAATGGATAGATAAACGCAGCAAGCCTACTCCAGTGCTATTTGCATAGAGGTTACAGTGGCTGAAAATTGGGAAAAAAGAAATTGAGCATGCTAAATGTTCAACTTTTCCATGCCATGTGTCCACGCTGAATGCGAGATGTTAAACAACCTTAATGTTCAATTTCTGGTACTCTGCTTGCAGGTATAAACCGGAACCTGGCCTTGGACCAGATGGCGGAGATAAGTATGTTCCCCTGCAAGTACCATTCCCTAGGCTGCTCAGCCACTCTCGCATTAGCAGCCAAGCACACGCACGAAATGACGTGCCCGCACGGGTGAGCAGGCGTGTCCTAGCTCGTCTTTAATTTTCATCATAATATTGATCAGGAATACAACATGACAATTTGCTCTTATAATGAGTTTTGGGCTTCATATTACAACCATAGTAGGTATGTACGAGTGTTAAAAAATTAGAATAATGAATCAAATACAGTTTTCTTTGTTCGGGGCTCATATTGACTAGTGAATATTTTGATGATCAAGTGTTTAAAAATATCTTTGAATGATAAGCAGAGGTAAAAGCCTGAAGTAAACAAAACATTTCGACATAACGGGACACCTTTCTTGTTTTAGTCATCGAAGCACCCAGGCATATGCCACCCAATATTTTACGCGACAATAGACACTATATTGATCACAGGACGAAAACATTTTTCGCTTGAAACTCTCCGTGTCACCGTCTATTCATGATTAATATTTAACATCTATGTATTCGTTTCATTGAAAAACTGCCAAGAAAGCTCCTTCTTGAATACGGAAGTTACTGTTGCATTTCGACCTGCAGTTACAATATACGTTTAGGGCTGTGTTACTGCGGTTCACATATTTGGCATAATTGTGGTATATTTCATCAACTAATTGTAGGAGGAACGCTCATGTTCTAGAAGCGACGAGTACCTGTTTCGAAGGAAAGGACGTGGAACTCTCCGACTGCCTAAAATGACAGCGCCAGGATTCCGTGTTGCTTCGAAAATGGTTGCCTTATATTTCGTAAACTGTCAGAATAGTATTTCCCTCGTACCCATATACGATTATGTTTTAAAATTCACTGTTCGCCCAACCTTACTCCTAAGGCGTCTGCCAGTCTTACGTTTAGGTGTCGTTTGTGGGACGAATATGTACTGTATTAGCGATCACCTTGTTCTAATACCTACCTTGAAATGTCGAACATAAAACCTTCGTGACAAAAAGTTCACATTAATCTACAAGCCCTAACCATTCAGTTTCTTGAATTAACCTGAACTTTACACATTAGCCTAACCACCCAGTTTGTGATTTCAGCGCATCACGAAATGCTCCTGACACGATATACTCTGAGATGATATGATTTCTCTCCGTGCACTTCAGGCCGTGTTTTTGCGTGCTCGGAGCGGATAATTGCAGTTGGAGAGGACGACCTGAAAAGCTTGTTGACCACATTCTTAGCAAGCACAGCTTCATTCCAAGAATGCAAGGTGAAGTACTGCAACAAATGTACTAATTCATGAGTGGCTGAACATTTCATTATGGATGTTTGCACTTGCGATTGTATTTGTAATTGAAATATAAAACCATGCAAAGCCTTTAGAGGAAGCACGGAGGGGGGGGGGGGTTAAATTTGAAACTTTGCCACTGGTCACTTTGGTAGTTGTTATGAATAGGTCTATAAAAATAGTAAAGCACGTGACGTAACTGGAATAACAGACAACAGAGCAACGAAAACGCTCGTGTTTATGCTGTTTTGTTCACACGCGTCCGTGGTTAACATGACATATAGCTACCAGCAGGAAAGGGAGACAGTAGATCATCTGGAACAGAACAGCGGGCTGTGTTTTCTTTTTTTTATCGATCCTCACTTGCGTCTGCGTCAATTACCTAAACAAGAGCATGTTTATTTGTATGGTGTGCTGTAGGTGGCTCTCATTACACCATACTGAGGAATTGCGTGGTGAACCACCTAAGCAAGAACCCAAACCAAACATCCGAGGAAACAGCGAGACAAACATATAACCAAACAAAACATGAACGCACTCCCACTAAGTCCAGTGCTTTTTGATATAATTAAAATTAAACAAATTTTCGTTTCTACTATGGAGCAGTCGAACCACTCAAAGACTGCTTAAAGCTTTCCGCGGAGTTATTGCAAATATTCAGATATTGATACAGTCGACATATACGCATTGAAACATTGGTTTAACAAACTGATGTCATGGTACCTACATGTGTTACGGAGAATCTCAGGTCCACAGATGCTGTCAAATTTGGGCGACAGAGCTTATAAGCAGTCGAAACAGGGTGCATGATGTTTGCGTACACTGGTCCTGCAAGCAAGCGGCCATTATGATGCACAAAATTGCGCAGGGGAGAACGTGGTCGTCACGGCTACAGGCTTCGACAAAGTGCAGAACTTCACCTGGTTGGTGCTTCAGACGTGCCATGGGCGCGACTTCCTGGTGACCTTGAAGAGGATCAGCGAAAATTCCTCTTTCAAGCAGTTCTTCGCTGTCGTTGTGCTACTAGGATCGAGCGAGGACGCTTCGCGTTTTCAGTACCGGCTAAATCTTTGTGGATCCGATCAGCGGCTCACATTTGAGGGCAGTATGCGAGACATCCGTTCCTTGGTCGAGTGTGTCCAGAACGGAAATGGCCTCATCTTCAGCACGACCACAGCCGAGCGCCTCTTCGGTGGTGGTGATCTCAAGATGGACATTACCATCGCTTCCACCATGCAGAGTGGTGATGAAGTGAAGTGTACTCGGCGCCGTGTGTGACGTTATTAGTGGAAAATAAAGGGAGGCCAATGCTGATGCTAGTAACAACGCCCCATATCAGTATATGATATGGAACAGCGTCTGTTCATTAGCGCCCGCTGTATAGTGGAGCGTCGTTTGAATGTTCCCGCGCGAGCATAGACAGGAAACTACAACAGCGCCACGTCTCGGAATGCTCTCTCGAGGAGAGCAATGCGTAACGAAAGCTTCGCTCAGTCATTTCGCTCTTCTTTAACAAGCGATCAATCTCGTCTAAGGAAATGGTTTAAACGAAGCAATGCCGAGCACGAGGACTAACACATCTCTGCCAGCAATTTTGTAATCGCCCACGGCGCAGAGATAAGAGCCTCAGAAAAATACACCTAATTGCAGTGAATAAAAGACTAAAAATGAAAATAATGTTTGTTGAGTTTGTCGTTGGGACGATTGTTGCAGCATGGAACAGCCAATGAGAGAAAGCAATCAAAATCTTGATTGTCACTCTTCTGAAACGCGCCGCAAGAGCCCTGGCGCATTAGGTACGCCGACTTTAGTGCGATAGCTTTGATATCGCGCGCGACTGTTCGTGCGCAAGATGACTATGGACAACAGAATATATATATATATATATATATATATATATATATATATATATATATATATATATATGGCGCTACGATGAATGGGAGACGTGGCCTGGCTCATACCCCATGTTTATTCTATCTCTGACTTCTTCTTCCTCTGCCTCTACCAACCATCGCTTCATACGTCACACGACGATTCCCCCTCTCCCCGAAAGATGGCACTGGTTACAAACTATAACAAATTAAAGAAGTGAATGAACAAAACAATGCCCAAATTCACAGTTTCACGTCCAGACGGAGTTCCACAATATCACTAAATCTTCAAGGCCGATTGAGCAGTCCGATGAATTTTATGACAACTCTGGTGGGCGAGGTTGACTGTTGCGTTCTGGACAACTGAAGCACGCCTTGAACGTAGAAATTACTGATGACACACCGATTCTCGTCATGAATGAACAAGGGTCGATGTACTTGTAGCATTTGAGAGTCGGATGTCGTAGGCACGAAGTTCTCCGTCGTAGACGCTGCTTTCTGCGTCGTGGCTGAGACAGAACGAGTGCTTGCAGCCTGCATGTGCGAGAACCGAAGATGATGGTATGATGCCTTTGTTCCTTCATTGTACACGTGGTAGCTGCACGTCTCTTTCGTAGCTTTCTGTGGTCTTCTTTCAGTTTGTTAAATCGTAGACACGGCGTTGAGAACTGGTGCAGGAAACTTTGTCGACGTTGCTTTCTGCGAAGATGGCTTAGGCATCGACTTCGTCTTTGCTTCTTTAATTGATGTTGTCTCTGATGATCTTTCAGCCACAAGTGTATTCGTGAGGAGGTGTCACTTGATCGTTGTTCTTGTTCGAGTAGCCGTTGCAGTTCTTGGAGTGCGTGGAGTTGCCTTTGTTGAAATTGCTCGTCTTCTTGCGAAAGTTGGTCAGATGGGCATCTCTCAGGAATATGAGTCTGCTTTTCTTTGCATGGTGATGTGATCAGTAGATAGTCGGTGGTCGATACTGTACTGCTGGGCTTGTCTTGCGATGAAAGCATCGTGACAGACTGATGAGAAAGCTCCCAAGATGGTTGTGAGTCATCATTGATTGTAAATGCTTCTGTCAGTTGACAATGCGCCGGCGTTGGTGGATTCAAAATTCCTGCAGTGCTTTGACTCACGTGTGTGTTGTCACTTGACGATGAGAGCACAACAGACACGGCTTCAGGTGGTTCTGATGGCGTATGTTTTTCTTTTTGCAGCGTAGTCAGGCTGACAGTGTCTGTCGAACGACCCTGGTCCGGGGACGTCAGGGTAGGGGCTGGTATTGTGAGGATTCACTAGCTCGTCACGCGTGAATTCCGTCGCACGTTCGAAACCATCTGGGCCTTGCGTGTGACCAGAAGCATCAAGGAATTTGGGTGGTTCAGTAAAATGTGAAGTGTTGTGGTGTAGTGAACACGTTTAAAATGCCGATTTCATTGTTCTTGGGAAAGGTGGGTTTAGGTTCAGTTTTTTGGCGAAATTTTCTAGATTCCTTTCGGTATACAGACGCTTTACCTTGTCTGTTGCGACATGCACGTTACCAGTCGGTGTTCGAATGCGTGACGTTTTTTCGGAAGAGTCATATGATGGTAGAATGGTGGTATATTTTCTCTGAGATCTCGTTTGGAAAATAGGCTTACTGCGGGAAGACTTCGCGTAACTGTGATGGGTCGGTTGAAAAGCCTTCCGCTGATGAGGTATGAACATGTATTCATCGTATTCTTTGAAACGGGTACTCCTCTCTTCCCTGATCTTTTGCCATGATTCGTCGTTTTCGAATATGTGTGTCAGGTAAAACTTGAATGCCTCACCGGAGATGTAGTCAGTGAAGTTGATGATCATCTCCCGTTCCGACCATGATGCAGCGGTGGCATGGAGCTCGAACAGGTTGAACCAGTCCTGTACGGGTCCGTCGTCCGCTGATCTGGTGTACTTAGGGATGTCAAGGTCTTCTGATGCTGCTGTCATGATGCTTGGTGGTCTTGGTGGTCCGTGTTCGGTCACTGCGTCTCACTGAGGTCTTCGATGATGATGGCCGGGCGATGAAGTGGTTGCGAGGTCTTCATCCTGTCGACTTGTGTGGCGCTACGATGAATGGGAGACGTGGCCTGGCTCATACCCCATGTTTATTCTATCTCTGACTTCTTCTTCCTCTGCCTCTACCAACCATCGCTTCATACGTCACACACACACACACACACACACACACACATATATATATATATATATATATATATATATATATATATATATATATATATATATATATATATATATATATATATATATATATATATATATATATATATATATATAGAGAGAGAGAGAGAGAGAGAGAGAGAGAGGATTCTATCTACTTATAGCTAAGAGGTAAAAAAATACAGTTTTAGGAGAAGCTGAGTGAAATCAGCCGCATATTCTTGGCAGCCACATTGCACATTAAATTTTTGTTTGATTTTATATTTTCTTTCAGAGCCTATTTTAAACAGCTATCCATGCTAGCGTTTCGTACCGTGTGAAATTCGTCGAAATTTCCAACTCGGCCTCTCCTAATTGGCTGGAACGCGCCACCTGTTGCCTGTCTTTTTTTTTCCGCAGCGCCATTTTGGCGCCACGCAGCTTTCACAATTATCTACACAAACGAAAAAATGGAATGCACTTCGCCACAAGGAATGCTGCCCCCAGAGATCTGCATTTAGACGCACATCTCTGGGGCCTTGCATGGACTCCAATCACGTTAGCCCTTAAATTAGGTTGAACGTAGCGCCTACCTGACGCCCATGCCCCGCCGCGGTGGTCTAGTGGCTAAGCTACTCGGGTGCTGACCCACAGGTCGCAAGATCAAATCCCGGCTGCGGCGGCTGCATTTCCGATGGAAGCGGAAATGTTGTAGGCCCATGTACTCAGATTTGGGCGCGCGTTAAAGAACCCCAGGTGGTCGAAATTTCCGGAGCCCTTCACTACGGCGTCTCTCATAATCATATGGTGGTTTTGGGACGTTACACCCCACATATGATTACCTGACGCCCATGAAAAGTATATGCCCATTCCCAGCATCACTCTGTAAAAACTCAAAACGCTCATGCGCACGTGTAGACTTGCCAAGTCCTGTTATTCTCCACTTCGTTTACTTCTTTTCGTTACTTTTTTCGTTTCTTCGTTACTTCGGTTCTCTTGACGCTGTAAATATGCTGGCGGGTTTAGTGCGTCGGGGTGGTGAAGCGTGCCATGACGTCCCGACTCAGTTTTTTTTTGCGAAACTGAATGCTGTCCGACGGATTGGACATGTCAACGAATAGGTGACCGCTGATATAGGCAATCGCACGGAACTATGGGACACGACCACTTCTGCGTGGACGCACCTTGCAAGTTAGCAGTGGCACGCGTGTATTTTTGTACCACTCCCTTACAAAAAACACCTCTCAGTGTATTGTCGGTGATTTAGAAGTTGTTTCTTATTTCGGCTAGCCGTGACTGCGACGATGACAAGGTACGAAAGTCATGAGCGGTAAGGAAACTTTTTTATCGCACCAAAATCATCTGCAGTGCTTTTGCGCCACTCGGAGGTACTGTACCTTTCCCTAGCAGATAAGTCGATACAGAAGACAGTTTTCATTCTATGATACGTTACTGCAGATAAAATATCACCATTTTAAAGATCTGGGATGATGGGTATGACTGTAGCAGTGTGTTAAGAGTACATTTGCTTGAAGCGCGGCACTTATTGAGCGTGTTCAGATATTTCTTTTCTAGCCTTCAACGCGCTATTAGATGCATTTATTAGTCGAAGCCAGATGCTTATTTGAACACTAACATTGTTTAAGCAGTGCGACACGGCGCCACACATAAACGATACAGTCAGACATAGATGGCGCCGAGGAATCGAAACCCTGCGCTTTTTAACGCACTGTTTTCTTTGTGTGCCTTCCTGGCACACAGTGTGATCAAGATAAACGCAAATTGATTAGTCCAGTGCTTCGTGTAGACTTACTCTTGAGTGAAGTTTTCGCATTATTTGTCATATATATGGGGGCGATGGTCGGCGCTTATCTCGTATGGCAGGTAGGCTTCGCCCGCACGTTCCCCAATTATCTTTACTAGGCACGCGTGCGCGACAATTCATTTATCGATATAATATTCACAGCAAATGCATGCGCAAATTTTTTAGTGCGGAATACACACGTGCCTGTGATAAAATGGTCTTTGCACGCTCTGGCTCCAACGTTCGGTACCCAAAGGCTACCTGTCACTGTGACTCTCTTCAAAGCCGCAGCAAACCTCATCTTCCCTTTTTCGTTTTATAGAAATTAATACATGCCGATACACGACGTTTGCATTTCACGCTCGGTTAACAGCAGCCAGCGGTTGAACAACGGAGCGTGGTATAGCAGGACGAAGATAAACGGGCGACCGCGCGCGCAAATCCTGAATAATCTAAGGCTTATGGCGGAGCGGTTCGCCATACCCCCATATTCACAAACGCTGCTCCACTCGACTTCCACCCTTCTCTTGACGAAGTTGAGCACTGCGCCGCCGCTCGGCTCAAAATGACGCTGCGCTACTCAAGAATTGCAGCACACTGTTGCTTAAATGCAGTGACTCGCCGTGCCTAGAGATGGCGCTCCCATTGGCTTTCTCAAGTGAAGGTGAAGCGTTGAGTGAAGGGACGTTCTAGAATACGGAGGATAGTCTACTCTCCTCGAACCGGAAGCCGGCAGCAGACGGTGCACTCCACAATTCCTCACTCTTTTACTGGTCACCAATGTCAAACCACGAGAATAGATCCCCAGCGCTAAGTAGCTGGCGTGCTGATAAGGGGCCCCCGGAAGAGAGTCCCGACATACCTCAGCCACTCGCGCAGACGAGTGGACGCTGTGTACCGCTACGAGCGCACACAAGCTCCCGTGCTTGATTTTGACACGAGCAGCTCGAGCAGCCCTTGCTCCCACGATACTGCCGTGTGGTATACTTTATCACTCGATAACCCTTTATCTTGAAGCTACCTTTTTTGAGAAGGCGCTCGAAATAGGTTCTGCAAACCGATTACGTCAGCGGGATTGGCTGGGATTTGCGAGCTTTGAACGTCAGACCCACCACGGAAGCTGCAGCGCTGGTTCCTTATAGGCATCCCGTGACATTCCGCAGCAGCGTAGTACAAAGCCAACGCTTACTTTGTAATCATGATGAAAGCATGACCTGAGCCGCGGCGCCCACAGAACGCACTCTCGCCGTTTACCGCATACCGAAAAAACCTTCACCGGTGGAGTGTTTGCCCGTTTAGTTAGTTCCAAATGGCAGTTCGTCACCATATTCAAAGTTGTCTTTGCCATACATGACACCTTAGTGCTAGCTGACGGTGTTCACGCGTCTACGGCTCAACGCGAACATGAAGTTTATTTTGTTCGCGTGATATACGGGACGCACTTATTACAAAGTGCCGATACGCATTCTGTTATCATTGTCATCAATTGATTGATATGCAGGGTTTGACGTACCAAAACCACTATATGATTATGAGAGACGCCGTAGTGGAGGGCCTCAGAAATTTCGACCAGCTGGAGTTACTTAACTTGCACCCAGATATAAGAACACGGGCCTACAACATTTCTGCCTCCATCGGAAATGCAGCCGCCGCAGCCGGGATTCGAACCCAAGACCTGCGGGTCAGCAGCCGAGTACCTTAGGTTATCATTGTCATCAAAACAATCCACAAAGTGAACATCGGCGTAGGTTCGCCCGGTGCTTAAGCAACGTGTACTGGGTCCCTCACTTATTAGCAAAAGGAAGGTGGGTACTGCGCAACTGTATCTGACATTACATTGACGCTGTGGGTATTCAGAAGTTATGTACTTGCAGAATATAGGCATTAGAGGGTAATCTTCAAGGACCACTGTTAAGCGCATGGACGATGTTTTCGTACGGCGCAGCTCATGAATGCACGAGAAGTCGAAGCTTTTAGCGAAACAAAAAGATATACGCCCGGGAACCATTAATGCTGTCATGTTCAGCTCTTGCAAAGTAAGCTCAAGCGTCCTCCAAGCATCAAACACTAGTGAATACTCACCTCATGCTTTTTTTTTCTTTTCAAAAAAGCAGAATGTTCAGATGAGAGCGGCATGCGTAGAAGGCAAGAAATATCAGCGCACAACATCATGCTTCAGCTGCCAAGCTCGTAGTCTTCCACCAGCTCCCACTGCAAAATCCTGGGAAAGGTGAAAGCTACGTTTGCAGAACTTGTATTCAGCGAACGGGAAGCACCTACCGATCTAGGCGCTTGTCAAGGGACAAGTGGTCATGACGGACGAATCCAGAAAACACGTTTGTGTATGTGTTTCCCACTGTAAAACATGAATGTACGAGCCTACTGCACTAAACACTGAAGGAAAAGTAGTTGCACTCGGGGAAATGAGCACGAACAGCGTAACACGTACAATCCGCGATCCGATACATTACGGCGACGAGTGTCAATCTCACTGTTGCCAGCGCACTCTGTCGTTGACAAGTGATTTCGAAAAAAAAAAGTGCTGTATGGGGTATTATGACGTTGACCAGAATGACGCTTTTTTGACCGCGAACTCCGGATCAAAGAAGCTCCGCGACACCGAAGAATTATTATGTGGGCCATATGTTTATGTTTCTTGAAGGAAAGCTAGCATTGCCCCGCAGCGGCGGTCTAGTGGCTACGGTACTCGGCTGCTGACCCGCAGGTCGCGGGATCGAATCCCGGCAGTGGTGGCTGCATATTTGACTAAGGCGACAATGCTGTAGACCCGTGTGCTCGGATTTGGGTGCATGTTAAAGAATCCCACGTGGTCGAAATTTCTGGATTCCTCCACTACGGCGTTTCTCATAATCATATGGTGGTTTTGGGACGTTAAATCCTACTCATCAATTAATCAAAGCCAGCAAAGGTATGCGACACGATAAAGTGGTGGATGCACTCATTGACAAAGAATTCAGTGTTTTGCGATGGTGGCAAGAACGATATTTGTGTATTATGTCTTTCTTTCAGCGGGTGACATCGATAAAAAATATCCTAGGGGACGTTTGCACATCAGTATCGTGGTGGGCGATACTGAGGGGCTTCGAATGCGTTATGAGGTTTTGTGGCTGACTGATTCTCTTCACTGAAGTTACTGTTGTTATTTTCAGTGGTTTGTGTGTCTGCCTCGTTTTTGTGTTCCGTAATTTTACGAGACTTTCATCAAACAAGCACCACGGACAAGACGATGGCATCTAGATACACGATTATGATAAAAATAGGCCTAACTTACACATAAGGAAGAAGCACATATCGTTTTCGATATTTTTTATTTCTAACAAATAATTTCAATAACTACGTTTCTGTCCTATTACTGCGAGCTGTTTGATAGCACAAGACACGCTGTTTTCTGTAGAACTACTTGTTCTCATTTTTCCAACAACCGGTCGTTCTTAGAACCTGGAGCAGCGTTTTAGTCATCCGCTATTCGCAAAGCACACCTGGAGCACGCCTACTGGTATGCCCCAAATTTGCGCTCTTTATAGTTCCTACCATGACCCGATGTGGCAAACACGGCGAATCAGCTGCTTCTTCTCATGCAGTGATGAACTCAGTCAGCGACGCCAATTATTAGACTTGAACACTGGTTCAAAGCCACTCAATCCTTGTGACCAACGCTCGTTTTGTTACACTGAGGCAGCACTGCCTCAGCCCATAAGACTTGGAACCGAATATTCGCTACTGACTTCGACGGTACATCGTGACACTCCTGGCTGTTTTTCGGGCCGGCAGCGTACAAATTACGAAAGCGAAAACGAGTAGGAAATTCACGAGACGAGCTATAAATGCTTTGTCTTGTCTGCATTTACCAGACAGTCCGACTGCTACATTTCTAGTATGTTTCCTTTCACTTCAATCTGAGCGAATGAGAAGTTTACTACAGTTATTCGACGATTAGTTTTCAGTGCCCGCGTGACAACTACATTATTCAGGAAACCCGTCCAGATCTTCGCACATTGGCTACCCTTAATAAGTGGTCTTCCGCAACGTCACGCAACCATATTCGCAGTGAAGCGTTTTTTATGCTTATCGCCTGAGGTTAGAACGTTATTCTAATCAAAACTGCAGCCATTCAAAATTTCTCGTGCACTAAATTTGTAATTTCCGAACCAGAGTAGTCCGCATCATTGTCAGGAACTTGATATAATGCATAATTTCTTATGCTGATGGAACGAAAAAAAAAAACGGTCATTACAGAGAAAAAAAGTGAAATAACGGTTCGAAATCAGGTCTCTTGTAATAAAGAAATACGACCTACGGTTAATTAACGAAGAACTAATAAGTATGCAAATGTGTTTATTTCTTTTTATACGAAAAAGTATTTGTCTGATATTCAGCGACAACTTGTAGGATGGCTGAACAAGCCCAGAAATTATTCTTCACGTATTTAGTTTGAGTTTGAGTTTATTCAACCACGTGACAAGTACACGAAAATACAATGTATACGTGGTTTGGTGCGAAGGGGAAAAAGCTGCATTTCACAACTTGACTGGCCCTTTCACCCAGAAAAAAAATTTAAACTACAAATTTACAAAAAGTTACAAAGGTTACAGGCAGCGGAAAGCGACAACACAAAAAGAAACACGCATGTGGCCCATGACAGCAAATAATAGAATCACAACTCTAAAATACACACAAAAATTCATAACAAAGCAATACATGAAAGAATAAAAACTGAATAACCATTAGAGAAATCACCCAACATTCATTTACAACACAATCAGCACATCCGATTTAACATTTCAGTTTTAGACAATATACGCTAGACAATATACGCTATCAGTTGTTAGTTTCCATTTGTTCATCACACTTGGAAGGCGGTAACGTAGTGTTTCAAATCCATAGTTTGTGCGGGGACAAGGTACGTGCCAAGTCTCCGTACAGCGAGTAACGCGACTGGCAGGATTTGGTTGCAAGGTGGCCAAGGTGCGTAAAAAAATACTTCCTCTGCGTATTTCTGATTGAAAAGCTGACAGAAGCTGGTATTTGTAATAACAGGTAATTCTTAAAATTTTTTATTTTGCAAATATTGAAGCAGTGTGTGCGTTATAAGATACACCTTCAATGCACCGCAAGGCATTTTTTTGTAACACGACCAGGTTCTTTAGAAATGCTTTAGAGCCTGTAGACCAGACCAGATGACAATAGTGTAAATGTGAAGAAAAAAGATCATTGTACACTAATATTTTTTTGTTTCACAGGTAGTATGTTCTGGAATCGAGGCAACACACCTAGAACATTAAAAAGTTTGTGACTATATGTGTTATGCATGGTAATTCGATGCCATATGTTCGTGAAAATGAACAGCGAGAGTTTTAACTGTTTGGCAAAGTTTAATTTCAACGTTATTAAGTATTAGCTTGTGAGACATTTTAAATGACCTGGCTTTCGCACGGAACAGTACAGCCTTGCTTTTAGAGCAATTAATGTGTAGAGAATTTGCCACAGTTCAGGCATATATTTTATTTAGTATTTAATTAGCAGAAACAATGAGGTCATCAGCCGTTTCCCCCAGAAAAAAATATACTAGTATCGTCCGCGTAGATTACATAGTCTACAGAGCTGTCAATACGTACAATATCGTTGATAAAAATATTAAATAATAGGGGTCCCAAAATGCTACCTTGAGGTACGCCATTTTTAACGTTCATGAATGATGATAGCTCCCGATTGATTGATACACATTGTTTGCTATTAGATAAGTAGCTTCTTATTAAAGCTAACACGGTACCGCGAACTCCATAACAGTGAAGTTTTTCTAGCAAAATATCATGGTTTATTCTATCGAAAACTTTCGAGAAATCTAAAAATATTCCTAGGGTAAGTTTTTTTGCTTCTATATTTCTTAGAATCAATTCCTTTTGGTATAGTAAGGCACTTTCGGTTGAGAAACCTGACTGAAAACCAAACTGTGACGGCGTAATAATGTTGTGTTTATTAAAGAAATTTGATATCCGAATGAAAATAGGTTTTTCGCACCCCTTACAGAAAACTGGTAAAATCGAAATTGGTCTGTAGTTTCCTAAATTGCTTTTGTCCCCACCCTTATAAGTAACCGTTACTTTAGCGTTTTTCATTCTCTGAGGAAACAGCCTAGTGGTGAACACGAGATTATAAATATGTACTAAGCAGGCGCATATGAGATCTAAAATGTATATTAGAGGTTCTAATTTTAAGCCATCTATGTCCTCGCTTTTACTCAGTTTGAAATGCTGAAAAACGCTGATGACCTCTTGCGCGTCTGTAGGAGTACAAACAACAAATCCCTTAATAAGAATACTGTGACTTAGTTTTCGTACATATTAACTGTGGACTTTTGATTGTAGTCCTGCACTGGAGAAGTACTGAAAGAATGAGTTTTCTGTCCCCATATTGGAATGGAAGTTCGGAAAATAGAAAGCACATTTCTCAAAGTGTTCCTACGAAGGCAATATTTTCGCTGCGGTCACTGACCGATTCATAATAAATTTGAAGACATATTCCGTCGTGGTGAATGAACCACGAAAGTAGACGTAAACATTGGCATATGGAGTAACATATAGGTTAAGTAAAGGAAACAACAGAAAAACTATATCGACTCGTGGCTAATATCATACGGGGAACTTTTCGAGATGCACATGCCTCTGTCCATTCTCTCATATTGAAGAAGTAAATTGAACAAAGGCACTGATATATAATGAATTATATGGCAATGCATAGTGATCTTAATTTTACGGTGCAGCAGGTTTAATAGCTCTGGCGTGACACGGGAAAAACTGCAGGTGGCAAAGTTATCATTCAAACAAAGGGAATGGTTGCCTGGACGCTTGCTGTGGTTGATTTGTTTTTTATTTTTACAAGTATGGCCGAAAAGGGCACCCTCTGCCTCATTGAGACTTGGCTTGAAAGTAGTGATTGTATCATCAATTTTTGTTCTGCTCGTGTGTGCTTTTTCTTCATAATTTATTTATTTTTTATTACTGCCAGCCTGCTTTGCAAGCCATAAGCAGGCATTAGTTGTAAAAAAAGTACATGTCGCACAAAGGCTACAAAAGTAACAAACTGTGAATACACCTTGAGAAAAAGAATATAATATACCTCTTGAACAGTAGTCACAACATGTGAAACATTGGAAACAATATAATAAATAAAAATACACAAAATAATGCTGGTGAAAATGCCAGCAAGCAAGTACATAGATGAAGAAAACACACAAAAAACATGGAACTGCACCTTATCACTGAGTGTAAATCTTGATGTGATCAATTTATATACTAAAACTTGAAAATAAAGTGTTGGTTATGGCGAAGAATTGTAATTTGAATATTGTAATTGTAATTGAATATTTTATTCAACTTGGCAGACTCGCTTTGTGCTAATAAAACCTTCTTCCGCTTTATTTTTTCAAAGTAGAAAAACAGTGTAGTTTATGATTTTTCCTTTCAAGATTGATTGTTTTGAAGCTTGCCAAGTTCTACAACGTTGTCGACGTCGTCATCTAAAAAACTATGTCCATCTAATAGGCAGTTTCAGTAGGTCTGATCGCACACGAAAACTGAAGAGACAAGCTGTCCCTTACACTTCACTATCGATGAATGATTGCTGATGTCTACAGCAAGAAAATGCAACTCTCGTCAACGGTGGGACGAGACAGAAGAGGTCAACAAATACGCAGTAGCCTGCTGCGTCGTGAAGATGCTTGTTATTCCCAACAAAACATTCTGTTAAATTTTGCGTTCGCCGTGGAAGGCTAAACCAATTACGCGTGTCGGCGCTTTGTTAAGCTCCAGACGACTCCTAGAACATTAGCTTGGGAAGCGTACTATTGTGGAAGTATACTCCCTAAGCCTTTTTTTTTTGTTCTTGCAGTCTTTGTATTTCCTTCTGATCTGCTTCCCATAGGTACTGCCTATGTATTGGACATATTGCCTGTGCGATGGTTCAGTAGGATGTCAGCTTGTTCGTTCGAGCCTTGGTGACGAAGGACAGCATAGGTCCGTTCAGCTCGACCTGACCATGACAAGCACTGGCGAATGTTGATTGCTCTTTGATGTGCTTGCATTGAAGAAAGAAGGTAAACATATTGATCTTGTGCAAAAGTAACTTCATGTCGCAAAACACCGGTCAACACAGAGATGTCATCAACTGTCTTGTCATAAAATCAATCAACAACATCCTGCTGTCCGTGACGTCCATATTGCCAGAGCAGCAAATGGCTGTTGTGTATGGCAAGGAATGCTTTGGAGAGTTCTCCATGCAGGGTACAAAGTGCTTGAGGTGCCTATCGAGTCACAGAAACTCTGCCATTGTTGTTTTTATGCTTGTTCTTGTGACGCTGAATTTTCATCTGAAGGAACCTGAAATTTTCTGTACATAAGCTGCATGCCTTTCTGTACACCGGCAAATGATTTGAAGTTTTCCCAACTTTTCATAGAGTTCTGGACATACGGATGATATTTCATACGTAATCACAGGAGCGTGCCTGACTTGACAAATCACTTTGTCATATGGTTCAGGTGGTCCTAGGAGTCCTAAAGGGTGTTTTAGGGGCGAATGTCCTCAAGCCATGGGTCATGCGTCCCCGATTTATGTTGTAGTAGAAGCAGGTAGCCCCCTCTAGTTTAGTTCTTGGAATGTCCTCTGGATGGCGGTACTTTTATATGATGAAAAGATGCGAGATGGCAGTGCTTGGAGTTTTCACTCGATGAACAGACAGGCGTACAGACAGACGAACGGAAGGATCGGGCCAATAGATGATTCGCGATTTTCTGTGATTTTCGGTTGTTGTCATATAGACCATCCACAGCTTTCAAGTGCAAGTGCCTTGGTGCGTGTGTTGTTGCGGTGAAGGGTTTTCAACGCTTAGTTGAGCACAGAGGGCTTAAGTTTTCCAAAGCATTTTTAGTTGCTCTTAGTCTTATAAAATACCTCCTTGGTCCACTTGATTGAGACACGCTCCCGTCGAGACATGCTCCCTACACATTTGTATGGATGCTGGGTTTTGTCCGAAATACGTCACTGACGCGTCACCATGGTGTGACGCCCCCTTTCTGGGTGGCATTCGCTGAGAGCACAAGCCAGCAGCAGCCAAGAGAGACTGCTTCGTAAGAAAAAGCGTACCCTCGGGAAGGGAGAGTCTTGTCCGTCTGAAGTGCAAGACTTACGGCTGTGCTCGGTTCATTCGAGGTTGGACGCAGTCCTATGAAGACGGACGCTGCCTGTAAAAAGTGCAACTGTGTTGCTGCCTCAAACATTTTTTCGTAAATACCGGTGTGCTTAGAACTATGTCTGTTAAAATCGCCAAGCCTCTTTTTATATGTCGCATCACCGTCAGCCTCTGGTTGAGTCCTAGATCTTCAAAGCGGAAGTACTCAACTTCTGTATCATATGTAGAAAAATTGAAAAACGATTCTGAAGGCGAAGACCGGATTTCTTTTTGTGTAGAATAACTACTATGACGTCTGGGTTGAGACAGCGTTTATTCAGCACAAGGGATCAGCAGCGAACGGGCAGTCTGAGACCGAGCGTGCACACACCCGATGATGATTGGGGTGACACGCAGTGAAGATAAGGACAGGGACCCAGACTGATGATAATGATTATCATAATGCATATATGAGAAGAAGCGCATAACGAATGCCCACACTATTTTTCATGATTTTTTTATCTTTTCTACAGTGAAACAACATTTAAATTCTTCGAACGTAGGACGCGCGCGGTGCAATAGAAAGCAAAAACCTCTTTAGTGAGGTAAAGGTGACCGATTTTTGTCTTGTCTGTGACGGGAACAAGTTAGTAATAAATAAACTGTAAAATTCGTGCACAACTGAGTTTAGGCAAATGTTAGTAAAGACCAGGTGGTTGATTTGATTGATATGTGGGCTTTAACGGCCCAAAACCACCATATGAGTTTGAGAGACGCCGTAGTGGAGGGCTCCGAAAATTCCGACGATCTGGGGTCCTTTAGGATGCACCCAAATCTAAACACAGGGAGCTACAACATTTTTTTCTGTATCGAAAATGCAGCCGCCGCAGCGGGGATTCAGGCCAGTGACCTGTGGGTCAGCGGACGACTACTGTAGCCACTAATCCACCGCGTTTGTACAAAAAGACCAGGTGTTTAACAAAGGCAGCGTAGTCTGTGATTAACAGAGCTTAGTCGTTCCTAGTGATAAGTGCTGGAAAGTGCTGCTGAGCGACCTATACGAAAGGTCTTAAATTTATGACTTTGCTCAAACACTGCTGCTTTGATTATCATTGCACTCGATAATTACTTTAGAGTCAAATTGAGGTGGTCGTGATATGTCTTCAGCAATGCTTGGAGTATTTAGTTACTCAAGATAATGGAGCTAGCATGCGAATTTTTTGAATAAGTAGTATTTTGTTTCTGAATTATATTTCAGCTCTAAAGGACATACAAATGTTGTAGGCCCGTGTACTCAGATTTGTGTGCACGTTAAAGAACCCCAGGTGGTCAAAATTTCCGGAGCCCTCCACTACGGCGTCTCTCATAATCAAATGGTGGTTTTGGGACGTTAAACCCCACAAATCAATCAATCAATCAATCAATCAATCAATCAATCAATCAATCAATCAATCAATCAATCAATCAATCAATCAATCAACATACAAATCTGCGTGAAACAATAATTTTTAACAGCTGTGTACAAAATAGTGGCATCGTCCTACGCTCTCAGTAACGTTTAAAAGTAGAACCTTGCTGCATGCATTGTAATGCATTAAATTAAACATTTTGAGAACGTCCTTGTTGCAAAATATAACGACACACAGTCTAAGAGACCCGTACGAAATTTACTTTGCATTTCCTTAATATTGTATTGAACCTTGCGACCTTCAGCAGATTAATGCTTCTGCCTTTCATGTGCTGTTACGCCTTCTTCACTCAAGTTATGATGAATGTGTTTTTCTACTTTGCATAATTAGGTTTTATTAATATACAAGGTGTATGATGTCTATTTACACTGGACCACAACTACCTCTCATACTTTCAATTACAAGATTTGGTCAGCTCACGCACTTCATATTGTTACTGAGCATGCTCCAACTCGCAAATTACATCAAAATACAAAAAAAGATGTGAAACTTGCACGGTCAAAAAGAAAATAAATAAATTCAAAACACTGACTTATTGTACCTAACCTATGCTGTACGCCACCTCAAGCTAGGTGGTGGTATAATGCCAATAAAAACTAAATGGCCCCTTGATGTGGCGCCAAAAACTAGACAACTGAGCATTAAGGTCCAATACACTTGCGAAGTGCAAATACACACTGTACGCATGATCCATTTCATTGACTTATAGCTACATTAGTGAAGCCACCGACGTCCGAAAAACCCTAACCCTCGCAAAACATTTCGGAAATAATTCCCTTCAATTTCAGCTTTTTATGAATAGCGAGTGTAAGCTGTGCGTTCATTGTCGAAGAGGAGTGAAGAATAGACGTGGAAAAAAGGTTCATGTGCGAAAACTACCCGCTGCATTTTCCGAAGAAGCCTAATTGTGCTGAGATATTTTAAAAAAAAGTAATCGCAAAATTGCTTTACACACTCTAGGGCGTTACGTGAGGATAATGGTAACAAAATTACTCGTAATTTAAGACTAATCTAGAGGTGTGCTGTTGCAATAGACATTTTATCATGTGACTGCTTCTTTAAGTAAGCCTTCACTTGGGTGACGTATATCAAAGGTAAGCCACACATTGGAATACATCACAGCAGGTCGGTGTGGCAGCATGAAAAAGCAAATTGTTTTCATAGGAGAACTGCTGCTTAACTAATTTCTGCTTGCAGCGTTCATCCAGCGTGATTCCACACTGACGCCAAAGTGCTCTAGAAAACCTTTGATCGTGTTATTTAACGCTTCAAATAACGATGAAACTGATGCTCTTAGTGTCTTCACAGTTTTCGTTAAGTCTTCCTAATTTGTTTATGCAGCCGCTGCCCAAGGTCGTCGCTTTCTTGAGTCAACACAGACACATGCTGTCTCGATAGTAGCCACTAGAATACCAGGTCCGCGTGCGTACACCTGCCAAAGCGGTGATTCTGTTCTGAACGGCGTAGTCAAAACGCATCAGCAGTTGCTTTTGCTTTACATTTTCTTTTTGTATAGAACAAACTTGCATCACTTTTCGACAAGTACGCACTTGTAGCATGTTCGATGAATTATAAACACAAATTGCAGTTTATATGTATTGACTGGCATTCAATACGTAAAAAAAGCAAGGCACCAAACAAAAAAGAAACACACCGCAAAAACATATATTTTTCTGGTGCCTGATTTTCTCTTTCTGAACATGATTACTACCGACCAAACGAGCTTTCAGCAAAGTGTTGATTTCATGAAAGGTCTTTGTTTGATATTGTCTATGACGTGAATAGTATCAGCAGCAGTGCCATAGTAACAGCAGAAGTTACTTTAAATGTAGGACCCAACATGCGACACCAGAGGGGTACTTTGGAATAAGCCTAATGTCTTCAAGACTTCAGCTTGAGAAGCCTGACCAACTGGCCATCAATCTTTCTGCCCTCCAAAGTTTTTAGAACAATTAAAGCTCGTATGGTAGAAGTTCGCTATGTGTAGTAGAGAAAAAATAATCACCATAACGAAGAGCCACGCACTGGATGATTACAAAAAATATATACAATTGCTTAACGAGAAAGGTGGCGCAAACATGCTATCAAAATTTTACAGCAGACCTGCTATGATTGAGGTTTCTCGTACGTTGAAACTAGAAGATTATCATCATCATTAACAGGAACATGCTCGATGACCACCCAAACACTCTATATAAACATGGTTCACAAGAGAAGGTCAGAAGTAGTGCAATTTGTCACATTTTTGGGAAAATATGTGTCACAGGAATGTTAGAACTGAGCCAATATATGGACAAAGTCGTATGTCGAAGGCATACAATTATCGTCATCATGAATAGCGGCGCGTTCAATGGCAGCCCAAGCTTTTCAAGAGATGTTTACCAAAAAAAAAAAAACGGCACCGTATCTGCATGTTACGCCGCAAGTGTCGTCGAAAGGCGATAGGCTTGCGTCTGGAGAGAGTGAACAAAATGTTTATTTAATTTTCCGCGCAAGACAATAGGGAGCTTTAGAATACCATTTGCAAGCGCTGCGGGCGTTGCGGGCGTAGCGGGCGTAGCGGGAGCCATATGAGTTTTAGAATAGCGTTTGCACTGCTGCGATTCGCAATGCACGATCGCAGCGACACCGTAGCCTCGAAACCAGCGATTGCGAGCCCGATGCGGGCCGCCATCACCGCCCGTAGCCTCGCAACCAGCGCGTGCGGGACACATGCGGGCCGCCATTACCACACGCAATGTCGCTTTTTTTTGCGTGTGGTCCGCTAACACGAACGCCGACTCGAGTTACGACGTATGCGCAGTGGCAGCGACCGCACCGCAAGGGCTTGCGGTGCGGTATTGTAAACTTCCTAATTGCTGAATGGTATTCTAGAAGTGCTGCGTTAGAGTGCCTCGAGCGTGCTGCGGAGGCGAACGAGCGCATCAAGCCACGTCACACGAGAGACATAAGCGCTATCTGGCAGTTATATTGGAAAACGGGGCGCGCGCCATACGCGCCCGTCTCTGAGGTGATAAGTTGTAGAACGCAAGGCGATGGGTAGGTGCCACCATCGTGTCTCGTCTCAGCAAAGCGTTGGAAACACTTGCCGTTTCGTGTAAGCGTTGCATGGTCAGCGCAGCGTTATAAAGGCTACGATCCTTAAAATTACTTATGTATGCCTTTTTAGTAAAAAGTACACATGCATACCATAGATGTTTGTTATGGTGCCTCAGATATGCGCAATAATTGGTTTTTATTCGAGAATCGCACAAGTATGAACGCTAAACCTTGAGCAATATTGGTGGGTACTGCAGATGAGATCGGGCGTTTAAAGTATCTTTTTGTCACTTTGGTGCCGTTTAGGGTACCGTTAAGGGTGGACAAACAGACAAACGTACAGACAGACAAACGGAGCAAAATTTTTGCTTCTAAGGTCCCCCAAGAAAGACTATCGTCCTTAAAAAAACGTGAAATGTGCCCTCAAACTCAGCTGCAACGTAGTCTTGCGTGACTGTTTAGAATGTGCGGATTTTTATTCTTTGCTCACCTCTACGCACCATTTACCTTCAACGTGGGTTGATCTGTCGCACAAATGTCTAAGCGTAATAGATTGAAAAAGTCATCATATGGGCCCTCGGGCAAGTTTTTTCTTTGTACAGTGATATATCTGCTCGCCGCACGGAACGCAAGCTTCGTTACAAATACGAAGACTATGGCAAGTTCTATTGATGACAGTGTGACGCCGAAACTACCGCATGCATTACTACTGACAGATGCCTGAAGCTCTAGCACACACTTTTTGCGATTCCAGCATGACCATTGAGCGAGTACCATTTAATTTTTTGTGATTTTTCGAGTACCATCACTCCACGAATCATGACTTAGCGCGCAAGTCACCTTTTATTCATTTATTGCTGAAGGCTTGAAGGAAGCTATACTATACGAATCTTGCTAAGCCTTGCTTCTGGAAGACCAAACGAGAAACAAGACAATAGAGCGCTTCCATAAACAATCGATAGCGTCATTCATCAATGTACTCGATAGAACGCTCTCCGTTAACAATGAAGTTCTCCTACAATTCAGGCACTGAGAAAAGATGAAGCACAAGATGAAGCTGAGCGCAGCCGGCGCGCTTTCTCGCTTCGCCGTCATATCTAGCCTTTGATGAACACTCTAGAATCTGGAAGGTTATTCTACCGGCGTCTTTGCAGAAATGTTTTGGGCGCACTGTTTACCCCATCGGATTCACTACTCTCATACGTGTCACAAGCCAGGAGCTTTAGTCTTACTTACTGACAATGGACACTGAAGAACGACATTCGTGGATACGACGCTGTCTATCCATCACCGGCTGTAAGCCATTTTGGTTTGTTCACGCGCATGAAAAGGAAAACACCAATGTTTTATATTCATTGAAAAGTAAACTGCGCAGTTCTTAAAATGTCACCTCGTCAATGGTACCTCTTGTTTTCCTTTCCCTTTAGTTCCGCAGTTTAGGCCGTGACCTTTTGGAGCAAACACACCTCGGAATATTGACCCGCAGCAGCTGGTGAATCACAAGAGTGGAAGCTTGGGCTAGTTGGTGCGTAGTCATATTTGCAAGGTGTTTCAGCGCGCGAACAAAGGAAAAAAGAACAGGGTAGACAGAAAGAGCGCTGTCTACCCTGTCCTTTTTTCCTTTGTTCGCGCGCTGAAACACCTTGCAAATACAGCTGGTGAACCTTGGCGTGTTCCAGCGTCTCGTCAACGCGGTGACAATACCACATGCTTAAACAACGTTTTATCACTTTTCAATTAGCCTATCAACTAACCTCATTCTTCGTTGGTATTAAATCATCAAGTTTGGAGCCCGTTTACCACTCATTGGTCTGTTGGGCAAATTTTTCTACAAGCATGAGTACTTACACTATATTTGCTCCTCAAGTGCAGCTAGCCTGCTTGGTGAAGTTTCATCTCCTTAACCAAACTTCCAAACACATCATGTTACCCGTGAACTTTTGGTCTCTAAAAAATGGTCCACGAGAATTTTCAACGAGCTAGCTCTTGGAAGCAACTCGCAAGATTCGTTTGTACCAAAGGTGGGCATATAGCAAAAGTACTTGCAACTTTTTTCTTCAAGTTTGAACTTCGTAGCGTTCTTTTTAAAGACCATTCAGATATAATTTTTCTACCTCAAACATATAGCTCCCCAACCGCTATTCATAACGCGTCTATGCAGCCTTTCATAGGCTTTTTTTTAATACGTAGCCCCATCAACACGGACAAAAAAATGATCATCCAAAAATCGTGGGCGGATAAAAAGTATCAAGCGCTGAGTATTATCAAATAGGCAAGGCAGGCCGCTTGAGATAGAAAAATAACTGCTGTTATAAGCGAATTATTCTTGAAAATATAACAAGAAATAGGTGTTCTGTTCTTTTTAATGTGAACTGATTCAACCATTCGTATGATAACTGAGTCGTTGCGGGCATTATTTGCTCTATATATACATGACAGTTATATTTGGAGCACCCTCGTTACAGCAAGCTCTCTTGCGTGTTTCTTACAGCAGAAACAATTGTCGGGCTAAGTTATCTGTAAAAAAAAAACGTTGTCGCTTCACTTTTCCTCCACTGTGCCCAACCCTATTTGCCACATGTTCCCTTCAATAAACTTGGGCAGCCGTCTGCTCCTGCTTCGAACGGCATTCTCAAAAAAGAAGAAAAATAACGCGCTCCGCGGGCATAAACACAATGTCATGAATATAAGGACCATTACCCATCGATCCACGTACAGTAAGACGACTCATCGCTTGTCATCTGATTTTTTCATTGAAAGTAAAGTCACCCCCAGGGGTGAAAGCTTCAGACAGCGTTAGAATATGCATATACAGATAAGCTCTTTACCAACGGAGTCACTATAACAAGGTAGGGCAGAATAATTTAGTGTAGTGCCATATCCGTCAATAGTGAGTTATTGAGTCTACTACTAGAAAGAATGCGGGGAATATTTAATTCAAAAATGTGTCAAGGAAAATGTTTCACCCAATAAGAATTTCTTCGTTCGCAAATAAACTTGCTTCAGAACAAATACTTTGTTTTTAATAAACAAAATATTTTGCACTCAATAGCTTCGCTCTACAGCAACGAAGAAAAATTATCTGGTCATCAAGCAATTAAATGAATTAATGTACCCAGCAACTAAAACAATACAGTAAAGTTCACATGATTCTTAACAAATGATTGAATTTTGTCTTAACATTTTGTTAAACCCCATTTATTCAGTCAATGAGCTCCCTGTCACAATCTTTATCATTCAGTAGAATCTTCATCAATCATCGTGTAAACAATTCAATTTGCTTCAGCAGATGTAGGTCATGCAAGCGCTCCAATTAGAAACCAGAAACTACCTTCCATTAGACATAAATTTATTATTCAGTATGGCACTGGGTAGATAAGGAACAATGGTCGTTGAACAATCGCAAAGTACAACTGGTTGATACACAAAGTCTTGGTGATAAGCGCCTTATTTCTGAGTATTAGATGGTGAGGGTGAGAGCATCTGTATTCACTTCTAAAGAAAAAAAGAAACCTTCGCCCATAGTTGGTGCGTAGGCTTGCGAAATTTTTATGATACCTTGAATGAAATATTTTCTGCTATCATGCTTTACCTTGTGACATGCGCATCGAGTGGCTTGTTTAAAGCTGCTAAATCCTTGCAATAGGCTGAGCTATATTTCCCCATCGTTAACAGCAGCATCAACCACAGCATCAATTGTGAACGGCTTCTCAGAAGATCTGACAAGACCCGGTTACTATCGCGATGACGATGAAAGCATAGCCAAATGAGTTAATAGGGAGTTTTTACAACAACGTTTGCAGACGCTGTGAGCGTTGCAGGCGTAGCGGGCGCCATATGAGCTTTAGAATAGCGTTTGCTCTCCCTAGGGAAAAGTCTAGGGACTGTCGCCCAGACAGCAAACACAAATGCACATAAGCTACACATGGCACATCGCGGGCCTCAGGGGCCGCGATCGCCGCACGCTATTTCGGATTTTCTGCGTGACTAGTGTTACGACGCATGCGCAGTGGCATCGACCGCACCGCAAGGGCGGTTGAAGTCAACAGAAGTGATGGACACAAAGTAATAAAAGTAGGTCAGAAGACACGTGATACTCAAATGAGTGTGGGTCTGCTAGTCGTACGAGGACACCCCGAATCTCAATGTAACATGCCACAAAGTAGGCTGCCATAAACTACGTCTTGGTGCCGTCACATGCTTTCAGAATAAATGACGGTATCGTGACGTCCTTACGACGTGATACAATGAAGTAATCGCACAGTATCGCTATTTGGTCACAGTCGACCGATAAAAAAATAACAACATATCCATGGCATGAATGATGATCCGTGAGGTTCCCGTGAAACGAGCTGCTTAACGCTATCGCGCGAAAATATAGAATAGTCTAAGCGTGATACCCTTATATAAATGGTAGGCTAGTATATTTAGTTTTTAGCAGTTACTTCGCGTGCCAAAGCGTCCTATTTTTTTCTTCTCGATATAGGTGACTTGGCTGTAGTATTTTACGATTCTGTCAGTGTGCACCATTTAATTCGTTGTCTATGTTAGCAGCTTTGCTGGAAGTTCGTTATACGCCACGTGTCTAATGAACTTTTCGTGTTGATACTAACCTCACTTGGAGTACATTCATCGAGATCCCAATTGTTGTCGACTAAATGCCCCTTGTGACGACTACCAGACATTCAGAAGAAAGAAATCTACAAAAACCTTATACACGACGTATAGAAGCTCACCACGATAATTGCTTCGTACTTGGCGTTATATTTAAGTGTTTCAGTTTACTGAGCCAGGTTCTTTGATATCCTTTAATCTTTGAATAAGGATCTAGAGCAACTGGGTTCGCTGGTCTGATTTCTTTCACGACGGATGTTAAATGGTAAAGGCTTGTGTACTGTGCGATATCAGTGCTGGTTAAAGAACACCAGATGGTGAAATTTTGCGAAGCCCTCGACTACGGCGTCTCTCATAATCATATCGTAGCTTAAGGACGTAGAACCTAAAACATTTTATTGCTACTACCCCCCGCCTACCATATCCTCTAGTCCTCTTTTATAAAATATTAAGCCCATTCAAATATTCTTCACAAAGAGGAAAGGAATAAAGAGGAATTATGCCGTGCAGTCATCCTTGGCAAGCCAACCCGTTTTGAAACCAACAGGGTTGGCCCAACACGTGACCTTCTGCATCAAGATTGCACAAGCAATTGAATTCGCCGAGACATCTAGGTATACCACCTGGCGGCTGTTCATTGAAGTACGCTATTTGGACACACTCCTACCTGCTCACCACGGAGCTTTATTAACAGAACGCCAACGGTAGTAATGAAAGCTACTGATGCTCATCCACTTAGAGGACGCCTTAGGCCGACATAATGCGCTTCGATAGTATCCCATTATGTTCCCTCTTTTTAGATGTGAAGCAGTTTATGGTGGAGCTAAATTCGTTGTGCGGCGTGATCACTACTACCCCGCGTGTGCGTTCCCTTCCCCTTTCTCTCCTCTGCTACACTTTCTCCTTTTCTCCTCTCTACCCTCCCGTGGCGTTTGCTTCCCTACAGCGCATGTGCGTCCCCTCCCTCTGTATCCCCTTTCCTACAGTCCTCTCTGCTCTAGAAAAAGCATTACCGCATGCGCTAGCATGTTTGGGCCTGCTTAAGTGATTGTGTAAGGGAATGTGGCCTCTCCCCCTTACACTCTATCATAAACCGCGTGATGAATGGTGTCGACAAACAAGATTCTGCAGGCGCTGCGCCATGCTCCCTACTGATGCTGATGCTGATGACCTCAGATGAATGGTGCTCACCCACAGAGGAAGATGGGCCAAGAACCGGGTGGCAGGATACTTAAATGAAACTAAAATGAAAATGTAGCAAATCTGAAAAAAATGTTTAGAGATAACACTGCCAATAAACAAAGATGTTTGCTGAGCAAGCGGTCAAACCATCTCTTGATCCTGACAGACATTGCTACGAATTATAAACCAAAGATCTGAAAAGGATAGGGTTCACTGGCACGGTAATTATTTAGTTGCATTGATGTAATCAAACACAGTGGATCATATATCCCTGTGGCAGTAACCAAATGAAGTGCCACCAAGTTATAAAAGTACTGGGCTGAAGAAATTATGCACCTTCTTCCTCTTCTAACCACTACCACCACCACGCTCGATGAACCCACGTGCCTCCACGTGGCGTGGCAATGCACCCGTGTGGTGTGCTCCAAGAAGAGTTAGGGACGAGTAACGGCAACAGAAACAACAGTGAATTCATGGTGTGCTCCACTTGCAAGGACGCGTTAACATCGGGCACGCAAGGTGCGTTGATGAACGGAAGTTTAGGGTGACCCATACACTACTTCACATGCTATCATGGTTTCCTTTAGTAGGAGATTGTGTATTTTTTCAATTGCTCTAATATTGCTAAGAATGGTTTGACCATGTCTTGTCTTTACTAAGCTTTAAAATGTTTCCATATTCTAAGCGAGAGTTTCTTGCACTAGGTTGACCGGTCAGAAGTGGCACAGTCGCCACGCTTGATCCCTGCCTCCGCTTCACGGGGATTGTTGTGCCGCTTGAGTCTGGAGAAAAATGAGGGTCTATGGGCAGCGGAGTTGCCCCCAGAAAGGAGGAAACTATAGCTGCTAATCACTACATGCAGTTCGGTTTGCACCAATTCAGTCCCGCCATGCTGGCATAGTGGCTAAGGTACTCAGCCGCTGACCTGCAGGTCGCGGGAATGCATCCAGACGACGGCGGCTGCATTTTCGATGGAGGCAAAAATGCTGTAGGTCCATGTGCTCAGATTTGGGTGCACTGTAAAAAGACCCATGTGGTCAAAATTTCCGGAGCCCTTCACTACGGCATCTCTCAATCATATGCTGGTTTTGGGACATTGAACCCCACATGACAATCAATCATTTCCACCAATACAAAACAATAGTGATCAACTAAAACTTAAATTAAATTTTCACACTGCCGAAAATCAAGGACTTATGTTCCCAAGAGTTCACAAAACGAGACAACATAGGCGGACAGCTGCCAGGGGTGAAATCAGTCCTATAGAAACCGTGGATACCTGATCGACTATGCCAGGGCAGTGGTGTACTTAATCTCATTGTCGTTGAGCGGGTGGCACGTGCTTGCATCGATTGAAAGCACAATGTCTTAACGTCGGCCTAACTGAGCCCTCTATCTATCTTAGACTAGCGTCGCCTACTGAAACTTGTGTGCATTTCAGGCAGTGAGGTTGCGCAGTGGAGCTGAGCAAAATCGATTTTGTTATGAGGCACAAGGACCAGAGCATAAGTTTTATTGCCGAGCCATTTGAAATAATAAAAGCGAAAGACAAGTGCGTAAGCAAGCCTCTAAAATCTCTCACTAATGCCGAGCATTTGTACGGGTTACATACTTCATTAGATGCTCAACATATGGTGGTAAGGCTTTTTCAGTGCCTCCATTTCTGTCGAAATATTCGATGA
Source organism: Rhipicephalus annulatus (assembly GCA_013436015.1). Taxonomy (NCBI): domain Eukaryota; kingdom Metazoa; phylum Arthropoda; class Arachnida; order Ixodida; family Ixodidae; genus Rhipicephalus; species Rhipicephalus annulatus. Next base: position 227,490 of record WOVY01011364.1, on the reverse strand, counting down.
TTCTGTCAATAAACTTTCATGTGACAGACATCACCTGTGCTATGTACTTTTATTTCTTTTGCGTCCTGTTTGCTGTCATGAGCCTTTCGCCGAGAAGAAAAGTTTGTTGATGCAGTGGATTCCTTCCACTGTGAACCTCAACAAACTACGTGCATAACACAAACGTACCAAGCAAAGTGATGGCAAGCTTCTTGCTAGACAGTGAATGATAATAATCTTGTGAAAACTCAGTATTTAAGCTGTCTGAAAATTCATCTGGCTGTACTTTGCATACAGGAACTTCGACTGTTGTACTTCGATTTTGAACGGCGCAATTCCCAGCACACACAAAGAAGGAATGCACAACAAATACCCAGCGCTGGCTTACAAGAACATCTCTTATTCCTGGAGAAGCCAATCATCAGCCAGCAACGAACACACAGGTTTCCCTGGAATAGAACTGCAGAAAATAGTCAGGCAAAGAAAAACACATGATCTATACTGCGTCCAAGCCATACAAATATAGTCAAATACCCTTCATATATACAGCGTAACCGATAATCAAGTATTGAAATTTTGTTCGTGCATCTGTGAACCTTGTATGAGGCTACAAGCTTTTAACTTTCAAAATTTACATTTTTGTACGCGACTTTGATGTAGTCAAGATTTTCTGTGTATATTGTAGGCCTGGGATGATTCACACTTTACTTCAGTTTGACTGAACGGGAAATAAGTACGTGATGTTGGCTTATAGCACGCTGATTCTCAATGAATAAATTGTTCCCGAGTCAGCGCTGCGTGCTTGTCGTCCCCTTCTGTGTCTATTCGTGGATGGGCTGCCGTTTCATCATGCGGTGTTTATGTACAATTTTCTGAATTGTATATACGAATATTCAAGCGACTAAACACTTTCTACTTCTTTTTCCCTACGAAATGACACGTCACACTAAGTCAGCAATTAGGGGAAGCAAAGCAGCGGCTACGCGGTGAAGGGAATATGTAGTCTACGCGCTGCCTTGATTTTTAAACGGAAAATATAAGGCAATAGTATCACAGCAAAAATAAATGAAAATGACATCGTAGGTACCTCTTTTGGACAAATTTAACATAACCACATCAGAATCAGATTTGCACTTTGATAATTCTAGAAATGAATGACTTGCTTGGTCACTCTCCAATGCGGTTAGTCTCATTCGAGAGACGCATCAGGAAGAAAGGCTAGACTAATATATATAAAAAAATTTGGCAATAAGTTATGCAGTGGTGCCTTTATATGAGAATTCAAGCACATAGTTGTGTTTTTCATTATTTGCGAGTACGAAAACGGAACGTAGGAGTTGCAGTCATTAGAAATCCGCTGTAAGATAGCCCTCCTAGCGTTGTTTCACAGCTATATCCATTGCACGAAGGCGTCTGCTTTCCCTCTGCGCACACCGGATTGCAGGCGAGCACGTTCACGAAGTCACCGCAGCTCGATGCGTCTTTTTGGCACAACACGCGCATATAACCTATCCGCTTTGCCACAGGCAATCTCACTGTGGAATGATCGTCCTGATGTGATAGTTTCAGCGACAAACAGCAAGGTGTTCCGAGAGCAAGTACACTCTCACAATACCTAGCATCACATCAGAGCCATTTACATTGAAGTGCAGTAAATTTGTGACATTTTTTTTGTAATCAATATCTTCGTTATCAGTGCCGTTGTTGAGTTGTATTGAATTTCTATAGCTAAGCAGTATACGTACTCATTCTTACTTTTTTTCTATGCTTTAAGAAGAGCTTGTAAGGTATGGTAAATAAATAGATAAATAAATAAATACATAAATACATAAATTGATAAATAACTAATAAATATAGGCATATTTCTTTTACAAATAGCGTTCTCAAAGGCGACAGGGCAATCTGGACATTTTTATTGGTATTTCAGTAGTGACATTCAACTTAGGATTCCTACATAAAGGCGATTCTGAAATGCTTCTTGTAGTTCTGGCTGGTGAAACATGAAGCGCTACTCAGTAGAAGTATGCTATTTTTTGTCTGTTCTCATCATTGCAACGTTGCCTTTATCCGAACACGTCTTTATTGCGGCTCAAGCAGTGACAACGGAAGATGTAGTGACTGAAACTTTTCGCATTGTGATGGTAAGAAATGTTTCTTTGCATGCTTTAAATTATTCCTATAGTAGAAGAATGCCAATTCACACGGCTTCCGCACTAACTGCATAATCACCTATGAAAAATTTAGTAGTGCCATACTACAACTGGCAGAGTCATATAGTTCCAAACGTATAACGCTAAAAAAAACCACATCAAACATATTATGAAGAAAGGCGCGAGGGGGACAGGCCCTCACGTCGTGGGATCAAATCCTGTTGCGGCAACCATATTCTCGATGGTGGCGAAAAAGCTAGATGTGCATGTACTCAATTCACCCGCAGATTAAAAAACCTGCGTTGACGGAAGAAATTTTCGGAGTCCTACACCACGGCGTTTCTCGTAATCATGTTTCAGGACATGAAAAAAAAAGAGGAGGGGGGGGGGGGCGACTGCCATAGAAATTTTTATAGAAACCGAGGCAGAAACAGACCAACAAAAAAAAGGTTAGGTCAGATTTGTGGTCACGTGCGCGACGCCAAATAGGTTATTTCACTTTCGAACAGATCAATCGCCGAAACGCTTACACGTCGTTCACACCTTTGGCAGGAAACAAAAGCTCAATTTTTGCCGCATGCCTTTGTCGGTACACGTGTGTAACAACACAACCGCTATATTCCTCCCTCGCAATCATCATTTAAAACTAAGACGCGTTTTGTTTTTCGAGCACGTCTTGATACGACCATTGTTTTTGAACACACACTAAAATAAAAAGGAATAAACTGGCGTGACATTGCAGCATATTGCGCGTCTAATGAATTCCACAAAGCAGCGAATTATACTGGCTCGTCCCAACTTGTGCTTATTTATGCTCTGGTTTTCCGAAATGTGCCGAGCTACGAATTAAACGCAAATACTTGTGCAATATCTGTGTGATAGTGCTCTGACTGGCCTGTAGTTATATTAAAGATCTTCATAATAGAGACTCTAGCATAGCAGACACTGTTAGAGAATTCCTGGTATATCAATAGCCCACCTTCAGAGACTATATCACATGCGCATACATAGGCAAGGACCCAGCAAAGCGGCATCGTTTGTTGTTATGGAAGGAAAAGACGTTTCATGTGCAAAAGTGGTGGATGTGTGAATTACGGGCGCTTCTCAGGCTCTTGGACTTGTCTACTCTCATAGGACGTTGAGACATAGCGCTGATTTTCGAGGAAGACAGAGATTTTAATGAAAAAAACATTCATGCTACTGAGTGCATTCAGGAATATTAAGTTCGCATGTAGCACTCATCGGGAATTTTTGGTGGTTAATTTAGCGACGATTAGGGGTAAGTTGCAGTGTGTTAGTTCCACGCATACATTATTGCATTTACAGTATGGCGAGAGTCATAGTACGCCAGCGTAGACAGCATTCGGCAGGAATTAGGCAGGCGTTTTGTAACCGGCGAGTATATTGTACACCTGTCTGATTTAATTTTTTTGTTGTTGTTGTTGTTGCTGTTTTCTTTGTTTTTGCTTCTTTCTCTACACGTGTACATCTATTAATTGGTCATATCATTATTGTACCACCTCCCACTCCTGCTTGGACCATTTTATGGCCTGCAGTACTTTATAAATAAATAAATAAATAAATAAATAAATAAATAAATAAATAAATAAATAAATAAATAAATAAATAAATAAATAAATAAATAAATAAACAAATAAATAAATATCTGACCGATCAAAGCACTAGCCACTGCCGGAAACACACGCCAGCACCATTTATTAGTCAACACTTGCACGTAGTGATTATAAACCCTAAATGAAGAGAAGTTAGCGTAAGCGAGTTCATGCTGCACAACCTTAACACTAGTACACCAAATTAGCACGCGCTATATACGGAGTTTCAGTGTTAGCAAGAGTCAGTGAACAGCTATTCGTTGCAAGCCAATACTAGCAAGCACAAGCTAGCATTGTGAACGATGCTGACAACTCACCAGAATGAAGAGATGTTTTTGTATGGTTACCGATCAGTACTAAACACCAAATGAAACGCTGCGAACTGTTAGAAAGATAATAGCAAACCATTCACTCCCACTAGCAAAAGTAAACACTCGCTAACATACGGCCAACGTTTACCGTGCTACTCCTAATTACTATGCACTAGCCAACACTCGCTGACAGGGAGTCAAGACTTTGGCGATACGAGGGAGCACGCGCAATCATTACGTTACACCAAACAGTGTTTGACTGATGTTAGCCGGCGGCAGTCAAAACTAGCCTAGATTAGCGAGCAGCAGTCTGCACAGTGCGCCACTTTAGACAGAATTTTAGAGTGTTGACCAACAACCAAACCAGCAAACACACTCCAGCCCCACAAGACGGTTAGCCACAAGCAAGCAACATCATGAAGTAAGGTTCAGCGTTATTTAAAATCCAACGAGGATGAATACAGCAGATGTAATAAATTATATCATATCATTTCAGTAATGTTACGCCTATTTTTATACAACAGATCAAATAAATTCGTACTAGTATATTTTCAATTTTACCATGAAAGTTTCTAATGCTTTATTATATCAATTTGTCCTGAATAGCTAAGAGAGTCGCACGCTTCATTAGAAGGAGGCAAGTTGCGTCCCTCTTGAGCCAAATTTCATTTTGAGACCATTTTCATTCAATCTCACTTGACATAGGTGCTGTACGACTAATAACAACAAAATAAAGATGTACCTCGTGCATCTCTTGTCTTCGTGACCTGCTAGCTTCATTTGGTTGCATCCAGGAAAACGAGCCCCTCATTCTTTACCCTGCTTTGGGTCTGTCACAGGCTGTTACCGATGTGATGACATGCACGTAACTCTGAAAAGTTTGTTCAGCACTTGTGCACAGTCTAGCTAAACGACTACTGCTTCGTAACGTACGCATGTAATTTCTACCATTCACATCACGATACACGTGCCTACCAGGTCACGAATACTTATGCAGTGACCTCTGTTACAAGCTTGCAGCACATACTCGTAATACGTCACGTATTATGGTGTATAGCAAAGTAATTAGTCTGCCCATATAATGTTATTATGACACCACGTAATGGATGACCCGATGTGCCACCCCTGGCTACGCTTCTGCAGCAGCCGAGTACCTCAGCCATTAACACCACGATGGAGTTTCATTTTCATGTTCATTTGCTCCTTCATTCGTTGAATCTTCGTTTCAACAAAGGTAGACGTATCTTCAAAACACCGTAGGCTTGACAACGCAAATAGACGGCGATAAATGAATAAAGTGACATACATGTCGAGTTCCTCCACTCTCCCACTTTTGTGGTGCGTAATTAGATAGGTGGAAAGGAAAACTAGGAAAGCCTTGCGAGTGAGTGTGAATAATTTTGCGCTATGCGAAAGCAGCTGTTATCCAGACCTGGCGGTATCGGTGATATCGTGAGGAGAGGGCATGCTGATCGAGTGCTCATCTCTGGTGCTGAGTTTGGTTCGTTCTGCGTTCGTACATAGTGTGCGCTCGACCTTATTTTTATGTACCGCGCTCAGGCTACGCCGTTGGCGCGGTTAGCTCGCTTGGATGAGTCACTCGCGTACTGCGAAAATTGAAAACAAACTTTGCCACCATCACTGCGCGCACACCATGCTAAATGCAAATCTGTTTTTGTGTGGTTGTTATCACGATTATCACTGGCGCGGCTGCTTTTCCGACCCTCTGAGGTGAGAGCCGTGGTGCAGCGGAAATGGAACAGGCTATGACCGCCTCCCAAGAGGCACTCTTGCATGCAGTGGAATATAAGGACACTTGTTTGGGTGAGTTGGCAGCTATTCATTGTCACCCCATTGCGCACTGCTTAAGAAGACGAACACTTGGGATCATGCTCTAGACGGACACAAGCGCAAACTTCCAACTGAGTTTGTTGGACAGACACATGATGCTTTTATGTAATCGCATTTAGTGGTTACAAAAAGGTTTAAAAATATCAATCGCAAAAAATGACCAGTCATGCCGAGGTGACACGCATCTATCACAAATCTTGCATTAGGGGGTTACGATACATAACTTCTTTCTGCGTCAGTGCCAAAGAAGCCATACTGACGCATTCATCTTCCAGGCAGATAATCTCGGATGCTTCAAGTGTTTCGCGCGTCATCTGATTATTGTGCTTAGCTATCACCTTAGTTTTACGGAAATCTGACTGGCATCTGTAATCTCAACAATGCAAGCGTAGGTAGCATTGAACTGATTTCCACACATTGCTGTAGTGCTCCCGCAGTCTTTCGTCTAAGCATCCGCCCGTCTGGCCTACGTATTTCTTTCCACGTGTGAGTGCAATCATGTACCCCACTTTTAAAATGCAATACACAAATTTGTTTCTGTGGATAAGGAAGGAGGCTTTATGGTTATGCCTACCAGTACGTTGCATAAAAAGGCCTTGGATGCTCTTGACTCGAACTTTAAAGATTAGATTGGTATTTCCATGTCTAAAGTGAAAGCGAAGGCAAAGAGTATGTGCGACAAGTTTGGCTTGACTAGAATATCAAACTCGATAAACAAGTGTGGAACCACAGGCTTAGATTTGTTGTTCGCGGCCAAAACGCACAAGGCTAAGTGTCCTCTCCGTGTCATAGTATCAGAGAGAGGAACTTGGTGCAAGTCAGCGGCTTTGTACTTGTAAGAAAAACTAAACCTCTGAATGTCGATGGCCCATTCTTGGTCAGGAACAAAGATAAGTGTAATTTCATATTTCAAAGGAAACAAGTGTAATTTCATATTTCAAAGGAAACACAGGAGTCTGTTTTGTTGCTTCATCGATTGATATAAAGGGTCTTTTATATTCACTGCCCCGTGAGGTGATAATGGCTTGCGTCGAGGAACGTATAGATGTGTATGGTGCTTCATCATTCGCAGAGCCTGCGCTGGTAAATGTAGGAAGTTTTATTCAGCTTCTTTTATTTTAATTATGGTCGACATTGATCATGGGGGAAAGCAAGGTGTACACACAAAATCAGGGTGTGTGCATTGGTTCCTGTATAGCGCCGCTTCTGAGCGACCTGCTGCTAGCACAGTATGACAGAGCGCTCTCTAGCTCGTAGGATATGACGCGGGTAAAACGAGTGTTCCGCTATGTCGTTGATTTACAAGTGGTGACATCGGGGAGAGTTCTGAACGAGGCGGCTTATGTACTGTGATCCTTTCAAGCAGGACTGAGTCCTTTAACGATGACCCTTGAGTTGGCGGACGAAAGAATCATGAGGTTCCTGGACTTGTGGTGAAGATCGAAGGGTCCTTCTGTGTGCTGGAAATACGAGCCACGTAGCAGTAAACCTTTGCTCCCCTTCTTTCTCAGTCAATCAAAACTTGTGAAAAAGGGTAGCAAGTACATGCCTAAAGATTACTTTGCAGAAGTCTAGCTATCATTTGGTACAAGAATGCTTCCAAGCCCAACTTGGTCATCTGCAGCAGGCTGGGTACCCAGATTGCATCACTAGGTCAGTGGCTAACTCTCTATTGAAATCAGTCAAGAAGTCGCAGAAATAGAAAGAGGAGCGAAAATTCCAGAATAAAAATGGGAAGTTTCGCAGGACTGCTGCGATACCGAACTTTCACGACGTTTCCCATCGTCTAAAAAAGATTGAGGGCTGTGTCGGAGTGAAAGTGGTTTTTACAGCTCTCCGAAAGTTGTCGTCTCTTGCAAAACAGGAAAGAAAATTCTGAATCAAACTAACCACAGAAAGAAATTTGTGGATTGCATTTTAAAAGTTGTGCACATAATTCAACTCACATGTGGAAAAAAATACGTAGGGCAGATGGGCAGGTGCCCCCCAAAAATAACTGCGGGAACACAACAACATTGCGTACAAATCAGTACAATACCACCTAGGCTTGTGTTGAGGAGATTGTGGATGCCAGCGAGATTTCTGCAAAACTAAGATGATAGCTAGGCACAATAATCAGATGACACGCGAAATAATTGAGGCATTCGAGATTATCCGCCTGGGAGATGAATGCGTCATTATGACTTATTTGGCACTGTCGCAGAGAGAAATGATGTATGTTGACCCGTAATGCAAGATGTGTGATTTGTTGATTGATTGATAAGTGGCGTTTAACGTCCCAAAACCCCCATATGATTATGAGAGACGCCGTAGTGGAGGGCTCCGGAAATGTCGACCACCTGGGGTTCTTTACCCACCCAAATATGAGCACACGGGCCTACAACATTTCCGCCTCCATCGGATGTGTGATATGTGCGTGCCACCTCAGCATGACTGGTCATTTCAATTGTACTGTATAAATTTTTCGTGATTCATTTTTGTAAATCTTTTTGTAACCATGAAATGCGATTGCATAAAAGCATTATGTGTCTGTAAAATAAACTCAGTTGAAAGTTTGCGCTTGTGTCCGTCTAGCCCTTCATCCCAAGTGTGCATCTTTTAAACAGTGCCAATAAGATGAAAACGATTGGTATAGCTGGAGAGAAACCCACCAGGGTGCTATTTTTGAGCCCATGATGTAGCATTCAAAAACAGTTGTCCAGAAAATGTGTTAGTAATATCCTCATTAACTGCAAGTCGCTCGCATGTGGATCATACTGAAAAGTTGTAATAAATTTGTATAGCAGATTTGTTGCGCATTTATCGCTCAACATGTCTTCTCTTGTGAGATTTTGGTTCAGTAGAAGTGGCGTACATTGTTCCGGGAACGTTAGTTTGCTACGTAATATCTTGGAAGCATGCTTTCCTGTCTGCATCCATGTAATGTAGTGCTTACTTTACTATATGCTTAATTATACTGTTTTTGTTTTCTTCCTGCCAACAGGTGTTCAATACAACAGACAGATTGTGGTTGTATCGGCAAAACATCTCAGAGATTCGGCATAACCACGTTGTAGTATTTCTCCATGTAGTGTTGAGGAAAGGCGATGCATGTTTTTTAAGACGTGTAATATTAGCGATGAAGACATTGATTTGTTCACGTTCAGAAAGCGGTTCACGGGAAATAACTGGTAGGTAGAAATAGGTATGTCAATTTTTGCATGAAATACTACAATAAGTAGCAGTACAGTATTTTTCTCAGCAATATTTACCGACGCGCATTTGGGGAAAAATAGCCCATGTTCATGTTGTGGTGCTCCCAATGCTGAACTATTCATGTATATTCCAGTAATGTGATACTCACTTCTCTATGGAAGATGTAGACAAAGCTACTTAGCAGATACACTATTAACTTTTGTAGTCGTGGTACTCAACCGGCAAGTCTCATTCATGCGAATGGCGTGTACTAAATAATAAGGATTCTGGCGTAGCAGTGACTGAGAAGTAGAGATGACACTATCAACATCTTAGGTACAGTTACTTAGAAAGTAGCATCTTTCAAAAATTATTATGATGAACCATGTGACTTTTGGTTGAGTTTACTAACGCTACGCTTTCTTGATTGGGCCTTTCTTAGTAGAATGTAAGTTTTTTCTAATGACAGAAGCTGTATTACTTTATGCGAAATGCACGAAAATATTAAAATCTCACACTTTAGACAAAATCAGAAAGGTTGAAAAAGACTCATTTAAAAATATACATTACGCACATATATCACTAGAGTACTACTATTTGGTCAACACGCAGACCTTCTAGTAGGAGTTCGTAGATGTAATGCTTATATGTTAAACAGATTGTTAGAGAGAGCTTACGTACTGTGAGCATCAGCACAATGAGACGCAGTCAGTTCGGTGCAGCAGCATACATTTTTTATTTATTTACTTTGACACAAACCAAGGCATTCATATCTTGGCACCCTTTTCACGAATACATAGTTTCCGTGCGTGTATGCATGCATATTTTTGTTATAAGGCGAAAGAGAATTCAAAAAGCTGCCATTAAAACATTACGTTACCTCCAAAATTGAGGCTTGAAAACTTTTTCCAAGAAACGTGCCCTCGTAGCTTTTACACGAAAGCCTATGAATGGGTACACCATAAGCATCAATGGCCAAACTGTACCATACAATTGATCGCACAAGTTTTCGGGCGTCATAATTGACACCATAAGCATCAAGGGCCAAACTGTACCATACAATGGATCGCACAAGTTTTTGGGCGTCATAATTGACAGGTATCTATCATGGAGCGATCACGTTTCGTACATGAAAAAACGGTTAATAGACATCTGTAATCTACTGAAGTTATTTGCAGGGAAGACTTGGGGAATGTCTCCCAGTGCAATGTTGCAGCTGTACAGAGTACGTTTTCTCGGTTTCCTGTGGTACAGCTTACCGGTATTGACCAATGCAAGTAAAACAAGCCTACGAACGTTACAGAGTGATCAGTCCCAGGCACTCCGGATTTGCCTCGGCTTGCCTCGTAGTGCGCCGACAATGGCTACTATAGCAATCGCCGGTGATCACCTCATTACGACACATATTGCCGTTGAGGCACTGAGGACACATATAAAGCATATTGCTCAGACACCCTGCAACCACCTAGCCTCTTTACCAGCAGACAGACCACGCTCGTCACTTTGGCAAACGGTAGCCACATATCGCGACTGTTTGCACACACGCTTTACACCCGCCGCCAGGCCTGTGGGAAAACCACGCTTCGGCGCTTAAAGGCACTAAATGAAGGAGACGCAAACGCCAGCATCCATGGTCAAAGAGCGTGTTCTATTTCCTTGCTCTCATCTTCTTCCTCGTCGTTCTCCGTCTCTTGGTGCGCGCGCTATTCGCGCGGGAGGTTCAAACAATTTCCAACATCCTCCGCGCCCGAAAGTTCAATCGCCCAGCTCCAACGGGCATAAAAGTTGTACTGGCCTCGTAACTTCCGTACCTCCTGCCAAGACAATCTTGCAGGCTCTAACGTGATTATCACTTGATAAGTACACGTCCGTAACTCTACCAACTTTCCAAAAAGTTATGGGCACCTTGTCTTCCTTAATGACGACTACATCGTTAACCTTAAGCTGGTTGCAAGGCTGTACTCGCCTAATGTGTGCACTCCTCAAGCACAAGAGGTAGTCTTTATACCAACGCTTCCAAAAATCAGCCACTATTTGCTGCCTGTACTTCCAATGCTTTAAAGTATCGGAGCGAGTTCCCGACGTTTCAGCAGTATTATCACTAGGCAGTGTAGTAGACCTCCTACCGGTTAGAAAGTGCGAAGGTGTAAGTACAGCTGGATCGGTAGCGTCAGCGGAGAGGTACGTTAATGGCCTAGAATTCACTACATTTTCTACTTCGGCAAGAATGGTCACAAGCTGCTCGAAATCAAAGCAACCTTTCCCTAGAATTTTCCGTAGGCAGCTTTTAACAGTGCGAATCATCCTCTCCCAAAATCCACCCCACCAAGGACCACGTTCTGCAATGAATTTCCAGGTAATGTGGTTAGTAGAGCAAAAGTCCTGTACTTGGAAGTCCCTCAAAGCTCTGTACATCACTTTAAGTCGCGACTGGCAGCATGAAAAGCTAGAGCATTGTCGGAATAAATAACACTAGGCAAGCCGCGTCGCGACACAAACCGACGGAAAGCCATTAAAAATGACCCCGCCGTCATATCGGAGCACAACTCCAAATGGATCGCCCGAACGACGGCACACGTAAAAATAACGATATAGGCCTTCACGGGACTGGTTCCTTTCACAAAACTGGACCAGCAAAGTCAACACCCACAACTTGAAAAGGGTGTGATCTCTTAACCCTGTCGGTCGGCAGTGGTGCGGTAGGGGCTGTTGCAGGTTGGAGCTTGTATCTAGCACACACTTTGCACCTAGAGAGCACTTTTTTCACACACTGGCGGCCCTTAATCACCCAAAAACACTCGCGTAGCTCTGAAAGGGTATCGTTTACACCACTGTGCAGCAGGCGCCGGTGCGTGCGGTCGATGATGAGGTATGTGCAGCGGTGGTCAGCTGGTAGTAGAATCGGGCACCTCATGTATTCTGATGTTTTTACGTTGTCAAGCCGGGTCTTGATTCTTAAAATCCCATCATTGTCCAGGAATGGATGCAGATCACGAATTCGGGATGCCTTAGATAGTGGTTGGTTTTTTAACAATGAGGCGAGTTCTATACTAAAGGCTTCCGCTTGCGCATTCTTCATCCATGTAAACTCGCCTTCTTTTATCTCAGGGGCAGTGAGTGGGCCCATCAGACGACGACTGGTGTGCACTCGACAATTGTGAATAAATCTTCGAATCCAAGCTGTGATTCTAACAACTCGTATCCAGCTGCTGTACTTGTCGAGCTCGAAAAGTGGCTCTGCTTGCGAGCATTGACAAGCCAAAATTGTTGTGTCTTCGTCGTTTGATCTACATATTTCATCCGTTGACTCATGAGGACCAGCTTCACTTGCCGGCCACGTTTCTTGGGTACCAGATAGCCAGTCAGGCCCATGCCACCATAAATCGCTAGTACAAAGGTGATGCGCTGATATCCCTCTTGTAACTAAATCGGCTGGGTTTGTCTTTCCAGAGCAATGTCTCCAGCGACTCGGGTCTGTGAGCCCTTGGATCTCAATTACCCTATTACAAACGAAGGGCTTCCACTTGGTGGCTGTAGACTTGATCCAACTCAAGCAAACTTGGGAGTCGGTCCAGCAGAAGTATTCTATATTTGTGTGTGGCAAAGTATCCACGAGTAGCTTAAGAAGTCGAGCTCCAAGAACTGCAGCGACGAGTTCCAGGCGTGGTAAAGTGAGACCCTTGATTGGAGCGACCCGAGACTTAGCGAGCAGCTGCTGGAGTCGAACCGCTCCAGTACTGTCTTCCACTCGTATGTATGCCACCACTCCGTAGGCACACGGGCTAGCGTCCGTGAATATATGCAGCTGGTGAGTGCTTTTATCAGGGCTGATGTTGTCTAGTTGATACCTCTTGGTTCTAAAGTCTTTGAGGTCTTGAAGTTCGACAGTCCACTTGTCCCACTCGATCTTCAATGTCTCGGGGAGAACGCTTTCCCAGTCGAGTCCTTGCATCCATATCTTCTGAAAAAGTATTTTAACTCGAATGGTGAACGGTGCTAGCAGTCCCAAGGGGTCAAAAATTCGTGATGAAGCCTGAAGCACAGTTCGCTTGGTACAAAGTCCCGCTTTTAAGACTTTCGTCACAGAGTCAAATTTCACCGAAATGGTGTCGTCGGTGTAGTTCCAGGATAGCCCAAGAACCTTAGATTGTGTGACCTGCTCAGCTGACGTCTCTCCTGCTTGCTTGAGCTTCTCTCTTAACAGGTCGCAGTTTGTTGACCACTTCTGCATTTTCATTCCGGCCAGCTCCATTATGGCCTTCGTCTCTTCGTAGAGTTGTAGCGCTTCTTTTGTCGTTGAAGCTCCGAAAACTAGGTCATCGACGTAGAAGCTTGCCTTCAGTTTTGCGGCCGTTACTTGGTAAATTTGTTCAACGTGATCGAAATGGTATTTCAACGTTGCAGATAATAGGAAAGGGCTTGCGGAGGTGCCGAATGGAACTCTGGTCATTCGCATTTCTTGTATTTTTGGCAGTGGTCTGCCTGACATTGGTAGCCCTTCAAACCACAAGAAACGAAGAGCATCTCTGTCTTCTTCTCGAATGCTGATTTGTAGAAACGCCTTCTGCACGTCTGCTGTAATTCCGATGGCGAAAAGGCGAAACCGAATCAAAACCTTGAAAAGGTCGGCATTCAGATTAGGACCTTTTTTCGAGTTGTTCGTTGAGGAGAACAAGCTCCTGATGCATGCGATGATGCGTCGAAGACTACGCGAAGTCTCGTCGTCGTAGATGTTTCGCGGATTACCTCTCGATGCGGCATGTAGTATAGGTGCTGTGTACAATAAGGGGCATCTTCAACTTTTTCAGCATGACCGTCCACCTCATACTGCCTGATAGCCTTATCGTAGGCTCTCATGGCTTCGTCGTTTGGTGACAGCCGCTTGACGAGTCCATGGAGCCTCGAAAGGGCTACTTTGCGATTGTTGGCCATGTCGACGAGAGGTGATTTCCATGGCAACGCAACCTCATAGCGTCCTTTCCGAAGCTTGGTAGTGTTGTTGAATTCTTCCAAAATATCTGCGTTGCACTGAGACGTCGGCGTGTCGGCAATTCCGATAGCATCGAGGTCCCAAAATCTTTGTAATGGGAAGGCGATCTGGTCGTCTTCGTGGGAACCTGTTCGAAGAACACATACTTGGGTGCTTGCTTTGTTACTCGTGCTTCCACCACCAGATAAGGGGCCTTGGAGAGTCCAGCCCATCTTTGTGTTAATGGCGAGTAAGGCAGGGTTTTCTTCATCCCACCTCACTTCACTCGTGTTGGGCATCAACTTCCAAAGCTGGTCCGATCCAATGAGGACACTCACACCTGGCTCACAATCTACACTCGGGTAAACGACTGCGTCAGCCAGATGTTTCCCCTCCGCTGCGATGGCTTGAAGAAGACGACTCTGCCTTGGTGCTTCAATCATCTCCTCGCAAATAAAGGGCACCACTATGGCCTCAATGTCAATGGTTAGGTCGTCGTGCTGACTGCGGAGCGTGATCTTGACCATTTTGAATCGTCGGGTTGGGTCGCTCGCTCTACCAAACGCACTGATGGCGAGTTCGGTCTCGGCAACAGCAGGTAGACTTAGCTTGGAAGCGACGCTCTCAGTGACGAACGTTCGCTGGCTTCCATTGTCGAGAACACCGCGTATATAGCAACAATGAGATGAAGTCGTTACCCAAGCTCGAAAAGTCTGGAGAAGAACATCATTGATGAGTCGGGGAACTGAAGCTCTCTGAGTGGAAACTTGCACCGTAGCATTCGGTTTCTTCTGAGCATTAGTCACTGATGGTGTTTCAGAGCTACTAGCATTGCACATCGAGGAGGCGTGTCTGCGCTTGCATGCTTGGCAGTGCACTCTCCGCCGGCAATTGCGGACCAGATGTCCTTTTGACGTGCACCGGAAGCATCGACCGTCTGTTACAAGTTTGTTGCGCTTCTCGGCCAGAGTCATGTCACTCGTGCAGTCCTCTGTCTTGTGATCGGTAGCAGCGCAGAAAAAACAGGACGAGGGGGAAGATAGTGTCTTGTTTTGAAGAACGGATGCTGTAGGAGTCGCGGACTGCTTCTTGAATGATCTATTTAATACAGGTACGCTGTTGTTCGATGTCGTTGGCAAATTGTTCACTAAAGAACTCTTTTCTCGACATTCAACTTCGATGCGGAGAAATTTCATCAGCTGCTCAAGTTCCTGATCAGATGAAGCCTGGCTCGTTTCCGTCGTGTTCTCCATACTTTCTTTTTTGAAGTATTCTACGACAATGTCAGCTGGTATGACTTTGAGCAGAACTTCATTCAGCATAGCCGCGTAGGATGACTCCGTGATTCCAAGACTACGCAGTCCCCTCCTGTTTAGTTGAACTGTGTCGAAAAGCTTGCGCAGAGCAGTGACATCACTCGCTAATTTCACTGGTTTGAGCGTGCGCAAATTTCCTAAGTACTTCTGCTCAATGATTTTCTTGTTGCCAAACCGACGTTTCAAAATTTCCAGCGCGTCATCGTAACAAGAATCTGTCACCTGAATACCGGCGACGGCCTGAGCTGCAGGTCCATCTAGAAGTGAGGCCAAGTAGTGAAACCGGTCTGTGTTGGACAGCCTTGGGTTCTCGTGCACGGAGTGCAGGAACATATCCCAAAAGGGTTGCCACTTGATCACGTTTCCATCGAAACGAAGAAGCTCCAGCTTGGGAAGTCGTGCGCCGAACTCACGTTGTGGAAGTCGTTCATGCTCGCTCGGTGCACCCTCACAGGTCCTTGCGCCCATGGCTGGAGTTGTAGACGACGCCGGCGTAGCAGAAGTCTTCAGAACTTCAATGTGGTGCTCGAGCAACGCCAGAGTACTGTTAGCGGCGTCATCGTATTGCATGACCACCTCATAGTCGTCTGCCGCCAGGTCGTCAGTGATCAGGGTTTCAACCTCGTTGTTCAAGGCTTAAGTTCCACGTTGCTGGCGCGTAGGCGGCCGTGCAGCATTCGAAGTCCAGAAAGCTCGAACTCATTGGACTGGAGCACCTGGTTGACCTCGTTGATGATTCTCGTGTTCATCGATCGCCGCGAGGCCCGCTTGCTCTTCGCTCGCTCCATGTCGGTCTAGCTCGCAGCGCAGCTCACCCACACCAGGAATGAAAGGCTCGGGTCGTTGTAGGCTTGATTCCCGGGTTTTCGGCACCAAAAATCGATGTGGGAAAACCACGCTTCGGCGCTTAAAGGCACTAAATGAAGGAGACGCAAACGCCAGCATCCATGGTCAAAGAGCGTGTTCTATTTCCTTGCTCTCATCTTCTTCCTCGTCGTTCTCCGTCTCTTGGTGCGCGCGCTATTCGCGCGGGAGGTTCAAACAATTTCCAACAAGGCCTTCGACTCCTCCTTGGTGCCTGACTCAGGCTAACATCAGGAACTATACCTGGCATCCAGAAAAAAAGCAGATATGTCGTCACCTGCTCCTAGACAGCTTGTTCTGCTCTTGTTATACGAGACGTATCAAGGCTGTATACACGTATACACTGACGGCTCTGTTTTACAGAAGATTTCAACGGCATCATTTGTTGCACCAATAAAAGACATGACAAGAAAATCAAGACCTCCCACCTTACGACATCAAATGGAGCAGAGCTCACGGCTCTTCGTGTCGCATTGCAAATCATCAGCGATCAACAGCCACAAAAATGAACAATTTTCAGTGACTCAAAGGTGGCACTGCATTCCCTTCTATCACCTTTCCGTCACGGCCCATACGAACAGCTGCTATTCGAGATTGCAGAAAAGACTCACCATATAATTGAGAAATGACATAAAATAGCCTTTCAATGGCGTCTAAGTCATTGTAGAATAATTGGCAATGAACGGACCGATCAAGCGGCCCATTACGCCCATACTGAAAGTGATCAAATATCAATTCTGCTCTCCAGAACTGACGCTGCATGGAAATGCCGCATGCTCGCTCGCAAGCCTACCACGTCGCAATGAAACGAGTCACATTTCACGCATGCAAGATTATGTACCTTAGACCTAACTGTCAGTCTTTGAATTCCTCCGGAATTAGCCGATGAGACGCTACTATGCTGTGCAGATCATGGTTGGGCGTCGCATTTACCAAAGTGTACGCGTTCCGCATTGGAATGGCTGACACTGCTGCATGCGACCATTGCGGCAGTAACGAAACAACTTGGCACATTCTGTGTGAATGCCCACAATACTGCTCGCGGAGACAGTCACTCTGCAATGCACTAAATGAACTGGACAACCAGCCTCTTTCGGAAGAAAGAATCCTGTGCTACCGACAGGACTTTATGTCGCAGAAGAAGGCTGTGAAGGCGCTACTGCGCTTCTTGCGTTCAACCGGGCTGTCGAAACGACTGTGATCGGAACTCCCTAAATGTATGCGCATGTGATTTTTTTCTAATTTATATTATATCTTTCTATCTCTATCCTCTTTTTGATGCTTTTCCCCCACCCCTGTACAGGGTAGCAAACCAGTCCTTCTAGGTTAACCTCCCTGTCTCTTCCTTACATTTATTTCTCTCTCTCTTGGCATAAAGTGCGAATATAAATCCGAAAATATCGCATATATTACAATGATATAATTTATGTCATATATATAAGCGTTGAACATTTTGTAAATGAAAGTTTGATGGAATGACCACGAGAGTATTAAACTGCTGTGAAGCTAACCATAGCGTTCATGAGATACACTGCATGGTTTCAACGCTGTGGTCCGTCAGCTGTTTCTTTTGCGCAGCAAGCCAATCATGTCACATCTGTTTCTTCCTGCGTGTTCAAAAAAACAAAACGGCTCCCACTGCACGAACATTCGTGCAAAACATGACGTGCGTTACATGCATAACAGAGATGACATGTCACCACTTGTAAGTTATTTTCGTTGTACGCTCTTGTCAGGGTGTCACTGCCTATTGGGCACGCCTCTCTTTCATGCCAGGTACAATTCGGGCAAGCTCCTACTTTTCGCGGCTGGAGTTGTACGAAATCACCATGCGGAAGCCTTCCTGAACTTATATGTGAACATTTGGGCAACAAGGGAAGTTTTTTTTTGCAGTAAAAAATGGAAAACTGCATTAAGCCACGCAAGGCTTAAAAGAGTGAAACTGGGATATTCGGACCACTAATCTTGTTGCTTCTGTATTTACAGGACCCAATTGGTGATGGAGGTTGTTTTCAGGTTGCTATTAGGCCGTTGCTATGTTTGCCTAGGATATTCTATGCTTTTCATACGTTGATTCACAGCGCATAGGTGTTTGGGCTAGACAACTGATAATGAAAAACAGGACACGGGTCTGCAAACTACAGTGACAGAACTCGCGCTGACACGAAGAACTCGCTGCTTTCATAAATTTACGGGCACGTCGTCTTTTCCGTTTCCCAGTATTTCCTCATTGTGCGTACTCAGCGTCTTCGGCTTGCCACCATAGCTTCGCAGCTGTTAGCTGGGCTAGCTGCCACCTTGTTCATTTCGGAGTAAGCCTGTGGTGAGTTCTGCAATTCGTCTAATTAAACCAGTACATACCCGTTAACGATAATGATAGTTTCATGCTAGGTCATGCACAGAAATTACGGTTTATATTTCCAGATTCACTGTTAAAATATAACACAGAGTCATTTACAGTTGCTCTATGTTTGCAGAACATGTATAGCCGTTAGTGCGCACAACACCAACGCTCCGAATGAAGGCATAAGGTGGTTCGATTGATGCCAGCAGCGCGTACCTTTGGCTTCAGATGCAGGTATCTTACGAATGCATACCTACGTTCAGTCCAAGCATACCGTGTTATTACAGATATGAAATTCATAAGGGCTACTGCAGACATGATATTTTGTTAGCTTGTATTTTTAGGGATGTGTGTGTATGCTATGCACTCATTTTGATGATGCTCTCGGACTCTTAAAAACTTGAAATAAATGAATAAATAAGACCTATGGCAGCACTTCACGGCTGGCGCCAAACGTGTGCGTGACAGGATGCGCGGTGCTCGAGTAAAGTATGGACATTGCTGTACAGTGAGTGTAAATTGTGTGCGGTCGTTTCGATTGAGGTTTCCATACATATAAAGGTAGCGGCAACTACACGCGTGCCTTTTAAAGGGGTCCGAAGAGCAGTTCTAACAGTCGACGTTCCAATCACTGGTGTGCATTCTTCGTGGACTTCAAACCACTCTCTGTGCATGCGTTAACCGGTTAATTATTGTCATTTGTGGCGTAAGCTGCTGAGGATAGTTCAAATGGCAGGGACAACAATTCACGAGGCCGGAGTCCGCTAAACGTAGAAATAAAACACGTCCATTGCTGAAACAGCTTCTCAGCAGTTTTTCACAGCGGTTGTCCCTCGGCAAATTTATAGTCTTGTCCCTTGGGTGTTTTAGAATTCAGCGCAAGTTGAAGAAACGTACTGCTAGTTTTAGAGTTCGAAAAATATAGAGAAGTTGTATGCCTACTGCTTCTTTTGGAAACCTTATGGGTCACCTAGCGCGGTGTACAGGACAAAACATGCTCTTAGTTTGATCGCTACTGTCAGCGTACAGAGACATTTTAACTACTCCAACTATTAGGTGATGCTTTTAACTATAGTTATTTTGTTGATAAGGTACTCTAATTGACTTTGGTATAAAAAAAGTTTCTCAGCATGTTTGGAATATCAGCGCTGATATCGTGTCTTCCAATATCGAAAACGGCAACATGCCTACTATATGTGTCTCATGCATTTTACTCTGTATCCATTTTTGAAGAAATGAACTTATTTGAAGCCTTCCCCCAGTTACTGAAACTGGCGCCTTTATGTCCAGCTGATGTATAGGTGAGCTGAAAAGATAGCCAACACAACTACAAATATATTGGAGGTACGTAAGAGCTACATGTACCAAACTACATTACAGAGAGAAAAACCGAGTATTGTAACTATTCGTAGGGATGCAAGGGTATGAAAGATCACTTGTTGAGTAACTGAGTTTTATTGCATGAGTTTATAACACTTTTTTATTCGAAGGTTCATTGTATAAACTGATCCTCTTTACCTCGCCAATCGATTGCATGGTGGCTTCCACTCCTTCTGCCTTCGCAAGTTAGCAAAGATGCTTGGTGTGGTATTTATGCTCTGAGTTTTTTCCTCCCAGTGTCGTGCAGTATGAGGAGCGTAGACATCACAGAAAGAAGGGAGGGGGTATTAGGAGGGATTTCTCTCGTATATTTACAGGTGGACGTATAAACGCATGCACGAAAATATGGCTGAACCCCTCAACCCTCCCCCGAAAAAATTATGGCTTTGCCTCCGTGTAGCATTGCTTGCTCGAACTTACCAAATCATTATGGTTTTCTTAGGAAACATCACACGCAGTGTTTACAGGGTGTGGCAAAAGACTAATCCATAATTGTTCTTTTCTTGTAAGTTTTTAGTGTTGAAGCCAGCCCGGAGAGAAACAAACTAAAGCTGATGTATAGGTACGCCAAGCTGATGTATAGGTATTGTTAGAGAAAGGGGCGTGAGCCTGAATTGTCTACTGCAGACAAATCTAAGACATAGAGAGTGCCGAAACAAAATAACACCATATACCGCTAAAGAAAATCGTGAGTAGCATGCGAAGCACCCCCACGGGTTAACTTTAGGTTCCGTTCATCAGGGTCCCCTTGTCCAGTCCAGATCTTAACGCGTCCTCGCAAGTTGAGCGCACCACGAATTCACAATAGTTTCTATTGCTATTACTCGTCCTGAACTCTTGTTAGAGCACGCCACACAGATTCATCACCGCACCACGTGAGAGCACGTGGACTCATCGCACGTCTGCAGAATCTCGCCCCCAACTCCCCCGTCATCACATGATTGCTGAGAAAGTTCAAGGGAGAGAGGCCACACCATCTGACCCATCGACTTACACAGGCAGGAACGCGCAAGCACGTGAGCACGATCTGGCAGCGCTTGGGCCAGCTCTTGCGGATGCGGCGTATAGGTGATTGATTGATATGGGGGGTTTAACGTCCCAAAACCTCCATATGATTATGAGAGACGCCGTAGTGGAGGGCTCCGGAAATTTCGACCACCTGGGGTTCTTTAACGTGCACCCAAATCTGAGTACACGGGCCTACATCATTTCGCCTCCATCGGAAATGCAGCCACCATAGCCGGGATTTGAGCCCACGACCTGCGGGTCAGCAGCTGAGTACCTTAGCCACTAGACCACCGCGGCGGGGCTGCGCCGTATGGGTGGTCACGCCACTCACTAGATTGACATCCGCCATAGGCTGCTTTGTATCTAATAGTAGCGTTAGTAACGAAGAAAAGCTCGGCGCCACGCGAACGGCTTAGTATTAGAAAATCTGTTTCTACGCATAGCCGGTTGTATTATGAGAGCGGAAATTCCTTGCGACTTTATATGTGGGGCGACACCTTCCTTCAGCACGTACATTTTGGTTGCTGCGAGGAGGATAAAACAAAAATTCAGCAGATCCCGCACACCTTGGAAACATAAGTTATGCAAAGCATTCGAATGAAAATTGAGCATGTTGTAATTGTTTTTTTTATTGAGTGACAAGTTGTGGAAGGGCATTAAACACATGTAAAAATGTTGCGCACAAAGAAAACAAGTCCCAGATCTTGAAAGAACTAACGTTTTGTACTTGCACAGTGATGCCAATACAAACATGAGTATTAGCGAGATCAGAATCGATAACCTGATACGAAGCACTGGTATTCTAAAGAAGCCTAGAACGCTGCTACATAAATCATTTTCAGCGGGTGGCACCAAACAACTGACGTTAACCCGACGTGATGGCTATACCATCGTAGTACGTTTCTAATGTTTATAAAGTTGGCTAGCCAGCATTGCAACAACAATAGACGCCTCACAAAAAACAGTATTAAAAAGTAGTTCCGAGGCCTGGCATAGCTCTGTGGTAGAATACTTGATATCCACGCAGAATGCTGGGGGTTTATTTCTTGCTGGGACACTGCCATTTATTCTTTGCACTTGTGAGGGGGTCAACGCTGCCTTTAGCAAATTTTCTTAACCATGACAGTTATTCTATGCCTTCGTTGAGTTGACACTGCCGATATCGGATATTAACGCGATAGCGTTTATACCCGACATTTCTCGTTGTCCGCGTGGTGGGGTAACCGAAGACATTGAGACCCGGCGTTCTAGCCCGTCACCTTCGGAAGACTTAGTCAGAACACACAATTTCCGCTTCTACTGAACTTCAAGTAAACTACGAGACAGAGGCACGTGCAGTACTCTCTACTTGGTAAATTTGTCCATCTTCAAACGCTTAAAAACGCAGTCATTTGCACCTCTCACCGGCAAAGTGCTGTAACCACTAAACCTTTTGGGTGGGGCACGAAGGCGAAAAAGTCACGTGTTGCCAGCCAGCCTATCACAGGAGCAAGACCTTCCGCTACTTCTGCATGATAAACAAATTTGGTTTATAGCGGGATGACCACAAACAAGCTACAAGCTATAAAGGCAAGCAATCGCTGAACGTGATCTATGTGACATTTGTCTGGGCGTGTAAGGAAATGGGGCATACGAGAATCAAGCCTCAGTTACAGGATCACTCTTCCCCAACATATATGATCATTTACAGCCATATACACAAGTAACCGCTGTTGGATGCGGGGGATTCGCTTGCTGGATTTCGTGCCGACCAGTTGTGCCCTCGCGATCTCCGACGAGAGCGCAGCTCTGTCCGACTGGGCCCGCCCTACGCCATCTCCTGACGCCGACGAGAGCTCTCGTCGAGTGGTGCCCCGTCCTCGGACTCCTGAGACCGGGTCCATCTTTCCTATCTTCTCCTTACTTCTGTCGTTCGCTCTCCCTGCACCTCGCTCTCTTCTTCCTCTCCCTCTCTTTACATTTTATTCTATGTTTTATCCTGTTAATCCCTACTTTATCCCCTCCCCCTTCGTGAGCTACTGTTGAGGTGTCGCACTCTGATGCAGACAGTTACGGGGCTAACTTTTCTCTGCTTTTCATTTATAATCGCTTCCCGCTGTTGGATAGCGGCTCTCAGCTTTTTGAAAATATTTACCTCCAATGGTTTGATGGCTTGTACAAACCGCCATGAAAATAATTTTTTTCATTGAGGATATATTAGCGCAATTACTAAAACTCTGTCCCCATCCACTTTTGGCGGCGTTCTAAGAGATCAGTTTATTGCTTCCTTTTTTCACTTAGTACTCCAAGAAGTCCACTGGTTGAGGCTAACATAAAAATGAGCTTACGCCTTGTTGCGGGAATTCTTTTTTACGAGAGTCATACTACTCTATCCTTTTCCATTCAAGGTAACTTGCATGGATCTGTAGAATCAAGAAGTGTATAGGCAGAAGGCTTGCATGATAGAATTTGTCGCTGTTTTAGAAGGAGTCGACGAGTTGAAATATGTGGTATCATGCAATGATTAGGTGAACAGATTTCAAATAGCAATGTAGGCTGCACTACTACTCCAGATCATGGCCCTATACAAAAACACACGGGAGTTAGGAATAGTAGCTACGAGAGGCATTGCATTAACAACCTCCGAAGTGGGATAAAAACAAGTCATAACGACCACAGTGTAAAAGTGTAAAGCGAGACATTTTAACGCGACAGCGTCAAAGAGCTCGTTCCGCAGCAACTGTGGGTTTAGCGTTGGTTTTGGCGTCGTTGCTGATTGGCGAAAGAAATATAATCTTGTCCATGAAGAAAAAAAGTGGCAGCATATACACGGAGTGATTGATGGAGAGTGGGGCGAAGCATTCCTCCGTCCATTCGTTCTTGCTTCCTTCCGTCTGTGCGACCGTTCATGCGTCCATCCGCCCGTCCGTGCGTGCGTCTGTTCCTGCGTTCGTCCATGCATACGCCCCTGCGTCCGTTCATGCGTCCATTCATGCATCTGTCTGTGTGTCCGTGCATCCATCTATTCAACACTCCAAGTACCACCATCTCGCATCTTTTCATCATATATTCCCCATATAGAAACACCGCCATCCAGCGGACATTCCAAGAACTAAACGAGAAGTGGCACACGCACACTATCTAACAGCTTGCGCTTCGGGTCCACTTCCCACCTTTAACCACCTCGAGTTCATGGTATATTCTAGTTCACTGTATTCATGGCACTGCGGCCCAACACTCGCTAAACCTTTCTAAAACCAAGGAGGTTACGCCCAGTGAGTATAACGTAGCAACCTTTTCCTGGCAGATAGAGCTCAATGTACGTGCCAATGGCTGCATGGGAAATGAGAGACAGGAGAATTCAGCTTTCACTTTCTTACGGCTTGCACTTCCTACCTACTTCCCACTTTTAGCTACCTCGAGTTCATTCATGGTATATACTAGTTCATTGTATTCATGGCACTGCGGCTCAGCGCTCGCTAAACCTTTCTAAAACTAAGGTGGTTGCACCCAGCGGGTATAACGTAGCAACCCTTTCCCTTCATATAGTGCTCAATGTACATGCAATGGCTGCTAATGGGGATCGCAGTGTGCACCTTAACTAAAAGCCGAATGCTCCTGTCTCTCATACCCCATTATCAGCTATTGGCATGTACATTGAGCACTATTTTTTGTTGTTCAAGAACTCACAGAAGGAATCTCTCACCAGCACCACCTTGGAGGTCAAAGTGTTTGCAGGTCAAAGCGTAAGACTGGTTACATGCTACGACGGGACGCGGGATGAACGGGTGCCGCTATAAGGAGCTTCGCCTCTAAAAATCAAGCAAGATGCAAATAAAATAAATAATAAAAATCATTGCATATACACGGAGGGTATGATGACGAGTGGGCGAGACATTTGAGACCATAGGATAAATGTGAAAACTCACACGTTGCCCACTCTACATTTTATGTTCAGCGACAATGGTGAAACGGTAAAAGCAAGGCACTGACCGAAGAACGCTATAAAAATAGAACAGAAGTTCCGGCTCCCAGTACAGAGGCCTTGTTCACAAGTTAAAGAAAATAATCCACAGACCAGAGGATGACTCATGACAAGAGTCATGTCAAACGCTTGATTTCAATCAGTGAGAATGTTCGTGATCTTCGTGACGTTTTTATCAAATCACAAACGATCGCACAGTTTGCAAGTGTGCCCAAAGCTGCAGTTGAGTAATTAGCACTTGAATTGTGCGCCAGTGCCATTCAAGTTAGGTAGGGTAGGCATCTTGTGTTTCGCTTGAGCTTTTAGAGCTATTCAATCCGGGTACGCTTGGCTTCGTTGCTGTTGCGCCGCAGCTTTCCACGCTCTCATCGCATCTGGTTCCGTATCCCTTCGTTGCCTTTCACTTCCCCCGCATCGGCTCTGCGACCTCTCAATGCTTGCTGTTTTGAGTGCCTCAATACCCGCTCCTTCATTAAGAGTGAAGACATCTGCAGCGGCCGCCATTATCACCTGCGCTGCATACTTGTTTTGCTCGGGTGCGTAGTGGCCCCTAGCTTAACGTGAATGGTTGTAGACCTGAGGAATTCAACATCCAGACAAAACATGCCGAAGAAAGCCGGCTCGTAAGCTCTACAGCTTGGCGAAGACTCTGCGGGCACTACAATGGCAGAGGGAGCAGTACAAAAGGTGGCAGCACCCTGAGTGGGGGCGCGTGCATCTAGGCACCGTAGCGGTCACGCCGGAACAGCTTCTAGTTGTCACTATTGAAAACTGATGCCAGCAGCGCCCCTAACGGGCACAACTGTAATTAAATGGCTACGATGAGTGTATGCCACGAGCACGGCCGTAAGGTGATTCACTCTCAAAACTGCGGCCCAAGTGAGAATTTAACCTGCGCGTTTGCGAGTGAAGCAGGCGTCCTACAACGTAGTCCCGCTAATGCTTAAAACTGATTGAAAAAAAACTCGATGTGACTGCCGTATTTTAGAAGGACTCTCCTTAGTGCACGACCTATTCATGGTTCATGAAATGTGTAGAACAGCGCCAGATGTCGGGACATGTGAACTGCGCTGATAGGGGTTTTTTAAAGGCCCACACACTATGAAAAATTGAAACATATGCTCCTGTGTTGCCTTACGCAATCCTCGAGGGTACTTCGCCGAATAACAAAAAGAAGAATTATGGTATAGTGGACACTTAAAATTTCTACTTGCAGACTTCAGTAAACATTCAGGCTAGTTAGACATGGTGAATGTTATGCACATGGTTTCTCATTTTGTTATCGAACGCTTGAGCCACGCACTGAAAACCGAAGTCAGACCAGAATATAGAGAAGTAATGGGTATGGAGCTACATTACTCTGTCGCGTTCTACTTTTGAAGTGAATCTCAAGCGTTGTCTGTGTGTGTCTGGTGAATCGATTGCTATTTCGATGGTAAAATTTTGTCTATCACACAAGAGCTGCTGTAATTTTTTCACAACATATACACTGAGCTCCGTAAAACGTGTACATTCTCCGCACAACAACATGTACATTCAGCTTTGTCCTGTTTTTTTCTGCCTCTTTTTTAGATGCGGAGCATCTAATACTCGAGGCTTGTAGTGCGGCGCCGTCCGCAAGCTTCCTCCTCCTTCTTCCACCATCTGTGCATCCCTTCCTCCTCTACACACCGCGCGCGCTTCACTCCTCCACCATCTGTGCACCCTTCCTCCTCTACACACCGCGTGCGCTTCTCCTCTTCACGAACATTCGCTAGCTGTATAATGTAGCGCGCATGCGCCATCACGCTTCGAAAACATCGGCAGCTGACGCGCGCGCATGCGCCGTTGCGCTTCTCCCCCTTCTCGAACATTCGACAGCTGACGCGCGCATGCACCGTCGCCCACCATCTGTGCCGCGCGCGCTTCTCCTTCGAGAACATTCGACAGCTGACAGCGCATGCGCCGTCGCGCCGTCGCCATCTGTGCCGCGCGCGCGCTTCTCCTTCGAGAACATTCGACAGCTGACAGCGCATGCACCGTCGCGCTGTATATATACTCAAGGTCGGCGCTCGCTCGCTCAGTTGCCGCTCGTCCGTTGGTTTGTACGGCGCGTCGACGTCCGAAGTCGCCGTGAAATGAATGCCAACGAATCCACAAACACAATGATCGACGTCCCTTCGACCAGCGCCACCCTTTCGCATACGCGTGTACGTGTTCACTCATTTAACACCCCCTCCTACAACCACGTTAACCAATTTAGCCATCGACCCAAGTAAGTCGCAATTTAACACCCCATTTCACAACCACGTTAACCAATTTAGCCATCGACCCAAGTAAGTCGCACTTTAACACCCCGTTAACCAATTATATGCTCCGCATCCTCCTCAGTGTTCCCCCGAGGGAAGCTGCGGGCAATTTTTTTGCCGTTTTCCCAACGTTTTTTCACTATGTACGTAGAAAACAATAAAAAAAACCAGCGTGCGCGTCAACTAAAAGTGGACTGTGGGTCCAGTGTCCAATCGCAGTCTTCTCTCACTGCCCATTAGCCGCGACTGTCACGTCCTGGTAAGATGCACCGGTCAATCATTACGCGTTGTGCACTCCCTCAGGTTTCTCTCCTGCGCGACACCGCGATGAGGGCCAGCGTCAATGTCGCGGCTAGTGTAGTGTGCTGCGTCGCAAATAAACATAGTTTCCTTTACCGGGAGATGGCGTGTTTTAGGGGTGAAGCTCTTTAATTATGTCGTGAGTCGCGGGTCCGCGATGTATGCAGTAGTAGTAGTAGTAGTAGTAGTAGTAGTAGTAGTCCTAATAGCCACCTCAGCCTTTGGAACGTCCGCTGGATGGCGATACTTCTATATGATGATTATAAGATAAGAAATGCGAGATGGCGGTACTTGGAGTGTTCACTAGATGGATGGATGGGTGAACAGACGCACGAATGAATGGGAAGAAAGACAGATGCGAAGATAGATGAACGCACTGATGGATGGACGGACGCATAGACAGATGAATGAACGAAGCACGGACGAAGGCACGGACGAAGGCACGGACGAAGGCACGGACGAAGGCACGAACGGGCGGAAGGACAGACAGGCAGGCAGATGCACGGACAGACGAATGCACAAATTGACGCATGGATGAACGAACGCACGTAGGTTGGACGGGTGGATGGGTGGATGCACGCACGTAAACCAGACGGACTGTTCGTTCGTTCAGTTAGACCGTTCGTTTGGAGATGATATGGCGTAGAGTGCCGAAACGTTGAAGCACAGACACGAAGCATCTCTTTCATCACGTCTGCTGTGAATTGTCGGCCACGGTCACTGATTCCGATTTTGGGAGGTCCATGTCGAAGAATTACAAAACGTAGCATGAAGGAAGACACATCGGCTGCAGTTGCCGATAGTATGGCAGCTGTCTCGCAGTACCGTGTTAAATGGGTCATCATGCATAGCCTGCAAGACATAAACGTGAAGACTCTTCGGAACCACCAGAAGACGGACGAACCCAATTGCGTTCGTCCGTCGTCCTTAAGAACGGACGGACGCATGGACGCATGGACGGTCACACGGATCGTAGCACGAACAGACACACGAACGGATGTATATATGGACGGAAGCAAGAACGAACGGACGGACGCAAGCGTGGATGAGCTGATGAACGCTTCGCCCCACTCATCATCATCCAGCCCATATATATACTACGATTTTTTTCTGTGGAATAGGCGCAGAAACGCTCACGCATTTAGCACCACTTCAGCAACAGAAGGCCGTTCAACGAGCACAGTTACTTTCGCATAACACATTCAATTATCGGCACATACAGATGACAACGTCTGCAATTCGTAAATTCATTTTCAATAATATTTCGTACGAAAGACTCAATCCAAGTGCGAGGGAGAGATCTTTCTCTCATAGAATGAGAGCTTTTTTTCGACATTAACGAGCGTCCAGTAAGTGGCCTACAAGCGCAGCCCTTCACCTATTGAAGGATGTTTGAAAAGACAAACATCTTCAAATCACTCTGCCATCGGCTCAAGGTAAAGGCAGTGAAATTCAGTTGTACAACATATATGCTCCACCATAGTAAAGTACCAAGTATTCTAAATTGTTAAAAACTTTTTCAAAACGCAATACAAACCACAAAATCGTACTGAGTGGTGGTTAGTCGTGAGTTCGTTCAAAGGGTAATTTTTATCGCCACTGCCTCGTCAAGTGTGAGGCCCGCGAGAGGGCTTTATGCTCTCTCATTGTTACCTCGTATTCTTATTTGTAACAACTTTTCCAAACACACTCATCAGTTTTTCTCAACCTGTTCATTTCTCAGTTGAACAGCACCGTTGTGAAGGTTCACATGAACTGAATGAAATTGTTCATGGCGTGATTTTCGTCGACACGACCTCATCAAGTGGGGGGCACACGGTAAGGTTTTATACTCTCCCACAGTAGAGTACCAAGTGCCCTAAATAGTTCACCAGGTATTCTAGACAAGAGGTTTACTTGATTTGGCGTGGCTTACCACTTTACCGCGGCCACTATATAAAGAATAAAAAAAGAACCTTAAAAAGCGCAGGACAAAGAACTATAGACGAACTCCCCGAAGTGAACACTGATGGGACGCGAAGCAGCAGTGGTGCGCACGGCATTGACCCATTTGAGCCGGGCGTCGACACGGATGCAGGAAGAACAGTTTGAAGCAAAACTCGGTGTAGCGTTTACTCGAATAACCGTTTGTTTGAAATGCAAAGACACGGGAGGTGGCGCGCGTTCAAGATGATTGCGCTCGGCTTCCTTGGCTCGCGTCTGGTCGGTGTCACCCGCGCGCCGTCTCCATTCTAAAACGCGATCAGCCTACTTGTCTCGCATTTCGTTCGTGTCGATGGTCTTGTACTGCCTACACGTGTGTTCGAGATCCTTGGCTCACACGTCCTTGGCGTTACAGGCACGACGTCACCATTCACGAACGTGATCGGCTCTGCCAACCCTCGCAACGACGGCGACAGCCATGTTAGGTAAAATGCTTTGGCGGATGTTTCGGTGGGCGCAGGAGCTTCGCTTTCTGGTGTCCTCTGCATCGTAGATAAACGAGCCGAAAGAGTGTTCACTCGATGTGTGCTCGAACGTTGCGAGCGGTGGAAATGGTGAAGCGAGAGAGAGAAGACAGGAGGCGAGCGCGCGGTAGGCAAAGGGGAGAGTGACGTCACCGTGCACTGTGAGGGAAGGCGTTACCTACTTGGCACTGCCCCCATATCTGCGGCGAGGGGAGCGCGATGCAGCATGTTGACACGGAGGCACGGACGGACAGCGTTACACAGGCTAGGTAAAGAGCTGCTTCCATCTAATAAAGGGCGGGTAAGACAACATGAGTTTGGGGTTGAATCAAATTTTATGGGGTGATCTAGAGATGGGGATATAGGCCAACTTGTGCGATAAATTCTTCAATAGCCAGCTAGTGCGCATGGCCCATGGCCTCAGTCAGTGCGTTCTCAAACTCTTTGAACACCACAGCCCGAAGCCAGATAAATGACATTTTTTTGTCTAAGAGGGTATTCTCCAGTTCAAGCGAAAATTAAAAACTACTCAATGTAGGTTCGGGCCTGGTGCAAATATGTTTGATAAGAGTGTTCGTGCCACCATAATTTCTCTAAAGTATAACACTCCTAATATATATATATATATATATATATATATATATATATATATATATATATATATATTGCCGCGACAGGTTGGCCACGTTCAAGTTTCCCGCCGCAATCATCATGGCAAGAGCACCAGCAAGACCGGGCTGGCATGCGCCAGGCATTCGTGCGCTTGGCCTACGAGGGAGAGGAAGAGGAAGATAGTTGAATCTGTGCCTCTCGGCTACTCGTACTCGACGACCATAGTCATTAGACTCGTTGGCACAAGTTCGCCTTAATAAAGACGCTTGTTTTTTAGCCTGTCTGCCTCAGCATCGCTACATTTCTGGCGGAGGTGCTGGGTAATGAATCGAAGCCCCGCGAGCTCAAGACAGCGTAGCCCCGACGACCAGCCTGTCAACCCCGCGGAAGCGACTCCTGTACACAAGAGGGCAAGTCGCCGTTTTCGAGTTGACTCACCTCAGTTCAGTCCTCTCCACTTCACACCAAGGGGAAGTCAAACGATGGACGCCGCCACTATGACTAGCCAGGTAACACCGGCACAAGTGTTCATCAGCCAACCGCACCATCCGCCAGTATTCCACGGCGACTCGTACGAGGACGTGGAAGATTGGTTGGACCTGTTCGAGAGAGTGGCGCGCTTGAATGGGTGGGACGAAAGAGAGAAGCTCCGTCGCGCATACTTCGCCCTGGAAGACTTCGCAAAGACATGGTTTGAGAACCATGAAACCTCGTTGTCTACCTAGGAGGTATTTCGACGACAAGCGGTGGCTACGTTCGCGAACATAGACCGAAATGAAAAAGCGGAAGCTGCTCCTCAGTCCAGGAACCAGCTCACAAACGAGAGTGCTGCCATG
Source organism: Rhipicephalus annulatus (assembly GCA_013436015.1). Taxonomy (NCBI): domain Eukaryota; kingdom Metazoa; phylum Arthropoda; class Arachnida; order Ixodida; family Ixodidae; genus Rhipicephalus; species Rhipicephalus annulatus. The sequence continues at coordinate 196,084 of WOVY01011364.1, read as the reverse complement.
TACATTGAGGACATGGTCCGTCTGTTCAAGCATGCAGATTACAACATGGCTGAGGATAAGAAGGTGCGCCATCTAATGCGCGGAGTGAAGCAAAAGCTGTTCGCCGTTCTCGTCCGCAACCCTACAAGCACAGTTGCCGAGTTTCATTCGAAAGCGACGCCCATCGAAAAAACACTGGAACAGCGGGCTCGGCAGTACAACCGGAGTCTTAACTGCGCATCTGCACAGGTATTCTCTGGAGGCGTGTGAAACGACGTTGAAGCCCTGCGAGAGCTCATTAGATCAGTTCTTAGGGAAGAACTGAGCAGACTGCAAATGCCCCAGACTCCATCAGCACTATGTGTTACAGACGTTGTTCGTGACGAACTGAGGCAGATCATACGAGAACCAGAGCGTGAGCTGCAGCTGGTTCGACCTATCCGAACGTACTCTGAAGTTCTCAGACGACCCACAGTACACAGCAATGCAGCCGTTGCGATGGCGGCGACTCCTCTCCCACCTGCAGCACGCAGTGCACCTCGTCCACGGGAATCAACGGCTACCTATCTGCCCCCAGGAGCACGTAGCACGCATCGCTATGTGGTGCCTAGGCCCAGGAAAAGTGACGTCTGGCGTGATCAGGAGCGCAGGCCTCTGTGTTTCCATTGTGGCGAAGCGAGTCATTTGTACAGATTCTGCCCTTACTGACAGGCTGGATCAAGAGGCTTCCCGTCGTATGCACCGTGCCCCCGAAATGGCGAACGACCAGCGGAGATTGAGGAGTACTTGCCCACGCGGCAGAACTCGCCACCTCTACGCCAACAATGGTCACGGTCACCATCGCCCATGCGCTACCGGTCATCCAGCCCACGTGCACCTTCAAGGCAGCCTGGTCATCGCTCTCCAAGTCCACTCCCGGAAAACTGACGCAAGCGACCTGTGGAGGTGAGGCCGCTGATAACTTCAGTTACGATGATCCTCCAATATAGCTTGAGGGCGACGACGGTGTATTTCCGGTAAATGGGCGCAGCAACGAAAGCGTTACTTCACGTTTGCGGTTGAGAATGGAAGGATGGGAGCTGAATGCCTTAGTCAACACCGGTGCTGATTATTCAGTGATAAGTCACAAGATGGTGAAGAAGCTAAACAAAGTTGTGACACAGTGGAGTGGATCGCAATTACGCACGGCAGGTGGTCACAGTATTACGCCCCTTGGCAGATGCACTGCAAGACTTGAAATACGGGGCTTTATTTACGTTGCCGATTTCATTGTGCTACCAGAATGATCAAGGGACCTCATTGTAGGAATGGATTTTTTGCGAGTTAATGGTGCCGTAATTAACCTGCGTAGGTCCAGCGTGTCGTTTTCGACTGAACGAGCTATACCTGCAGAGAAATCTGAGGAACGACGCCTAACTGCTCTACGCGTTGTTCATGATGACGTAACTGTGCCGCCACGCTGCAGTATAATGGTGCTCGTAGAGAATGACGCATTTTACAACCGCGAAGGCATAGCGGATACAAATGTAGTGCTGTTTTTTGAAAAAAGGTGTCTGCGTAGCTCGGGGTCTTGTTCACTTGACGAATGGCCGTGCAGATGTCCTACTTACAAATTTCTCCAATGAACTTCAACACGTCGCTTGAGGCACGGCTATTGCCTATTTACACGACTTCTGTATGGCGACTGAACTATGCAGCTTAACGACGTCAACCACTCGACCAGTGGTCTGCAACATCGACACATCCGTGACCGTCAACCAGAGCCTTCCGGACAGTCAAAAGAAACAGATTAACGCCTTGGTAAAGGAATTCTCCGATTGCTTTTCAATTGCCTCGAAGGTCCAGCGCACGTCAATTACGAAACACAGAATTATAACGCAAGACGACACCAGGCCTATATGCCAGCATCCATATCGAGTGTCACAGAAAGAACGGGAAATCATTAAGCAGCAAGTGGAGGAAATGCTTTCGGATGATGTCATCCAGCCTTCGAATAGTCCACGGGCGTCCCCAGTAGTGCTAGTTAGGAAGAAAAACAGCACGCTTAGATTCTGTGTCGACTACCGAAAACTCAACAGTGTAACTAAACGAGATGTCTACCCCTTGCCACGTATTGACGATACACTAGATCGGCTGCGATCCGCAAAGTTTTTGTCTTCCTTGGATCTGAAAAGCGGATATTGGCAAATAGAGGTGGACGAGCGGGACCGTGAAAAAACGGCATTCGTGACACCAGATGGCCTCTACGAATTCAAAGCGCTTCCAATCGGCCTCTGTTCCGCGCCAATCAATCAATCAATCAGTTTATTATCATGTCATACAAGGATGTTACAGGGAGTAAAATATACAGACGAGGGTCCCAAAGTACAAGACTGCAACGGGACCCTCGGGGATCATTACAAATAATAAAAGCACAAGCAGCTGTTAGAATCGTAGAAGCAAAAATATATAAAGCAGACTGAAAACAAAAAGGCATGGAATGAAAAAACAAATAATAAAGCATAAAACAACACAAAGTTGATAGACCAACTATTTAACAGGTACTCTTTTAATAAGTTTTTAGATGAAAATGAAGAAACTTTGCGCTTTAGCGAAGTAGGCAAATTATTCTATTTGGTGATGGTACAGAAGAGAGAAGATGATTTACCATAGTGAGTACGAACCTTAGGAAGTAAAAAGTTATCAGAAGCTTCCCAATTTCAGATACTTGCCAACAAGTACCTTCCGCTTAGCCAGAGCTCAACTTCTGTCCCCCACCGGTATGAGGGTGTGCCTTCCCCAGAGTTGGACGCTCCCTTCTCGGAAGCTGAGATCAGGGAAGTGCTCCATAGCCTAAACGGAAGGTCTGCCCCAGGTCCCGATGAAGTTACGAATCGGCTCTTAAGAAATTTGGATGATAAAGCCATTCAGGCCTTAGAGAAGGAGATAAACAGGGTATGGGAAAAGGGCGTCGTACCAGAAACTTGGAAGAGGGCCACAGTGGTCTTAATCCCCAAGCCAGGTAAATCACCCAGCTTAGATCACCTCCGCCCGATCTCCCTTACTTCTTGCCTTAGCAAAGTAGCAGAACATGCAGTACACAACAGGATATCGCGCTACATCGAGAGGAATGACCTATTTTCATGTAATATGGTAGGTTTTAGGCCCTCACTTTCCACGCAAGATGTCATGCTCCTCCTCAAAGCACACATAATTGACTTTCCAAGCAAAGATGTAAAAGGGGTCCTCGCACTGGACCTCACTAAAGCATTCGATACTGTCAAACACGACTATATGCTTAAGATTGATTGATTGATATGTGGGGTTTAACGTCCCAAAACCACTATATGATTATGAGAGACGCCGTAGTGGAGGGCTCCGGAAATTTAGACCACCTGGGGTTCTTTAACGTGCACCCAAAGTTGAGCACACGGGCCTACAACATTTCCGCCTCCATCGGAAATGCAGCCGCCGCAGCCGGGATTCGAACCCGCGCCCTGCGGGTCAGCAGCCGAGTACCTTAGCCACTAGACCACCGCGGCGGGGCGACTATATTCTTAAGGAGATATCGGCTTTGAACCTGGGAGTTAAATTCTTCTCCTTCGTTGAATCTTTCCTCGAGAGTCGGACGGCAGCAATAAAATTGGGACAATCAGTCTCGGAGCCTTTCAAACTCGGACGAAGGGGTACTCCCCAAGGGGCAGTTATCTCCCCCCTTCTATTCAACATAGCCATGCGCAAGCTGTCGGCAAGCCTTTCTAAAGTTCCTAATGTCGGACACGCTTTATATGCTGACGACATTACAATCTGGTGTCCCGGAGGATCGGAGGCGGCGGTTGAACAAGCTCTACAGGAGGCTCTGGACGTTACAGAGTCTTTCCTGGAAGGTACGGGACTGGCGCTTTCGCCGGAAAAGTCGGAGCTCCTGCTGTACAGACAGGCTAGACGAGGTGTTAGGGGACTCACCCCTCTCGATCAGGTGCCCATTAGCGTTTGCACCAAGGATGGTCGCACAATTCCTAGAGTCAATTCTATGAAAATTCTGAGGCTTTTATTAGACTCTAAGGGATGCAACGCAAAGACTATAGCCCATCTCACCACAAAAACAGAGAACATTCCGAGATTAATTATGCGGGTGTCCAACAAGAAGGGTGGCATAGGCGAGGATATCCTCCTTAGGGCCCACCACGATTTCCTCATGAGCCACATCATATACATAGTGGCGGCTCTCAATTGGACCAAAACGGAAAGGGATAAATTGGACACGCTCATGCGCAAAAATTTCAAAAAGGTGCTCGGCGTCCCAATCACGACTAGCACAGAAAAACTCATGAAGTTGGGAGTGCACAACACCACTTCGGAATTAATTGAAGCGCAAAGGTCAGCACAAATAATTCGGTTATCGAGTTTCAAAACAGGAAGAAAACTGCTCGATGCGGCAGGCCTCCGTCCTATCTTCAATCAGGGAGAAACTACGCAGCTTGATTATCAAACAAGGAATTCCTTTATTGTTGACCCTCTTCCACGAAACATCCATCCCCAACACAATAAAGGTCGTAGGTTGGCGAGGGCTAGGGATTTCATAAAGAACCTCTCCGGAACAGAGACATTTGTGGACGCGGCGCGCCACGCCGGCGGCAGCAAGTTTTCCGTGGCAGTCGTCAATGACAGGGGAGAACTTGTCTCGGCAGCTTCAGTGAAGACCTCCTTGGTCGATGTAGCAGAACAGGCTGCTGTAGCGCTGGCATTACTGGACACGAAGCGCACCACGGTGTACACCGATTCCCGAGCGGTCGTTAGGGCGTTCGCATCGGGATTGATAGCCACAGAGGCAGCCAGAATTCTCCACAGCAAACCCCCCTCAGACGTTATTCACCACATAGTCTGGTTTCCCGCTCACATGGGACCAGACGTACTGCCGGGTCACCTGAACCCAAACGAGATAGCCCACGACTGTGCGCGAGGTTTCACAAGCCGCGACGGGGTGGTCTCTCGGGTGAGTTCGGGAGAGCTCGTCCACAGTGATCCTCTCGTTACTTTTCACGAGATAGCATTTCATTACAGAGGAGAGCGACAGATTTTTCCTTTTCCCCATCATAAGCTCCACAGATCACAAGCAAGCACGCTCCGCATGCTCCAGACGGGGTCTTACCCCTCTAGGGGCTTTCTGAGCATGCTTCATCCGGATATTGATCCACTTTGCCCAGATTGTGGTGAATGTTGCTCTTTGAGACACATGCTGTGGCAGTGCCCTGCGTTACAGGATTGTAAAACAGAAGAAGACTGGACGACGGTAATCACAGACCCCAGAGAAGACGTCCAGCTTCAGGCTGTCCAGAGGGCCCGTGAACGAGCGGAGAGGCATGGCCTCTCTGTTCCGACATGGGACTAGCCAACGGCTGGGTGGGGACCTACATAGTTGGCCCACTGCCTTGCCTCTCAGGACCAAATAAAGTTGTTTGTCTTGTCTTGTATTAGCCGCAAACCTGGTTGTGTTAGTATTAACTAACATCTTAGGATCAATGAAATTAGCAGAAAGTTGATTTCTTATTTGTTTATGCAGAAACATAATTAGAATAAACCTGAATAGATAGCTAACAGTTAAGATTTTATTGCATTGAAGAAGGGGAGCGGCGCTACTGTCGCGAGAACAGTTAAAAATAGCGCGAATAGCTCGATTTCGTAGATGTTGTACAGACGAAAGATGACCCTGGTAAGTATTCCCCCATGATGCGATGCCATAAGTGATATGAGAATGAATGAAAACGAAGTAAAGTGAAAGGAGTGCTTTATGAGAAAAATATGAGCGAGCTTTGAGTAATGCGCGAATGCCGGATGCAGCGGTTTTTCTAATGTGAGCAATATGAAGAGCAAAGTTAAGGTTAGCGTCGAGGTGAATGCCAAGAAAAGATACACTGTCGCTGATATCATTCAAATGAGAGTCAACTGTGAGCTGTGGTGAAGAAGTTAACTTGCGTTGAGCTGATCTAAAAACCAAAAACTTAGATTTATTTGGAATAATAATTAATTTTCTTGGCACCATTTGGACACGCTACAAAGTACACCATTTAATTTATTAGTGACGTTGTCAATACATCTATCAGCAATAGAAATGGTAGTATCATCAGCATATAAAACGCAGTGAGCCATGTGTATAATGTCAGGAAGGTTATTAATGTAAAGTAAAAAAAGTAACGGACCCAGTAATGACCCTTGAGGAACTTTTTGATTTATTGTTTTAGTAGAAGAAAATGAGCCCGATATGTAAACAGTATGCTTTCTGTTAAGGAGGTAACTATTGAAAAATTTGAGGAATGGACCTGTAATACCGTATGATTCGAGTTTCTTGGATAAAATGAGATGATTGATGGTATCGAATGCCTTTGTGAAGTGTAAGAAAACTGATCCTACTACAAATCCTGCGTCTATGGAGTGTTTGATGAAGTCTGATAGGGAAATAGCAAGGTTAGTAGAACTTCCAGCGCGAAAGCCAAATTGACAGGGCTTCAGTATATTAAATTTATTAAGGTACTTGTTTAGCCGAGTTATTCACAGTTTTTCGATGACTTTGCTCAGGGAAAAAAGAATACAGATGGGGCGATAGTTGGAAATAGATTGCTTGTCACCATTTTTAAAGATCGGAAGGAATTTAACTATTTTTAGAGAAGTAGGGAAACTGCCATGCTTGAACGCAAGGTTTTCAATTATAGAAAGTGGTTCAGAAATAATGTCTACTGCAAGTTTTAAGGGTCGTGCTGAGATTTTATCTATACCAGGGCCGGTTTCTTTGAGACTTTTGATTGCTGTAGAAACATCATCTGGGCTCACGGGGAAAAAAAAGAAGAATGATTAGAACGTTATAGATTACAGCAAGAACTGCTATGTTTTTCACTAAAAATTTCGAAAAAATAATTACTAAAACATCAGCAACACTTTCAGGGTTATCATGTGTAACGCCTTTATATATGACTTTCTGCAAAGGTGAACTATGTATTGATCGATTTAGAAAATCGTTTAGGAGTTGCCATTGTCTTTTAGAGTTGTTTTTTCGCTAGATATTTGGTCAGCATAATATTTTTTTTAGCATTTATCAAGAGACACGAAAGAACATTCGAGTATTTTTTATAGCGTGAAGCTAAAGCAGTGTTAAATGGTTGTTTTTTTACTTTTCTGTACAGGTTATCTTTTTTACACATACTTTTTAGCAGTCGCTCAGATAACCATGGGTTCTTAGGTTATTTGCACCTCTTTTTACATTTGACTGTTTTAGAACATTCTTCTACGGCTTTAAGGAAAAGGGAAGAAAACTTGTTGAATGCCTGGTCTACATTGCATAAGGACGTAACACTGGACTAATCAGTTTTAATAATGGCATTAAAAACAATTTCTTGTCCAGTACGGAAGTAACACGCGTGGGTGGATCAAATGGCTTCATGACGTTGAAACCAAGAAATATGGGATAATGATCAGTGATGTTCACATCAATTACTCCTGAAGAGGGAGAGGGCGAGAAATTACAGATGGCATGATCAAGCAATCAAGCAGCACCAGAAATAGGACATCTAGTAGGAGATGAAATGAGAGACTCAAAACGGTATCCACTGAAGCAGTCATTATATTCTCTGCATCCATGATTGTCTGTGTTAAGCAAGTTGATGTTGATGTCTCCAACTAGCACAACGCGCTTGCTTTTAGATGATAACTGATGCAGAATGGTATCCAGGCGAGAAATGAAATTCCTCATAATCAAAGAAGGGGAACGGTAAATACACCCCAGAATAACGTTGTCATTATCGTTTAAAAAAGAATGATCTAATTCAATCCACACGGAATCGCAATGCGAGATGCCTAAGGAAAGATCTTATCGGCGGGTGTAGGACAGATCTGGGGCGATAAATATTGCTGAGCCGCCATAGCTGTCTGAACAACGGTGACAGTACTGAGCTTCGTACAATGACGGGCCGAACAGATTGACGTCATAAGTGCAGATCCATGTTTCAGAGATGGTAATGATGGAGAAAGAATGCGCGAGTGAATCTATAAAGTTATAAATGTTATCCGAATTTTCGCGGAGGCTGCGCGCGTTGAAAGGAACCAAGAAGCGATTACTATCATCTAGCATATGTTTAGCCTCGTCAGGGGATAGCAAAGCCATGATGATAAGATGAAAGTGAACGAGTGTTCAGCACGAAAATGGCCGTAGGACTCAGTGGCTATGAAAAGATGCTAACATCACTGTCTTTGATAATGCGATATACTCTGCCATCACCAGACTTCCGCGCCTTGATCTGGCAATTGTCTGTCCGCAGAAATTGCCATTTTTGTGCTTTTTTCAGAATTAGGGCCTTAGCAAACAATCGTTTGTTCTCTGTAGACAGGTGATCATTGGCATAGATTGCTTTACTTGAGCTACCGGAGAAGCCAACATCAGAAGTGTTCGGACAGGTCTTACGCGCTTTACGAACCAAGTCGTTTTTCTTTTCACGGCAGCAGAACCGTGCAACAATTTTCTTTTCATCTGATTTCGTTCAAACGCGATGAACTGTGTCAAAGTCGCTGGGCGTGACAGGACACTGAATAGCTTCGCCAATCTGCATCACAATGGCCGCACAGTCCTCACCCTGAGTGACCGGAATGCCCTTGATTTTAATATTATTGAGCCTCGAGTATTGCTCTAACTCCGCAACCCTTCTAGTCAGTGCCTCATTATGCGCAACTAGTTCCTTGTTAGCTAGTTTCGATTCATCCTGCTTTGTTTTGATAGAGTCGAAACTGTCACACAGAAACTGAACACTACCACTGAGGGACGCATGTTCCCCGAGTCCTTCCTGTGCTAGCTTTTCTTTAATTTTAGTTGTTAGTTCATTTGCAAGGGTATTAAGACTAGAGCGAAGCAAAGACTCAAGTGCTTCAATTTTTTGGCCAATTCTGCGTTGGATGGCATGACAGCGAATACACAAACGATAGCAAATACACAAACTAAGATAAACACGCACTGGGAGGCAGCAGCTGCGGTAAAAGAGAACACACTAACGTGAGCAGAAAACAAGAACACCAACCTGCAGAACAAGTAGGAAGCAATCAGAATGGAATCCAAGAACCACTTGCCACAGCTTCTGCCTCAAAAATGACGCACTTCCACGGGAAGCGTCGTAATTTATCCTTGCGACGTCACGGTAGTAGGCGCCCTCTTTCGGTTGATGATGTCGGGGATGTAGGCGATTCACAGGCCACTGGACTTGACAGTTGATGAGCCGCACACGTGCCCTGAAGATAGCTGTATCCAGATAGCTGCAGAGCAAGTAGGAAGCAATCAGAATGGGATCCAAGAACCACTTGCCACAGCTGCTGCCTCAAAAATGATGCACTTCCACGGAAGCCTCGTTATTTATCCTTGTGACGTCACGCTAGTAGACGCCCTCTTTCGGATGATGACGTCGTGGATGTAGGCGATTCACAGGCCACTGGACCTGACAGTTGATGAGCCGCACACGTGCCCTGAAGATAGCTGTATCCAGATAGCTGCAGAGCAAGTAGGAAGCAATCAGAATGGGATCCAAGAACTACTTGCCACAGCTGCTGCCTCAAAAATGAAGCGGCGTTCCAGCGAATGATGGACACTGTCCTCGCGGGATTGAAATGGCAGTCATGCCTAGTGTATTTGGATGACGTGGTGGTATTCTCTGCAACGTTCGACAACCATCTAGAGCGACTGCGCACAGTATTACAAGCCATCCGGTCAGCAAACTTGACAATTAAACCCGAAAAATGCCACTTTTACTTCGAAGAGCTGCGATTCCTTGGACATGTCATTAGTTCTGACGGTGTTCTGATCCCGAAAAGACAGCCGCTGTTCAGAGGTTCCTTACACTCAAAGACAAAAAGTCAGTGCGTCGACTTTCGGGTTTATGTGCCTACTATAGGCGATTTGTGGAAAACGTCTCAAAGATTGCGGAACCTCTTACAAAACTAACGAAAGACGACGTGCCCTTCACATGGGAAAGCGAACAACAGAAAGCTTTTGATGAATCAAAAAAACGGCTACAGGGTTCACTAATACTTGCCCATTTTGATGAGACAGCCGACACTGAAGTTTATACCGATGCCAGCAATGTCGGCCTCGGTGCCATCCTGGTCCAGTGGCAAAATGGTCAAGAGAAAGTGTTAGCCTATGCCAGCCGCAAACTGTCAAAAGCTGAGGCAAACTACTCTGCAACTGAAAAAGAGTGCCTCCCAGTCATATGGGCAAAAAATAAGTTTCGACCCTATCTTTATGGTTGACCGTTCAAAGCTGTCAGTGACCACCATGCTCTATGCTGGCTGGCAAATCTCAAGGATCCGTCAGGTCGACTAGCCAGATGGAGCCCTAGGCTGCAGGAGTATGACATTACTGTCGTATACAAATCTGGAAGGAAACACAGTGATGCCGACTGCCTGTCACGCTCTCCCGTCGGTCCAAGTGTACCTGAAGAGGAAGACTTCTCGTTTCTAGGCGTTGTTGACGTATCCGAAATCGCTCAACAACAACGAGATGACCCGGATTTGCTGGCGCTTATACAACACCTGCAGGGTCTCGACGTTCAAGTCCCTCGCATATTCTTCAGAGGGCTCTCCATGTTCTGCCTTCGAGGAAGTGTCCTTTACAGGAAGAACTTCGAACCTAACGGCGAAACATTTTTACTAGTCGTGCCCACAGCCATGCGACAGGAAATTCTGCATGCATGCCATGACGAGCCAACATCTGGACACATGGGTGTAAGCCGAACGTTCGCCAGGATTCGCCTGAAGTACTATTGGCCTAAGTTGCTTACATCAGTCCAGCGCTACGTGAAAACTTGCCGTCAATGTCAACGGCGCAAAACCCCAGCCGTAAAACCAGCCGGCCTTCTCCAGCCAATAGACCCCCTGGATGCCCCATTCCAACAAGTCGGCATGGGCTTCCTAGGACCTTTCCCGATATCATGTGCAGGCAAGAAATGAATTGTCGTAGCTACAGACTATCTTACCCGTTATGCTGAGACTGACTCTCTGTACAGTGCGACAGCTGCCGAAGTCACCAAGTTCTTTGTGAACAACATAATGCTCAGGCATGGAGCACCCATCGTCGTTATTACTGATCGGGGCATCGCATTTACTGCAGACCTTATGCATTGTGTGATGCGCATGACAAATACCGATCACAGAAGAACAACGGCGTATCACTCTCAGTCAAATGGCTTAACCGAACGCCTCAACAGAACTCTGACCGACATGCTATCAATGCATGTCGATGTTGAACATAAACAGTGGGATGAAATATTACCCTACGTAACATTCGCATATAATACAACCGTTCAAGAAACAACCCACGTTGCCCCTTTCGAACTAGTATTCGGTCGAAGAGTGACCACCCCACTGGATGCCATGTTACCACTACAGGACGAAAACAGCTATCCACCTGACTTAGATGACTTCTTGCAAAGAGCCGAAGAAGCACGACAAATGGCAAGATACCGAATACGCCGTCAACAGCGCGTCGACTCGAGTCAGTACAACAAGAGATGCAGTGACGCACTTTACCATCCCAGTGACAAAGTGTGGATATGGATCCCAGTGCGCCGCCGCGGACTCTCTGAAAAGCTTCTTTGTCGATACTTCGGCCCTTATGAAGTACTCAACCGTATCAGCGACGTCACTTATGAAGTCAGATCCGTGGGACACGTGAGCTCAAGATGCCCCAATCCCACGGAAGTGGTACACGCAGTCCGCATGAAGCCCTATAATGACAGATTGTCGGAAAACGAGCGAGAGTGCGCATGTATCATTTTACTCTCTTAAGCATCCGGACAGTTCGTCTGAGGAGAGGGATAATGCCGCGACAGGTTGGCCACGTTCAAGTTGCCCGCCGCAATCATCATGGCAAGAGCACCAGCAAGACCCGGCTGGCATGCGCCACGCGTTCGATCGCTTGGCCTATGAGGAAGAGGAAGAAGAAGATAGTTGAATCTGTGCCTCTTGGCTACTCGGACTCGACATCCATAGTCATTAGACTCGTGGGCACAAGTTCGCCCTAATAAAGACGCTTGTTTTTTAGCCTGTCTGCCTCAGAATCGCTGCAATATATATATATATATATATATATATATATATTATATATATATATATATATATATATATATATATATATATATATATATATATATATATATATATATATATATATATATATATGTATATGACGTGTCAACTGATGGTTAGTAGAGGTCGAGAAGGTAGAAGTGCAGAAAGGAATAAACATGGCGTATGAGCCAGGCCACCTCGCCCATTTATCATAGCGTCACACGAGTCGATAGGATGAAAACCTGGCCACCACTCATCAACCTCACATCATTCACGAAGCCACCAGCAGTACGCCTCAACTGAATATCGACCACAGAAGAGGTGATCTCAGGCGCATTCAGTTACCGGCACCATGACAGAACCAACGACTGACCTCGACATTCCCAAGTACACCGGATCTGCGGACGACGGACCCGTACAGGACTGGTTCAACCTATTCGAGCTCCACGCTGCTGCTGCATCTTGGTCGGAACGGGAGATGATCATCAACTTCACTGACTACATCTCCGGTGAGGCATTTAAGTTTTACCTCACCCACATCTTTGAAAATGACAAATCATGGCAAAAATCAAATAGGAGATGATTACCTGTTTTAAAGACTATGACCAAGACCTTTTCATTGCCAACCATCTAGAGACAACCGCACACTATCGTCAATTCTTTAAGCAGTCCTCAACCATTCGAAAGCCCAGCGCGAATCGACAACTGCCTCAAGACGAAGTGGCACATGAGTTTACTTACAGAAGGCCGTGCGTATATTGGGAAAAACCTAACCGTCAAGCGTGCCTCCCTTCTGCGCGAAAGTCAGCATTTCCGAAGTCATCGCTTCAGCATATGACCCGAGATGCTGTTGAACCACCTGATGCCCTTCACTCTTCGTCTCGCATACGTGGTCCACCACCTGGGTTTTCGTCACGCGGTTCTTCAAGCGCTCCTATCGCTCACCACTTGCCTTATAAGGACGCCGTATTCATGGTAGATGACCTGGCGCATCAGAAAAATACCTTGTCAAGCCATTCTTCTTCCTTATGGTTTCATGCATCACTGTCCGGCGCACACACCCTCGAGAGTCCAAACAAAACAGAAGGTTCAGACAAATCAAACGTCACACGCTGCCATGCGCAAGAGCCTCTCGCAGTGAACAGTGTAGAAAAAGCTTCTGAAGAACTTTCTATCAACTCTGAAGCATCATATTCATTGCCTGAACTGCATGACAACAGCTCACAGACTACCAGCTGCCGACTAGAGACCGAATAAAACTACCGACAGAATAAATCGACAGAATAAAACTACCTCAAGTTTTCATGGCGACCCCTGTGGAGTCACTTCAGAAAGCTTGAAGTTTTGATTACTAGAGTTTGATGCTGTGACCCCCCCCCCCCCTATAAATTTGTATTTACACTAATATCACCTCTCAGCGCATTCTATGAAGAAAAAGAAACAAATATTATTTTTACTTTGTAGCCACTACTGTACACTTAAAAAAGGCTTCTAGTTGTTCCCTTTCTGAAGAGAGGTGTTCGAGTGACTGCGGAAACTGTACTGAATTTTGATGCCTGAGTTTAGGGACATTGCCACAGGTATGCTTTCCATGCAGTTTTTGATTTTATTCAGGCATCCAAACGTATTCTATCATAATCCTTATTTATTATATACTATTGAGTACTATCAAAAAGTGCTTTAACGTTGGTCATGAACGGTTAGGTAATGTCAATGGAGCTGTGTGGTAATTTCAAAGTCTGAAATATCGACATCTCTCAAAATAACTTTTCTATTGTCCCTTTTCTCACTTTCTCTGTGGGTTTTCCTTTATTAGTTATATTTTAACAAAAAGTCATTTTAAAAGATAGTTCGAAAGTTCATAGAATAGGTATTCTACGCTTTTTTGGCACATCCCCTGAGTGGGTATAAGTAATGAATTCAGGCAAGCAAACAAACAAATGAGCATCCGGCCCAGCGAACGGGCGCTGTATTTCTGTATCGATCAATACAATAACGCCCTTGACGAAGACGAAGTCTCACGTACAGGCTTCCTTGTCCATGGAACCCACCAGCGTGCAGCCGCGGTAAGCCGAGCTTGAGGATGGTGTCAAGACCTCCTCGGCACCTGCTTACTTGCTGCCACTGCCAATACCGTTCGGGGACGGTGTCTAGGCCTCCTCGGTGATTTGGCACCACTGCTGCCACACGCTTCATGACAAGGAACGCCTTCCATGCGTCCTTGGCTATGTACCCAGTCACCGAGAGTACAGAGGCTACCGCGCATTTCACGATTGCCACCCAGGGCTCGTGGGATGCCTCGCCGGACAACTGTGTGGGATTCTCGCACATGCTGGCAGAACTATCGTGTCAGCTCCACCGAGTGTCGTCGCTTATTTTAGGGACGAAGCTCCTTAGGGCATGGGCTGTGCGTCCCCTGTACCCTGTATGTAGCCACCTCTAGTTTAGTTCTTAGAGTGTTCACTAGATGGCGGTACCGTCCCCTGTATGTAGCCGCCTCTAGTTTAGTTCTTGCAGTGTTCACTAGATGGCGGTACCATCTCCTGTATGTAGCCACCTCTCGTTTAGTTCTTGTAGTGTTTACTAGATGGTGGTACTTGTAGCTGATGATGAAAAGATGCAAGATGTTATAAACTAGAAAGCGGTACTTGTAGTTGATGAAAGACGCGAGATCTTATAAAATAGGAATGATGTCACATATGGCGCGTGTCATTGGTTGAAGGCAATCGTTCGATTTAGTGCGGCGACGTACGCTAGGGGGAGCGATGTAATAAAATCGAGTGGGCAAAATGTGCAGAGGATTCATGGTTTACCAGGTTTACCTCCGGAGCTTCGCCCACTCATCATCATTCACTTCGTGGATATGGCGGAATTTTTTGGTTTCTTGCCTGCCGCTTGATCATCGTCAGCTGTTCAGGCAGTCCCGTTGTTTCGGGACATGAGGACGAAGTATTCCTGTGCGTAGAGACCATTAATTCTCTCGGCATCCTTCTTGCTTGGCTTGAATAGGGCAAATAGATATTTGCCGTCGACCACTTTCGTGATGCCGCCAGGGCATGTCATGCCTTTGAGGGCATCAGGCAGCCATCCTGGCCTGAATGATGCGCAAGGCGACCAGATGTCTATCGACCTCTTTCACATTCCTGCGACGCTACCTCCTCTGCAAGACACTTCTACAGCACAGTTGTACTCCGCAGCTCTTGCGCAGAGAGCATCGCAGAAGAAGACCTCGTGGCTGCAACCAAAGCCGGCCGCGAGAAGGATTTCACGCCAAACAGCTGCTGTTACACAGTATTACCATCAGCAGGATCATCAAAGGCCACGAGCACCTTCAAGCAAGAATGGTTTGTGACGCACAGCACAAAACCAGCAAGACATGTGAACACGCCGTCACCATCTCTTATCGGCCCTGACACACACGCAAATCGTGAAGAAGTGGAAGAGCAAGAGCCCATACCATTGTATTCACTGACCCATCAGCTTCGGTGACCACTCCAAGACCTCCTGACGTCCTCTTGTGTACACGAAAGAAGCGTATGCTGGCACCACCTCCAACAACATCCGATCTACTGAAGCCGCCTCCGAGCCATCGACGCCTATTACTTCCAAAATCACTTGTTCTTGACTGAAGCTTATACATCTGTTAAAGCTGTCAGTGAAGTACTGTCATTCGAACTTACGTTCATCGATTGTCAAAATGGTGACGTAAGATCCTTTGACTTGAGCAGCTCTGCTAAACCAAACATAAGGGCGGGCGTAAGGACCTTGTAGATAAAACCTATCAATGAGTTCCCGATAGCTGCGGCGCTTATCTCGCCTAAATATGGATTTTCACGGGTGCCAACATTAAGTTTCGAACAATCACGGAAAGCGGGTTAACGACTTCGAAGAGATAAATAATCAGAGCCACCTTGCCGCACCTAATCTTCACAGCTATCCACCAGATGCGCCTTCTTCGGAGAAGGTGCAGTCGCAGCGTGGTCAAAACCTGAAGCCGAAACGAGGCAGTCACTGTCGGCTACCTTACATTTTGACACTTGAGGCCCCACGGCGCGCAGAAGACAGCACTCGGGTACAGCCGAGATTATCCGCCACGCAACAGCCAATACAGATGGCCACAGGCATCGTTGACACTTCGTCAAACGATGTCACTGTATAGCCAAGACCGACCGACACGCCACGGCAAGTGGTGGCCTCTAGAATGTTAGACAGCTTGGAAAGACCAGTCATGGCGTACCCGAGACAGACCACTCCGGCACACTCGATGCCGCCCACCAGAAACATTTTCAGCAGCTGTTCGTACTACGTCACAGTCATGGCCGAGTGTAAGGATGACAGCGCCACTGGGGCACAGGCGCGTGCTAGGATAGACAGCGAAGCGGACTAAGACGATGTCTGATAAAGAACAGCCGGCCCACCATAAGGGCATTGTAGCTTATTTATCTGTGACAATACTTTATATATAGACAGGGTGTCCCACACAACTTGAGCCAAGAATTTGAAAGTGAAAGGCACTTAGGAAGCTAATTGAACCAAACGCATACTACTGACACTAGCCTGTAAGTACTCAGGCTATTTCTTATTTCTCCCCATGCTAATTAATTATGAATTCTCAATTACCTAATTTTTATTTATGGGTTGGAAACGAAATATGAACACTGATATGTAGAGCATTTTCAGAAACCACCGACTAAATTGTTTCCTGTACGACAAGTCTTGCGACAAGTCTGCGTTGTAAAAAAAGCCTATAGCAGCACTAGATCAGTGCGCTCGTGGACCATCTCTGAGCTTCTGTTCACATTTCACGGGCTTTCTTTACAACGTGGAAAAAATAACAGTGCTACTACTTATCGTACAGGAAACAATTTAGTCGGTGGTCTCCGAAAGTGCTCTACATATCAGTGTTCATATTTTGAGTTTGCATTCCATAAAAAAACAACCGTGGTTCGGTCAACACTCTGCTTCGGTATTTTTGATCATTTATTTGCACCGTTCTTAATTTTCCGGCTACGCATAAGATGAAAATTTTTCGCTCTGAACTAACAACGCCGACACCAGAACTTTTGCGAAACAAGCTCTTCTTACGCTATCGCGTTAAAACTGCCTTATACAGTTCGGAACAAATAGGGCTAGCAGAACAGCCCTAATAATTCTCTTTCATAATGCGCCGTCCTCATTCGTCACACTAATCTGCACAGATCCTCACGCTGCAGGCCTAACTCGTAGCCGACGCAAACACTAATAAAGTAGCCCAAGCACGTGGTCGAGTTTTCAAGACACGGCACAGGTTATGCTATAGAAAACTTCCGGAAAAAATAATTTCATTCCTGAATTTATAACTAAAAATTGCTTACATACGACGATATTTCGTAGCATTATCATGCAGGTCACCAAACCTTCCCGCCTTCACTGCACGGGTCCTCCTGATTTCGGGAGGTTGTCTGGTGTAGACCACAAAGACAAATGTCTCTCTTCGGTCTTACGTAACATATTCCACACTGCAGTGTATCTCAAGTCAGACTGAATTTTTTTTGTGTCAGGAGAGCACACACCCTATTTTTCAGGCAGTCTAAACATACTCCTCTCTCCCGAGCCTTCGTAAACATTTGAGTATTCAGGAGATGAGAGAGACTGTCATGCATAGCTACTACCTCATACTGGAAGAGGATATCCTCAGGTGGGCATATGTGATGGTAGAGGTCTACTGCGAGTAGGATCCCAAGCGTTCTCCTGGCCGAGCGTTTCTTTTAGGACGGAATACATAAATTGTTTTCTTTTCTCTCTCTCTTTCTCACACTTTGAGACATTGTCTGCGCCTAACATTGCTAATAGCTTTTGCATGTTAAATTTGAATACATCAAAAGAAAACAAATCTTGGGACAAGACAGCGTATATTTCAGCACAATTACTGACGCTAGCATGTGTACAAGAACCTACCAGGCTATTGCTAAATACCGGGAACATGATTCGAACAATCTAAAACTGATTGATATGTGGGGCTTAACGTCCCAAAACCACCGTTTGATTATGAGAGACGCCGTAGCGGGGGGCTCTGGAAATTTCGACCACCTGTGTTTCAATAACGTGCACCCAAATCTGAGCACACAGGCCTACAACATTTTTGCCTCCATCGGAAATGCAGCCACGGCAGCCGGGATTCGATTCCGTGACCAGCAAGTAGCCGTGATATCCAAAAAGTGAATCGTGTAGCAACAGATTGCTCGCAAACTACAAACTCCAACTATGCAAAACCAAATGGCAGCATATCCACGGCGTGAATGATGTAGAGTGGGGCGAAGCATCCATCCGTCCATTCGTTCTTGCTTCCGTCCTTCCATGAGTGCGTCTGTGTGGCCACCCGTGCGTCGATCCGCCCATCCGTGCGTGCGTCTGTTCGTGCGTCCACACGTCCATCTGTGCGTCCGTCCCTGCGTTCGTCCATGCATCCGCTGCTGCGTTCGTCCATGCGTCCATCCGTCCGTGCAGCCATCCGTGCGTCCGTCCATGCATCTCTGTGTGTGTCCATTCGTCCACCTGTTCAACTCTCCATGTACCACCATCTCGCATCTTTTCATCATATTGTTACGAGGAATAAAGTATACACGATGAATATATTGGCGAGCGAATGCGTACAACGCTGCTGCAGTCCGAGCACGTTCCCCTCAGCACTTCGTCGTCGTCATCCTCAGGCATCTACTTAGCCCGTGACATTACCCACCGGCGGCAGAAGCGCTGTCCAGTGCGATCAATTCTCGAGGCATGAGTAGTATGGGGTTAAGCCATGAGACGTGCACTATATTGGTCGGGACTGAAGCTGGTACTGACGTGGTATGGAGTGGAGCTACCTCATAGGTCACGCTGGTGACCTTGCGTATGACGCGGTAGGGGCCAACGTAACGTGACATTAGTTTTTCGCAGAGACCAACACTACGTGATTGAAACCACAGCAAGACGAGCGACCCCGGGGAGTACTGTACGTCGCGGTGCCGACAATCGTAAGCACTCTTCTGGTTAAGCTGTGAGGCACATAAACGATCCCGGGCGACTTGGCGGGCGATGTCAGCTCGGCCAGGGCATCACGAGCATAAGCAGTCGATGAGGGGGCGTCAAATTGGAGCATGGTGTCCATGGGCAAAGGTGGGTCATAACCAAACAGTAGGTAAATAGGTGAAAATCCAGCTGTATTGTGACGTGAACTGTTGTATGCGGAGGAAGCGAAAGGTAAATGGATGTCCCAATCTTTGTGATTTCTGGATATGTACATCACTAAAATATTCATCAGGGTATGGTTGAGGCATTCTGTGAGGCCGTTGGTTTGCGGGTGGTACGCTGTAGTGAACTTGTGGTGGGTAGAGCAGGATCGCAGGAGCTCGTCGACTACATTAGATAGAAAACAGCGGCCGCGGTCGGTGATCAACTGACGAGGAGCACCATGACGCAGAATGATGTCATAAAGGAAATCGGCTACATCAGTAGCGCAGCTGGTGGGGAGGGCGCGTGTAACGGCATACCGCGTTGCGTAGTCGGTAGTAATAGCAATCCATTTATTACCGGTGGCCGATACGGGAAAAGTCTTAGATGATCGAGGCCGACTCGGAAAAATGTCTCATCTGGTACGCTGGAGGGTACCAGCAGGTTCCAGAGCAGATGTCTTGCGGTGCTGACAGAGGTCACATGCCGCAACGTACTGTCGCACAGAGTGGTAGAGGCCAGGCCAAAAGAATCGGCGGCGAACGCGGTCATACGTGCGTGACACCCCTAGGTGTCCAGTGGAGGGGGCATCTGGAGCTAGGCCAAAACGTCTGAGCGAAGATGCGCAGGAACATCGAGTAAAAGCTCAGCACCACCAGGGTGGGCGTTGTAGCTGTGCAAGATGTCGTTGTGAAGAACGAACAGTTGTAAGGAGTGGTCAGGGTGGGGAGAGTGCAGACCATTGATAACAGCACGCATAGAGGGGTCGCGTCGTTGTTCAGCAGCCATGTCGGTGAAGTCGGTAATTGAAAGAACTAGGGCCTCTTGTCCATCTTCCATCATGTCAGGGGGATCGACTGGGTAACGTGAGAAGCAGTCGGCATGCTTGTGAAGTTGTCCGGATTTATAGGATACGGAAAAGAAAAAGTGTACTCTTGTAAGCGCAGTGCCGAGCAACCAAGGCGTCCCGTAGGGTCCTTTTAGTGAGGAGAGCCAGCAAAGCGCATGGTGGTCCGTAATAACTGAGAATGGTTGGCCATACAGGTACGGTCGGAATTTCGCAATGGCCCAGACGAGAACTAAGCAGTCGTGTTCCGTGATGGAATAATTTTGTTCCGAGGGCGACAACAGTCGGCTTGCGTACGTGACGACGCGGTGCATTCCTTGTTGGCGCTGCGCCAGCACTGCGCCTATGCCGTGGCCACTGGCGTCAGTACGAAGCTCCATGGCGGCAGATGGGTCGAAGTGTGCTAAGACTGGTGGATTGGTGAGAATGTCAACGATCGACGAGAAGGCGTTTGCTTGCTGTTGGCCCCAGGGGAATGCGACATGCGTTTTGAGGAGGCAGGTTAGAGGACGGGCTACTTCAGCAAACTTCTCGACAAAACGATGGAAATTGGAGCACAGTGCTAGAAAACTTCGGACTTCCTTGGCTGAGCGGGGTGTGGGGAAGTCGCGATCTGCTCGGACTTTCGCAGGGTCTGGTTGAACGCCCGCAGCGTCAACAAGATGGCCGAGTACGCAGATTTGACGTTTCCCAAAGCGGCATTTGGACGAGTTAAGTTGCAAGTTGGCACGTCGGAAAACATCAAGCACTGTGGACAGACGGGTAAGATGGTCGTCGAAAGTAGTCGAAAAAACAATAACGTCGTCAAGATAGCAGAGGCAGATGGTCCACTTCATGCCTCAAAGGAGAGAGTCCATCATGCGCTCAAAAGTCGCGGGGGCATCGCATAATCGAAAAGGCTACATCTTGAACTGATAAAGTTCATCAGGAGTCACGAAGGCCGTCTTCTCTCTGTCGTTGTTGTCCACAGCGATCTGCCAGTAGCTTGAGCGAAGATCTATTGAAGAGAAACAATTGGCACCATGTAAGCAATCGAGTGCGTCATCTATGCGCGGTAGGGAATAGACATCTTTTTTGGTAATATGGTTCAGATGGCGGTAATAAACACAAAATCTCCAGCTATTGTCTTTTTTTAACAAGTACAATGGGTGAGGACCTAATGAGGGTTCGATTATGCCCTATGAAGCATTTGTCAACTACTCGCTGTATAATAGCACGCTCCGGGGCTGACACACGGTAGGGCCGTTGGCGAATGGGATCGAGTGTCACCGGTGTCGATGCAATGGGTTACCACGGATTTCTGGCCCAAATTGCGCTCGCCGAAGTCAAAGATGTCCTGACAAGAAGCAAGAACACGGTTGAGAGCAGATACTTGTTCAGAGGTGAGCTTGTCAGATAGCATTGGCTTGAAAAGGTCGGAACAGGAACGTGACGAGAGCGATGTTGATGAAAAATCGGGTGGCGAATCGGTGGTTAGGGGCGGAAACTGTGTGGTCGACCAGTGGTGTCAGATGCACAAGTGACATGCCGCGAGGAATAACTTGTGCTGATAAGGCAAAATTGAGAACGGAAAATGAAGTTCGGTTTTCCTTAATGGTAACCACCGTGTTGGGGAGTGCAACATTACGTGTCATGGCCACGTCAGAAATTGGGGCAGCAACATAGTCACCATCGGGTACTGGAGGATATGGCGAGAGTTGGACTTGGACTGCGGCTTGCGGCGGAAGTCTGAGGAAATCGACAGAGCGTAGACGAGGTGGGCTGGTAGAGACGGTCTCCGAGAAGAATGGTAGTTCGAGCCGAAGAAGACCTTTGGATCAGTCAATGAGCGCAGCGTGTTAAGTCAGAAAGTCGAGTCCAAGGATGAGGTCATGAGGGCAATTTTCCAGTACAGCAAACAGAACTGAAGTTTGATACTCAGAAATCATTAATCGCGCAGTGCACATTCCAAGCACAGCAGGAGTACTCCCATCCGCTGTACAAACGGTAGACGCAATCACAGGCGTCAGAACTTTTTGGAGGCGGCGGTGGAGGTCTGAGCTCATCACAGATATTTGTGCACCGGTATCAATAATAGCAGTTGCAGGTAAACCATCAACGAGAATTGTAAGAAGGCTGCACCGCTGGTCGGGAGTAATCAGAGGATTTGCAGTCTGAGTCGTGTATGCAGCGTCACCTCCGGGGGCTGCACCGGCTAGTTTTCCGAGCGACGGTTGTAGGGAGACCGAGAACGGCGGGGTTGGGGCGAGCGGGACTGACGACACACGGGCGATGGCGAGCAGCTGCTCCGACGTTTTGAATTATGCTCTGCACCTGTCTTAGCACGGCAGGACGGGGCATAAAGTGCACGTTTGAAGCGAGGTCCCCAATCATAGAAGATCGGTCGAGGTGATGAGGTCCAACGGCTGCGGCAATGGCGAGCGATGTGTCCTATCCGATGGCACGTGAAACATATGGGCCGATCATCATGAGTGCGCCATTCAGCTGGGTTTCGTCGTGGCGCGAACGTGCGGTTCGGAGTGGCAGCCGCAACGACTGGAGCCGAGCTGGAAGTAGCAGGGGCATTTTGATGAGGTGAC
Source organism: Rhipicephalus annulatus (assembly GCA_013436015.1). NCBI lineage: Eukaryota > Metazoa > Arthropoda > Arachnida > Ixodida > Ixodidae > Rhipicephalus > Rhipicephalus annulatus. Next base: position 173,410 of record WOVY01011364.1, on the reverse strand, counting down.
GAAATGCCCATATTGGCGACCTCTTGGTGAACCACGGCCTGCATCATAGAAACAGCATCGAGGTTGTGTCCTGGCGCGCTGACGCTAGACATAGCGGGTGCCATAACTTCGAGTTCCCGATAGACTATTCTCGTGACGTTTTCCGGCACTGGTGGTTGATGTACTGTGGGCAAATCTTCGCAAGAAGACGTAGCCGCCGTGTTGGGAAGGTAGTCAAATCGGTGAACTATGCGCCTACTTTTCGCCTGTTTGAAGCGATGACATGCTTCGACGACCGACTCCACCGTTGAGCAGTCCTTCACAGCAGAAAATTGAAGGCGTCATCGGCAATTCCTTTCAGAATGTGTCCGACTTTGTCCTCGTCGAGCATGTCCTTCTCGACCATGCCGCACAAAGCCAACACGTTCTGGATATATGCAATGCACGGCTCTGTGGATGTCTAAGCACAATTCGCAAGCTCTTTCTTTGCGGCCACTTGACGTCCAATGGGTTTCCCAAATAGATAGCGCAATTTCTGCTTACAGACGTCCCAGCTAGTCATCTCTTCTTGATGTGTCTTGCACCAGAGTTTTGCCGTGCCATGCAAGTAGAAGAGGATGTTCGCCAACATAAGTGTCGGATCCCAATGGTTGCTGCTGCTGACGCACTCATATAGAACCAGCCAGTCATCGATGTCTATCCCTCTTGTGCGTTCAATGGGCCTGGGTCACGACGTTGCACCACAACGATCGGTTGCGGGGATGACGGATCTTGTTAACATTGAGTAGCCTGGTCAGTCATCGTGGTAGCTGCAATGCGCCGTCCGCTGCGAAGATCCACCTCGTGGGGCTGTATAGCGAGTTGTACCCCGCACCTTCCACCAATGATGTTACGGGGAATAAAGTACTCACGATGAATATATTGGCGAGCAAATGCGTACAACGCTGCTGCAGTCCGAGCACGTTCCGCTCAGCACTTCGCTGTCGTCTTCCTCGGGCATCTACTTGGCCCGTGACTTATATAGAAGCACTGCCATCCAGCGGACATTCCAAGGACTCAACTAGAGGAGGCACACGCACACTTTCTTACGGCTTGCGCTTCGTGTCTACTTCCCACCTTTAACCACCTCGAGTTCATGGTGTATACTAGTTCACTGTATTCATGGCACTGCGGCCCAACGCTCGCTAAACCTTTCTGAATCCTAGAAGGTTACGCCCAGCGAGTGTAACGTAGCAATTCTTTCTTGTCTTCTGGGCGTTGTTGAACAACAAAAAACTCGCAGCGTGCGCGTTAACTAAAAGCCGAATTCTCTTGTCTCTGACTCCCCCTAAGCAGCCATTGGCATGTACATTGAACACTGTCTTTTATTGTTCAACAACGTACAGAAGAAATCTCTCACCGGCACCACCTTGGAGGTCAAAATGTAATACTTTTTACACACTACGACTACGACTACTACGGCTAAGAGGGAAAAATGGGTGCTGATATAAAAAGCTTCGCCTCTAAAAGACACAAGAACGCAGAAGGTAAATGAATGACGTCGCCCAGCGTTCATTCCTTTTAGCACTTTACTCTGCCACTATTTAAGGACGTGACGGGTTTGCTTGATGACGTGCCTGCTCTGTTACTGCTGCGCTGGCTCGCTATCTCCAAGTTTGTTGACATTGATCCCTATTTTTCTAAGCCTCCCGGGCTCTTAGCCCAAAGTCTTTGTGGCGAGCGTTAGCTGCTGCTGCGTTGCGAGCCCACCGTGCTGCTGCCTTAGCATCGGAGGTGTTCCATACTGCGGAGCGGTAAAGAAGAATGTTCACTGAGTGAGGTCCCAGTGACGAGAAAGGAACTGCACCTAGCGCCAGTGCGGTGTAAAGGCGTGGCCCTCTAGCACTCATTTAAGTAACTAGAGCACGCGGCGCCGAGTGTGCGGGGGCCGCATGCGTAGCTAACCAGAGTGTGTGTAGCTGCGAGAGAGTACAGCGGCGCCTCTAGCGGGAGCGGTGAGAACTAGTGAACATGCCACTGACAGCAAACAGGGCGCGTGAATAAGAAGTTTGACGAACAAGCTCCTAAATAGTAGCATGGGGGTTAGCATTACCAAAAATAACTGTTTAGACACGTCGAGATGGCACTAGTCGGCAGCAGCAAAATAATCCTTGGGACGTGAACGGTGTCTATTATAGTGCGTCCGGCTAGAGCGCATGAAATCTTGTGGCACAGTGCTTCGATTTTGCTAGCTGTACTAAGTCAGAAACACGTTTGCAAATGAAACGCATTCAGAAGTAAATTTGGAAGTGAACACAGAGGATAATCGCACTATATCATCATATATAATGTGCTTCGCTGTTATCAAAATCGCTTAGGTACTGAAATAACATTTGCCCCATCACTGGAATGATCAACTGGCAAAAATACAAAACATACGTTTTGGAAAGTGTTGTGCCATTTTAATGATACGATGGTGAACAGCTGTCTAATACTATCTTCGTATATTTTAGGCGGAAAACCCTGCTCCATGGAACATTTAACAAAAGCGCTAAACCACTTGGCTCTGTGGACCTTGAGCGTAAAGGTGAGAACTGCTACCTAAAAGAGCTAATACAACACAGTGGTTATGAAATTCTCGTGCGTTCACTTGTTTGCTAAAAAACACATCCGCAAAACATCTGTTAATCTGCTATTCACCTACAGTTTCCTGCGAATGCCCCAAGTTATGTTTGCATTAGGGCCAGCGTAGGATGCGTTTCGTATGTTGTGATAGCGCGCAATACAAGTATTGCAAGAAGAACATCAAGCTTGGATTATGGTAGATGAATAAAATCATTTCGCACATTTAGAGCCGTTTATAGGAAAACACACGCCTGCTGAGTTTAGCCTGTGCGGCACTCGGATAGTGGCACATGAAGTAAATTTTTTTTGGACGAACTGTACTAAACTGTTCCGGAGTCCAAAATATGCTTTTAAACTTCAAGCACTGCTACAATTTGTTCACATTAGTTTACTACCAAGTTTCATGAAACCATATTTAAAAGCATTCTTTTTTGGTTCAGTGGATTTTACCTGTTTGTTATTAGTTATTTTTCTATAAAAATTTTGCAGCGTTCATGGATCACTGGCTATACTCTTTAAAGAAATATTTCATGCGAGATTTCTGCTTTACAATGATCAGTCTTTAGCAATAGCAAAGTAGCTATAACAAACAAGCAGTTCACTTTTTTGTTACAAGAGAACAGGCTTTCTTCGTTCCATTGTAACTCCTTAGAAGATGCTGCTACCACGCATGTTGGCAGAAATTTTTTCATTTCGAGAAGCGCCCACAAACACCAGTCATGACACATGCTCGTGGAAATAAATACACGTGCAGGTGCGTATACACAGACACAATATCTAGAAAAGTGTCTGAACCCCAAATGATTAACGTGATCAAAATATTAACATGATAAAAAGGCAGACCAAAATAGACATCCTGAATACTATTCTACATGTTTGGTCAAATTCAAATAATCAACTTCAATTACTAAAATCTACCTTGCAAAAGCATGTACATAAGATCATGTTTCTCGCTCAATTTTTTGTTTGTACAGTGAACTCATAGAGATCATACTTTACCAATTGAGTGATATATTGTTATAATCAGAATCAGCCCGTTCTATAGTGGGGTGTCCTATTTCGGAAGCTATAATAATGCCCTCTTCTGTCATGAAAATATGCTTTGGTGCGAGATTTTTGTCAGTTTAGGTTCTGTGTACCCAGTCCTCTTTTTTTCAATGCACTCAGAATCGTGTCCTTGCCCATTATTCAATCACGTGGCACCCATGGTGTCAGATGTTTTGAAATGCTAACTTATGAGAATGATATACATACTGTACTTTCAATTAAGTGTGAAAGAGAAGAAGCAAGGGAGGTTTCATTGAGTGCTAGGTCTTTGGCGGCCATTCAACATCCTGATGTCTACTAAAACTCACCATAACAAGCTTGATAGAGAGTGCTGGGCATAGCATGCAGATTACCGTGATCCTAATCTTTAGTCCTTGCATTCATCTGGTCAATGCTACCGACGCCTGCGTGTCTTAACACTGTCATAGAAGGGAACGTCATAGCGATAAATAAGAATCTTACGCAAAATACAGCAATCACGCTCACTACTTTTGCATGAGACCTACCTTACCTGGGTTACCTCAACAAATAGCCGGCGTTACAAACTACGGCAGCTAGAGTGAGCGAACCGATCTTCGTGGTTTTCATAACTAGAAATAAAACAGTGTCATATCTGACCACACACAGATGTATTTCTTGCAGTCATCCAAGGTAACTACGCAAAATAATCTCCAATGTCTTCATATTTTCTTTGACGAATGATGAAAGTTGAGTGTGTGCTGGTCCTTGCTACTTTGAGCCCAAGGTTATGCAAAGTTTTTTGAACATAAAGTTTTGTTTTGTGACATAGTTGTAGGTGCTGTGCTCTAAATAAGTTTGTTATCTTTGGACGCACATCTGACATTTTTTTCGACATTCCACAAAAAAAAACCTCAAAGAAGGCAATTCACAAACGTCAGGTCTTTTGTTGTACAGAAGAACAACCAACACCGTACGCAAACATGACGCTCCTTTACACGGACTTAAATTGTAGTGTATTCCTGACAAATTATTGGCAGCAACCACGACCAGGTAAGATTTCATTCTTCCATACCTCTGAAGATCTTTGTACCTGCGTGTTTGGCAACGCTCGATAGCCTAAATTTTGTTTCGAAGGTATATACGTTCTTCTGACATTTTAATCACAACTGTATGATGAATCAGGTGGAGTTATGGTTTGAGCGCTGGTAGATTAGTGTTTCCTCGACTGAGAGAGTTGCAAATGGAACATGTTACGAGAGAGTGCCTACTTTACCTAGAAGTGTAAACAGCGAGTGATGAGACTACACAGTGCATTGAACGAAGCTATTACAGCCATGGCCAGTTACGCCACAATTAACTAGTCATTAAACTACCACATTCGAGACCGGGCAATATTTAGCATGCTGAAATGCGTTGTATGTCTAGATTACACGACTTTCATTGTTTAGAACTACGTCTTCTTGTCATGATGGACGAGCAGAAAATTTACGAATGGCATGCCGAAACCCACAAAGAAATAGCACAGCTGTAGTGTGATTTCGGGGGTAAGCATGCTTGTCAATAGGTCACCTCCATTCTTCAGAAAGTTGGAGGCAGTCAAAAACCACATGGCATGTTCTCTCACTTCCGTGCTACTGGAACAGCGACAAACCATAGGCGCCATGTTTCACCACAAGATATATCAGCAGCAACAAGAAAGATCCTCTGTTGCATGACAACACTCACAGCCGAGTCTTCAAGGTGATCCAGACACACCTTGTGAAAATAGCTGTACAGCCTATTGTAGGACGTTCTGCCTCGTATGGTCTTAACTGGACTGTAAAACTCATCGCGCTCTGTCTTTTCCATACATTTTGGTCGCTGTTTGTCATCTATTTCTTCATGACTGTCTTGTACTGGGTGAATTCGTGCACAGCTTAGCGAAATATATCTGGCGTGAACTGAGAAAGCAAAAACAATGGTCGTCGAGCATTTTGAATTCGTACTTTTAGCAGTAAAGCTCGTCTACTTATTCACTTTGACCACTCAACAAGTGTCAATACAGTTTTCAGTAGAGAGAATAAAATGAGGGAAAGGCAGGGAGGTCGACCAGAAAATGGAACATCCGTTTTGCTACCCTGCACTAGGGAAAGGGAGGATGGGGAAGAAAGATTGGAAAGAAAGCGAAGAGGGAAATAGACGCGTGCGAAAAAAAAGGGGGGGGGGGAGCTGGGGTGCTACAGTCTATACAATAGGCCGCTGTCACGCAAAAAGTTTACTTTTCAGTAGGAGACACTTTGCCTTAGCACCTAACTTCTACGCCTTAGTAGCCTGGCCTGACACATGTCTGCCGGTATTGCTCCACTTTGCCTAGCACATATAGTTAGGAACAGACGAAATATGCTACAGCTAATTTCTAAGAGTTAAATGTGGTTTGCACGAGGCAAGGACGAATATTGGCAAAAGCAGGCAAAAATATCATTGCCGAAAAAGTGAAGGAGGCATGTGCATTGCATAGACAACGTGGTTTGTCCCTTTATCATAGAAATCCATATGACACGAAAGTGAAATGCGCCTGTTTGAAATATTACAAGGCGCAATGAATATTCATAATTGAGGACTTCAGAATAAATTCTAGTACACGGCACCTATGGCGCTGTTTTATGTGGATGCACCTCCATGGATAGGTGGCGGAACATCCTCGTCACGTCCACTAACTTCAACAACCAAAGGTAAACCTGTGTGGTAGCCAATAAAAACTCGGACACAGCGTGTGGTGTATTTCTTGAAAAGATGGCGTTAACGAGCGGATAACGAACACTTAATTCGATATACGCTCATGGGGGCTATCCTAATTGGACGTCAGGCAAGGTTTGTGTTATCTACGAATTAGAAGACATACAGTTCTGCTCATGCATGCGATGCCACACAGCAATGAGAGAATGTCAGAAGCAAAGCTTGTAGCTTGAACCCAGAAGGCGCGGAGGTGTCTTGCAGCCTGCTGTCGTGAGCTCATAGTTGGAGGCCTGAACAAGCGAATGCTTTCCACTACCCACTGAAGTGCATCATTCAATAAAGCATGTACTATAACTGTATGTAATAAATGAAAATGAAAATCAGGGTGTCAATGAAAATCACGGTACGTGGAGTAGGGCATTTTGTATCGTTGAATGCAGAAATACTGGCATTGAGGCACCCAAACCTTGAGACTGCTGAAGTGCATCTAGCCAGAATTCATTGGTATCACGAGGACATGTTTTGTTTTGCCTCTCCAAGACGTCTGCACCACCCAATGCGGAAATGACCACAGCTAAACGGAAACGTGAAATATACCTTTCATTGAGGCTTATGCTTGATTATTTATGTCATAGTGTTACTAAAAGAGAAAATGTGTCAGTGACACAGTGGTTCAAGCGACTTGCTACCATCTTAACAGACCGACTTGTGTTGACTGTGAGGTTACTCAGATTGACAAAACTGGTTTTCTGTTTCCTTTGGAATAAAAGAATCTCTGACTCATCACCTTTGTTGAAATACGTAATCGAAGCGTTCGTAGACACCCAAAACAAAGCAGGTTCGTGTTAAAAAAAGCGAAAAAAAAAACCTATCACTGGGTGCCACATCCAGCACCCTGCTCCATTTTCTGTCACACAGAAACCTACAACGTAAATAGAAAGCACAAGAAAACTTATACAAAAGAAGTAATAGTTGACATGCAACTTTAAATACATACAAAGAGAGAAAATATATTGCAGGAAACAATGAAATCAAACGTGTCATTCTTTGAACACAAAGAAATCATTCAACACAAATAGCAGGCAACATTTACTTAAATAAAAAAAACTGCAAAAAAGTAAGTGATTTACCTGGCGCTTTACAATTTTTGCTGATTTGTGATTTCTTATCATTTCTTCTGTACCCTCGTTGTTCAAGAGTGTTGTAATCTGGTAGCACAACGTTTTCGAACCATAGTTTGTCCTGATCCTGTTATTCCTGTAGCGAGCGTGTGCAAAAGTAAATGGTGTATGTTTGGAGGGTCTCGTCAAGTGAGGGAAAAAGATGGCGTTCTTCTTATGTAAGCAACGTGTCCCGAAAGTCAACCACAAGGTTTTAAAGTTGTATATGTTTAGTATAGCCGGTTTGCTCGAGTGTTCGTTCGTTCTGTCACTGTAATTTATACTGCTACTTAAATAAGCTACGAATGCTTTTTTGTATAACAAATATTTATTGCAAACAAATTGCCTGGTGCTTTCCTTGGTTAGTATGCGTCATTGATAGTTGGATTTTTCAAGGGTGTAGAACATTTGTTTCTTAAATCATAATGAGAACAAATTTCTCAGTTCGTTGATCTTACCAGCAGAATCGGAGACGTTACAACGGACATGATTAACGTGGTATGTCCAAGTTAGCATTTCAATAAAAAATCTACCTAAAATCATATTAGTTGCGCGCACGAATTAGCACTATTGCAATAGGTTGAAATGGGCGTGTTTTCATTACTCTTTTTTTTCTCCCTGAATTGTATAAACTTTCCCTGGTGTGCAATGAGTTCCACTTAATTTGCCCTGAGCCGTTGGGACAGTCCAGTCAGCCACGTGTTTGCGTTGATCACTGTAGAATTTATATCACACCCAGTAATTATAATATTTGTGTCATCTGAATACATGGAAATTGAAGAAGTGCTAGGAATGTTGACTATAATATTACTATGCAAGAGAAAGAGCAGCGATCTCACAATTGAGCCCTGTCGTGCACCTGTGCGTTTATACATGTAGCTAAATGAAACACCATTAATTGATATTTGTGGTTTAACGTCCCAAAACCACCCTATGATTATGAGAGACGCTGTCGTGGAGGACGCCGGAAATTTCGACCACCTCGGGTTCTTTAACGTGCACCCAAATCTGAGCACACGAGCCTACAGCATTTCCGCCTCCATCCGAAATGCAGCCGCCGCAGCCGAGTTTCGATCCCGCAACCTGCGGGTCAGCAGCCGAGTACCTTAGCCACTAGACCACCCCGGTGGGGCTAGATGAAACACCATTCACACTAGTAAATATTACTCTTTATGATAGGATGCCCTTGATCAAATCTAAAGAAATGCTTTTCAGTCCTTGGTATGGGTACTTAAGCAAAATGACTATGTTTAAACAAATAGATTGAATTTTTGAAGTCCAGCATAAGCCCCAATCTAAAACACTTGCAATTGAAATTTTTGATTATTTTATCCTTTATGCCAATCAAAGCCTGTTCTGTTGGTTTTAACTCGTGAAATTAATACTGCCAGTTTAATATTGCATTTGTTTCTCAAGAAGCTAGCTAAGCAAGTGTTTATACCATCTTCAGCAACATGATGAAGGCAGATAAAACAGAGATTGGACTACGATTCTCAAAGGAGATTCGACCACCTTCTTTTTGTACAGCAAAGACTCGTGATATTTCCAGGTTAAGAGGAAAAACTCCTATGGTTAGCACTGTAACTGCGACACATTTTTGGGCGTACAATTTATACAATCAATTCAAACCTAGCAGTTACTGCATAACTTCAAATGTAGCATCACTGTGCCATTAAATAATGTAAGTGAATTGATTGATTGATTGATTGGTTGATATGTGGGGTTTAACGTCCGAAAACCACCATATGATTATGAGAGATGCCGTAGTGGAGGGCTCCGGAAATTTCGACCACCTGGCGTTCGTTAACGTGCACCAAAATCTGAGCACGCGGGCCTACATTTCCGCTTTCATCAGAAATGCAGCCGCCGCAGCCGGGATTCAATCCCGCGACCTGCTGCTCAGCAGCCGGGTACTTTAGCCACTAGACCACCACGGCAGAGGCTGATATACGCGAAATAGATTCGCTTGAATTATTTATATTGCAAATATAATGACACACTTTTCTCATCAACGTTTGTACTTTTTCAAGGATAAAAAGAAAACGTTCATTAGATTTATTCAATAAAAAATATTGACGCATACCCTATCTTCATCTTCTATGCGATGCAGACAATGCTTGTTTGTTTTGTACCTTAGGTACATTTATGTCTTCCATATTTGTTCCAGTGTAAGTCTGCTGGAGAAAACTTTGTAATAGTAGTCTTCCTTCGCCCTTGTATATTGGATGGTAGTTTTTACGCATTTGCTAAAAAAAGCATGAGAATATTTACGTGTGTGTGCTTTATGAGGTCAGCATCAAGGTAATTTGGCTAGTGACCACTCCAGGAAATTTCTTATCAGTTTAAGGTTTTCAAGCCTTCCTAAATTTAACATAGCTTGATTTGATTGATATGTGGGGTGTAAGGTCTCAAAGCCACCATATGATTATGAGAGATGCTGTAGTGGAGGGCTCCAGAAATTTCGACCACCTGGGGTTCTTTAACGCGCACAGAAATATAAGCATACGGGCCTACAGCACTTCCGCCTCCATTGTATATGCAGCCGCCGTAGCCGGCATACGATCCCGCAACCTGCGGGTCAGCAGGCGAGTACCTTAGCCTCTTATGACCACCAAGACGGGGCAACTTTAGCCTAGCTAACCAGCAGAAATGCCTTATTACACACCTTGAAAAACATTGAAGCGCATCTTGTCAAAGTGTTTTCGTGTTGTTCATGTCTTCAATGCAAAGATTATGATGAGTGCCGATGTAAAACATATGAGCCATCTTATGATTCCTTCTAAGATACAAAAGATGGCACGTGCGTCCCTAGGTTACCACAACATGTTGGTGAAGACTTAATTTAAGCGACGCAGTTGTGCAGCAGCCCTTCGATGAATATTTATGTGTGTATTTCGCATGACGAAACGTAGCAGCGCATTTTCCCGCTGCTTCAGCGTTGCATCTTGGCAGCCCATGCACTGTTTCACTCGCACGTAGAATGCAAGGCACGCAAGCCGTTTTTTTAATTTGGGCTTATAGAAAACATCACGTTCGCACCAACGACAGAAATATGCTTCGAGTTTTTATACTATTGATATGCTACTTATAGCTTCATGCTCAAATAAAGGCCAACATTGATGACAAAACCCATACAGGTGGTGCATCGTGTTCGAGAGTGGCGGCCAGTCAAAAATTAGATATGCACGTGGGTGCGATTGAGGATACGTGATGGATACAATAGACACATAATATGACTTACACAATGGACATTTTAAGATGTATACTATCACCACGAAGTATTGATACCCTTTCAGAAGCCTATAATTCACAAACCCTTCACAAAGGGCAAGTCGGTAAAGGAAAATACACCACACTCTACAAGTAGTAACTACAAGTCAGACAAGCCTGTAATGATGTTTTTTATTATCTGACACTTTCAGTTTGCGAAATGTTCATTCGCGGAATGCTAGCTCCTCGTGACCCCACAAGTGAGTGCGAGAATTTCTTCAAGAGGAACTGTACGGGAGACCACCTTGTACTGTTCAACAGTACGTGCATTACCGAAGTTAAATCAAAACAATCAAGCGATGACCACTGTGAAGTTGATGGGTGAATAAAGACACATTTGATCCTTAACAGAGCCCTGCTTTGTCTTCATTTTCTCATCTGTCAGCCCTGCAGCATAAGATGGACTAAGATTTACAGATAAGTGTATGTTAATCATATTATGTGTTAATAATGCTAAGTGCGGACAACGCTGCCACCAGCACTCCTTGAAGCACCCTTGTCAAAACTGATTAGTCGAAGAAGAGCCCTACACAAGAAAATACGCATACGCCACTATAGAATCCCTGTATTTAGTTGGTGTTTAGGCGCAGTTTCTTGAAAATAAAGGACCCGAAAAGCTTCTTCCGTCAACCTACCCGCACTTCAGGCAAGAAGGCATTTTATCAAAGTGAGCTGCGGGTGAATAAAATAAAATAAATGTTTCAGTTGTTGAGGTGCGCTGAAGATAAACGAAATAAATTCAGGTGCAGACCTAATTTCTTTGCAATGATGTCAATTGCGATCAATGTACACTTGAATCAATGCAACCAATGTCGCTTTATTGTACCTCGACAATTATCGCCTCTTCAATCGAAGTTTCCTCATCCATATCTCTCTTCCTGTGCGTTGGGCTGTTTTTTTTTCTGACTGATCCTCAAATGTTCCGTTGATGGTTTCTTTCCGTTAGTATATTCTGAAAAGTGGGATACGTGCGCGTCTGATTTCTCAGTGTAGAATAGAAGGCAAAACCATTGTCTCTGAAATAATTTCAGTCAATAAGGACGCCGCTGTTGCCACTACTACTCGGAGGCTACGGGGCGGAAAAAGCTGATGGTGGTCACCACCAATATGCTGTTATTCCCTCGTACGACGCAAGTGTTAATTAGTTGAAGTCGACACTTTGGGCCTTCAAAACGTGTGTGTGCAATAATGTGTGATGACAACCAGTGTAGAATACGAGAGGTCGTGGTGTGTGCCATGTTTGTCGCGTGCGTCACCAGTCAGCATTTCACTGTTAGCCGCGGCTCACCGTGGGCAGAAGCTTAGCTGAGCTTCATAGCCAAGGTTACCATGATTATAGGACAAGGCTATGCGAAAAAATAATAGCACACTCACACTTTTGCACTTTCTCGTGCTTTGCAGAACGCCACTAATTCGCATACCATATCAGGTTCGCAACGGCGCTTATCCAGCGCTCTCACCATTATGCTTTGCGCGAAAGCTATAAGAATCAATAAAAGAAAAATTTATTGTTCAGTCGTTCTCGTCTGTGGCAATTAACAGTGCAAAAGTAGCAACCAATGCGTTATTTCTTCGTAACACGTAGAGATGCTGCACCTGGTTTTGCTTTCGCCGTCATTCTGCAAAGTGATCCAGCGAGCATTTTATGACGGTTCCGAATATAGCGCGTCTGACTAGCGAACAAAAAGTCATAGCTCTTTTTCTCAGTGGTAAATGTACTTACACGTGTAAAGTTTTGCCTAATTATTCTTTCCCACTCTCTAGTTTCCCTTGTTGCCCAGTAAAATACGCAAATGGGTCGTTCTTTCTACTACCCGGTACTGCTCCGACAGCTGGGCTACGTGTCTGCGAAGACTGAAGGCTACGTGTATGCACATTTTGGTGGCTATTTCAATAGGTGATCTGAATGACATCTCCAGAAAGTGATAAGAAATATATGGACACTTTTGGCAGATTTTATATAGCGTAAGCTGTCCATGGCTAGGAGAAACAAAAAACTGCTAGCCATGATAACGGCCTTTATTGGCTGCACCGTCGTTCTCTGCGTGTTTTACAAGGGCACGCGCCATTGGCAGTGCCATCAGTTAAATCGTTCATTCTTTTGCAGCCGTGCCACTGGGCCTGCGCGCAGCAGTTTAACTTAAAACTTGCACGTGACGCGGAGCATGGATCGTACGAATGCCCGAAAAGCACACAGCTTTCTAATAACAGCACCGAGACCGGATCCATGAGAAAATTCGTGCCCACTGGACCAATGAAGCAGCCCGGGCAAAACATCAGGCCTGGTTGCGAAGCGCAAAAAGACACCGCGTACAAAGGATCGGGCAGCCTTCCGAGCCTAATAGAAGTCGCAACGGTGAGCCGGTCAATCCGCGTAGCAGACAGAGCAGCGTCAACGTGGCAAAAACAGGAGCGCGTTCGTTAGTACCCGCTTTGTGCGCAATAAAAATGGTCTTTATTGCCTTTTGAGAACAACGAAACGCGGTGATTGGGACTGTAGCTCAAAACACCCGTTTTCAGCACTTTGTTCTCTTCGTCTTCGCTCGCTCGGATTAACGCTTCTCCCCTTTGGTGAGTGACATTAACACTTCAAATCAATTCAATATCAGTATCTTGCCACGCTCAGTCATTCTGGCGCCGTCAAAATATAGAAAGTTTTAGTACTGCGGAATGGTGCTACGTACGGATCACGCAAGCGCCCTGCGTTACGTGGCGTCCTTTGCCACTGATCGGCTTTTAGTACGCCGTAGTACCCGCGTACGTAACGAGAGTGAAGCGTGTTGCGCCATCTGGTAGATCAAAATAGAAACACGTGTTGTTGACAGCCAATGTCAGCCAATCTGAGTGTTATAGCCAGAATATGGCCATATTTTAAGCCACAGAACTGGTCGGTGCTTGCTTTCGATGCTGGCATTTTGGAAAACGAAGTCTCGCACTGTCGCGAACTTGTCTGAGAGCGGCGCGATCACCTCTTACGTACGCACGCACGCATCTCATGCATGCGTACGTAGCGGCTGCGTACGTAAAGCGATACGTGCGCGTTGCGGTCTGCGCATGCGCACTACGCAGAACGTGGCGTCCTTACGTACTCAACGCCGCCACGTACTTAGCGTACGCAATACTAAAACTCTCTTATGACACTAGCAGCTGCGTGGCAAACAGTCTAGAATAGGTTGCGAGCGTTGTGTGGGCTGCGTTTTTAAAGACGATAGTCTTTCTTGGGGACCTTCAATGCACAAATTTTGGTCTGTCTGTCTGTCTGTCTGTCTGTCTGTACATTGGTCTGTTTATCCATCAATAACGGTTCAGGGTACTCTAAGCACCACCTGATACGCCAAACGGCCAACCCCATCAAAGATTTAGCGTTTATACTTGTGCGATTGTCAATTGAAAAGCACTTATTACGCATATCTGAGGCACCATAACAACACGCATATATTCTGTCTGTGTGTCTTTTACTAGAAAAGGCATGCATAAGTAAGTCTAAGGACCGTAGCGTTTATCACGCTGTGCTGACCATGCAGCGCTTGCACGAAAAGGTGAGTGTTTCCAACGCTTTGCTACGACGACATGGTGGTGGCACCTATCCGTCGCCTTGCGTTCTACACCCTATTACCCCTGAGACGCGCACGCGCGCCCGTCTCTGAGCCAAGCGCTTCGTTTTCTAAGAAAACTACCCGATAGAGCTCATGTCTCACGTGTGACGTGACTTGATGCGATCGTTCGGCTCCGCTGCATGCTCGAGGCACTCTAACGCAGGACATCCAGAATACCATTCACCGATTTTCTTGCGCAGAACACGAAATAGATGTTTTCTTCACTCTCTCTACACTATCGTCTTTCAACGACATTTGCAGATCAACATGCAGATACGGGGCCATTTTTTTCTTGCGTCCCTCCTTCATCAGCTAAATCCATGTACGCTTTAGGGCACAAAGCGAAAGCTGCGGGTGCTTCTTCTCTCTAATGCTGAGAACCTGAACTTAGTCTTTCATTGAAACATGTGTCTTCTTATGGGTCGTCCCCAAGGCAAGAGTAATACAGCAATTCTTGAAAGGCATTTGCTATTCCCGTGTAGATTCTGTTTTTATGATCTATATGACGCCTATGCCTTCTGTTATTTTTGGGTAACTACAACACCGTATGATTTCCACATCCACGAATAGAAAAGTAGACAGAAAATTAACCAATGTAACCAGAACAGTAGCGAACTGACAGCGGTTATTTTATTTGAAGCCAGACAAGCAGCAAAACGTGACTTCAGTTTAGCTAAACTCTCACTACGTTCGGTGGTGATATTACAAAAATATACATTACAGCAATGTTTATCAAATGAAAACATCATCGAAAAAAATCAGATGGCTTTCTGGAGGAGGCATTAAGACTAGAAAACCGGCAGGTAATACTGCGCCGACCATCAAGTGCACATAATTTTTGCCAGCATGCCACGCGGCACTGTTATTGTAGAGTGTTATTGAAGTATGTACTTCATATTTCGCAGTATATGCAGTGCAGTTTTTTCAATCATAATGATGCAGAGCTTGTAACACCATTAAAACCTAGTTCGAATTTGATCTTGATGTTCACGAGAAGTTCGTGCGACATTTGATTTCTTGAGTCGCATATTGAAGGATGGATTGATGAATCAACTTTATTTGGTCCTTCGACACGTGGTTTAGCACGTTACCATCCACTCCCACTTCGAAACAGAGAGACCGTGTCTCACTGCGGCATCCCGGCCCCGGTGGACTGCCCATAGCTGATTTTCGAGTCCAGAGCTTGCAATAGCACCCTCCCACTTGGACGGCGTGATGACTTCTCCTCAGAGTAAAGCGGGGCACCGCCAGAGCATATGTTCCAAGGTAGCTATATCGCCGCAGAAGGAACATGTATGAGATGGCTGTACTTCGAGATAAATTTTGTTCAGTAGCGTGGGACTAGAGTACACCATGACCTGAAGAAGCCTGAGTGTATGAGCCTGAGGTCTGCATAGTTTTCTGTGTGGGGGAGGGTATTGTCTCCGCACGAGGTAAAATATTTTGTCAGTTCGTTATGCGAGATGGGAGGGTTACGGTTCTCTAAGACATCAGCACCGCGCTTTTCGAAGGTACGTGGTTTAGTAGGCCTCGCGCAGCTTTGTGGGCTGACTCGTTGAGATTAGGCGGGGCTCCCTCAATGCGTCCCATATGAGCTAGGAACCAAAAGACAAGAGTGGCGATGTGGGCTTGTTGGTGAAACATTTGAAAGAAACTTATGTAGCGCGAGGCGAAAAAACGAACACAGGAAGGAATAGACTGAGAAAACACAGCGCGACTATTAACAACATGTTTATTTTCGACTTCCAAGCTGTTTTTAAGCCATAATCATCAGGCGACCGAGCAGATAAGCACGTGTATTTCAGATACATGTAGGACAATGCCATCTACCTACAAGAAAAAACGATAAAAAGGACAACAAAAAACCTCACAGATAAAATAACGTATCACTGCGTACGCAGGAACGCCAGTTCCTTGGGTGACAAGGCAATTGAAGGCTTGCTAACACATACATTACCAAGAGCATCAATAAGTTCGGCTTCTATGATCAAACGAGTCATCTCATCCTTATGCCGACCAACAATGATTGTACTCTGGAACAAAGGCCGGCAGCCACACGCTTGAATGATCATAGAAGCTTGAATGATCATAACACAATTACGAGGCGAATAAACTGCCGCCAGAAGGTTTTCTCGCTCTTCACATTCACGCGTGTGGCTGCCGGCCTTTGTTCCAGAGTACAATCATTGTTGGTCGGCATAAGGATGAGATGACTCGTTTGATCATAGAAGCCGACCTTATTGATGCTCTTGGTAATGTATGTGTTAGCAAGCCTTCAATTGCCTTGTCACCCAAGGAACTGGCGTTCCTGCGTACGCAGTGATACGTTATTTTATCTGTGAGGTTTTTAGTTGTCCTTTTTATTGTTTTGTCTTGTAGGTAGATGGCATTGTCCTGCATGTATCTGAAATACACGTGCTTATCTGCTCGGTCGCCTGATGATTATGGCTTAAAAACAGCTTGGAAGTCGAAAATAAACATGTTGTTGATAGTAGCGCTCTGTCGTCTCAGTCTGTTCCTTCCAGTGTTCGTTTTTTCGCCTCGCGCTACATAAGTTTCTTTCTAGGAACCAAACGTGTGTGTGTGGCTCGATGTCTTTGTCCGGAAGAATTCGCAAAGCTAGTTCCGGTATTGTTCCCTTGGCACGTGTTCGGACCGCCAATCTCGAGTCGCTGTAAATTGTGGAACTCCTGTTATCCAGCAAGGCCAACGCAATCGCCACCTGCTCTGCTATTTCAGCCACCGTAGTCGTTGTCGATACTACCCTCGTGATTGGTGCTCACTGCCGCATACGCTTTTCCCTCGAGATATTGGGCCGTATCGACGAAAGAGCAGCCCCCGGCATGTTTCTGAGCCCTTTCTTGTAGAGCCTTTGCTCTGGCCGGTCTTCTGCGCACGTTATCACCGTTGTCCGTTGTCCCCATCCAACATTTAGTTGGATGGGGACAACGGTGATTTGTTCTCGCTGTTAACAAAAAATGCTGCAGAAGTGAGACTTGATTTCCATCGGTGGAATCCCCAGTTTCCGCAGGATGTTTCTACCGAAACGCGTGGTGAACAGCCTGGTGAATTGCGCCCTTTCTGTGCCTCTACAATTTATTTCAGCGTGTTGTGCATGCCGAGACAGAACAGTCTATCCGTGCTTGTGTACATAGAAAGCCCGACAGCTCTCTTGAAGGCGTTTCTGATTACAGTGTTGAGCTAATCATGCTCCGACCTCGGCCAGTTGTGCATGGCTGCAACGTAGGTGCACATCATAAAGGCGTGCACCAACCTTACGTGGTTATCTTCTACAAGCCCCTGTTGCCTGTTGGCAACCCTTCTTGTTAGTCTAATGGTATTGCCAGTTTTTCTGGTGAGACTCGTGGCCCTCAGGTTATTGGAGCCGTTTGACTGGATCGTTATACCTAAAACTCGTAGGCACAACAAAAAGCGCTCACTCATCTTCTGCGTTAGATTTAAGAAAAATAAATGAAGTTTTATTGCAATGCATGCAATGTCTTGCATAGGATTAGCACCCTATTCATCCAGGTAGGCTTTCATTTTCATCCAGAGTTCTACTGCTGGTAGGTCGGCACTCACAATCTTAACTTGACGAAGGTACCGCACTTGCTCCTCAATATGGGCTCAGGTCAACAAAATCTATCTCTCGACAAGGTCTTCAAGCAGTTCGTCGTATTCGGTCCCATTACAGATGACGCGATGTGCAACCTGCAGCTGAAGTCACTGAAAAAAAAACAATGCCGGCTGGGCTCATCAAATGCAAATGTTTTTACAGCGAAAGCGGTATATAAAGAGGAGAAACGAAAAACTGTCCGACAGCGGTGTCGCGAGCGGTCTTCGTTGGCTGTCCTCTCAGTTACGTCATTCTCAGAGTCGTACCGAAGCACACACGTCATTAGTGGCATTGTTAATGGCGTCATTCATCTCGTCGCAGTCGTGGCGCCAAACCCACACATCGGTTTCTCATGAAAGCTTCCACATGGGTATGTCATGGACAATTCAAGAAGAGCACCGACAGTGAAAACCTAAGAGAGCTCGCATTCGCCAGGCCTATGGTGTAGTCCTGGCACAAAAACAGACCACGGATGCCGAGTGCCAGAAGCAACTACGCACCAATGATCCGGCAGCCTTTCAAGCCGGACGAAATCGCGAACGGGAAGTGAAAGCACCGGTGGCGGGCGGATCCTGCAAACCACGTCTTTGACTTTCCTCGGGATGTCAAACGCTTTCAAAAACGCCTTGCTGTATAATGAGTGCGTGTTTACTGAAGAAAGGACAAAGGTACCAAACTTTTTCGCCTTATATGTGACACGTCGCAGTGTCTACGCCCAACTGTGGCGTCAGCGTGATGATTGCGGGAGCGCGTTCACCAGGGTGAACGTTCGTCTTCGGTGGGCGCTTCTCCAGCGGCACTGTGGCTTCGACTGCGACGTCTGTAAGCACCTGTGCTTGTGGTTTGAGAACAACCGTTGTAATTAATGCGTTGTGAAACGCATTTATCCATTCACTACACTCCTGTATGACCGTGATCACTCAAGGCACAATGAGTAGCATGTTAATAAGCACCGTGGTAAATGCAAGCCAAATGCTCGCACAACCATACTAAGAAGCACGAACATGTAACCAATAATCGTGAAAGGCGTCAGAGCCTCATCGCGTTGAACCCACTGCCAAACATCAGGGCTTGACGTTTCGGCTTTTGCTGGTTACCAATTTGTACTGAAGGCTTGGGCGTGGATTTTTAATTGTGCCGGTGTTAAGAGAGAACACAAACTACTCAGACGTATTGAGGTAAGAAATGCATTCAGTGCATCGTTTGCGCACGCAGTGATGAAAAATGGGCCCGTCATATACAAACAAATAGAATACAACAGTCGATATTACAAATGTCACGGACGACACGCGCGCGAACATCGCCAGTAAAAACCAGGATGAAAAAATTATGAGTGAGGTCAAGCGTCCATTCATCCATCCGTCCTTGTATCCATTCGTCTGGTTATGCGTCCATGCGTCCGATCGCGTTCGCGAATGCATACAGCACGCGGGTAACACCAACGAAAGGCGAGCCAAGGAAGCCGAGCGCAAGCGTCTTCGACGCACCCGCCACTCTACTTCTTCCATGCCCCGCCAACGATACGCCACGTATGGTGACTAGGTGACTATCGTGGAGACTGAGAGATTCACTTGTTCTCCGCGTACCCAGGCATAGCCCGCGCAGCAGCCGATCGGAGAGTAGCGGTTCAGCGCCATCTAAAGTATCCTCACTACGCTGTAGTTTGCACGTACTTGCATTAAACAGCGCCGTCTATTACACAATTCAGGAGATACGGTCTTCTTTTCCTTTTTGTCTCTTCTCCTCCCGGTTACGCGTGACGCATGACAACGTTAGACTAAGAGAAGCTTCATCCCTAAAAAATGACTGCAAGAACGGTGAGATGCGCGCGCCAATTTTCGTCTAGGGTGGCACCACAATGCCGCTCAGAGCATTGGCGCATAAGGCGGATAGTGGTCAGAACGCCTGAACGAGTCCCCTAGTAGCTACGTTACAGTTCTGTGTAACTTGTATGAGTTCAGTTCATAATGTGGGAACCATGGCGGCCGGGAGTCGTTTTGGGCCTACGGAACTGCTTCCGGTATAGTGAGTGAAAAAAAATGTGATTACACCGAAGGATCAACAGCCGAGACTGTGAATGAGCACGTGCTGTCTTTTCTTGTAGTTTCTTGGCTTCAGCAAATATTAGCTGTCGAAGCTAGCGCCAGAACGATAGCCGAAAAGTACCCAAGTAGACAACGTAATTTTTTGTCGCTACTACCTTTTAAAAGGAGCCAATCTTGCATTAGGTAGCAAAAATCTGGCAACCCTCAAAAGCAGGTAGGCATGTAAGGCTGTTGAAAATTTTAAAATCCACATCTCCCCCGGTATATGACGTTTTGCCACCTCACCTGTGTTATCCACCCGTCCCTTTTGAGTATCACGGGTGTAGTGCAACCAAGTGGGATGGCACCCGCGTTCCAAATATCAGCTATGCATGCGTTTAGTGCGTTGTGGCGTGCGGTGTCGTACTCTGCTTGACGAAAATGGTGGTAGTCGGCAGAAAGGGTACCGTCGGTAAGTTTAATGACAGTCATCTTTACTTCTGCTACTATGCGTTCCACTTCCCATTTTGTAGCAGGGTAACATGGAGCTGATGTCATGTGCTTGGACATGTTCAAATTGATAAAGCGTTGTATTTCGGACGAAAAGAAATCTGTTCCTTTATAGGAAAATGCTGAGGTGGTCAGCAGTGAGTGCCGCACATACGTTGCAGCGGAAGTAAGCTATGACGGCAGTTGTATCACTTCTAACGGAGATGAGGAGGAAGCATCCAAGAGAATAAAAAAAAAATAATGAAAACTTGTTGTTCATCGCCTCACGAAGTCAACATGTAAGACCTTTTGTCCACAGAGCCGTTTGGGAATGCTACTGCTGAAGGAAGACGGCTGTGAACCTCAGAAGTTTCACATCATTGCACCTTAGGTTCTATGTTTTGAAATTAAAACTAGGCCACAACAAGTGACTGCCAGCGAAACATTTCACACGAGTCGTTGCCGGGTGATTAGCACGAAAAAGAGTCGATGTTTTTGCTCAGTCTTCTTTAGCAATCACGACTCATATGCCCCATAATGCACATCCGCGGTGCATGGAAAGCTCTTGTACATGACTTTTGTAAAGTTTCAAACTTACACCTTTCAATGTTGCCTTTGAGTTTATTGTGAACTGAAGGAACCATGCAGTCTTGCTAACCTCTCGGCTGTCAATGGAAGTTTCCATCGCCATTCAATTATCAGCACGTCTCATGATGCAGCGAGCCCATCATCATTGGAGGCCAAGAGAGGTCTACTGAGCGCTTCGAAATTGTGACGTCTTTTTCTTTTTCCGTACACCAACTCATTGTCATGGCCACTCGAATTCGCACACTATTGAAGCATCCGTGGTAATAAAGGTTGCTGAATCTGTTTCCTAGGGCGCACGATTCCAAGAAGCGGCTTGTGGTAAGTCATGGTGAGTACGTTCCGATCGGAAATATACTGGTGAAAATGAGTGATTGCATACAGAATTCAAGTCCTTCCCTGAAGAGCTGACAATAATTTATTTCACATTTTTCGAGTGTTCTTTATGCAACACTACTGGCATTTCTTGTCTGCGTGCAGCTTCGCAGGACTTGTTGAGGAGGAACGAGCTGTAAACGCTTCTCATCACCGAAATGATCGTAGTTTGGACCTGTCTCTTTGTTCTGGTGCACTCGTCAAGCTATTGACCGTTTCAGATGTTTCTTCACCTTTGCTAAGCTGTCTTCCCTTAGAGGATATTATGTATTTCAGGAACTGCACCAAATACACACTTCTTTTGTTTGCCTCGAGGCATGTATTTCGCAAACGTTGGAGAACTGATTCCCCTCAATCTAAATACTTTTTATTGAACGCTCCCGTCAATGGCACATTCAAAGAAAAGCGCCCCCCCCCGCTAATTCTTTTGCTATGGCATACAGAACAAAAAATACCATTTCAAAGAGGTGCCTGTCATAATATATGGGGGCCTGAGGACCGCTGACAGTATTAAGAGAGCAGTGGATGAATGAGGAACTCGACGAAGAAACACGGACAACATACACGTATGTCTTTGACTTGCGGAATCGGCTGGAAGAGACGTGCAAGATTGCGCAAGAACAATTGGAAAAAGCTCGCGCCAAGCAATGAACATGTAACAACAAACTCCACCGCACAAACTGGAAAGCATGCTGTGGAATAACTCTTTTTTCCCGCGCGTCTCTCTTAGAATAGTTGTAAACAACTTTCTTGAAAAAGAGGGTATTGTCATAATATATGATGCGCGCGGGTGGAAATTTGCAAAAACAAAACAGTACGCCGTGCGGTGGCGACCTGTGTGGACTTTTGAATGTGTGCGCCGTGCGGGGGCGTATGGGCTGAGTGGTGGCGAAGAGGACGGCGATCATGTGCGCGGCGTGTCTTGAGACAGCGTGGGCCGTGCACGAGAGTCTGAATTGCAAGGCTGGGCTCTCCTTCGCTGGGCGTCCGGTCCATGGGAGAACCCGGAGCCCTACTTTCTGCTGCCTCGACTTAGAGCGCTCCCGCCTGTTCCACTACGAAGAGATCTGGCCAGGGAACGTGCACGAGGCCAGGCCAAGGTCTTGACGCTGTGGGCAGACGGGCACACTCAGGGTTTGGCCCACGAGCACGCACAGGCCGAGGGCGTGTACCGTGGAGCGGGTCCCTTGGGTGCAGAGTCCCAGCATCAACAGCCACAGAGTGAACCTTCTTGACTTTACGCGGCCGGACCAAACACCGAGCTACGGCATCGCACAGATAGTCTACGCACGGCGCCTTCAACTCGGCAACTTCACCGGCTCCGGCAACAATTTGTACGCTATTGCTTGGCTATTTCGCGTAACAGCCCTCATGTCAAATTTAACTATTTTTCTCTATTCGTTGAGTCCTGTGGTGTCTGTAAAGGTGTCTTACGTGTGTTTGTCCACCTGCGTGCTGTGTTATTCTTTCTGGAGCGAATCCTGAACCCACGTTAACATCACAAACTGGCGAGCCTGCCAGGATTCACTCAGTAACAATGCACAAAAAAAAACAGTTTCGCTTGTGTAACAGCATACTTTCGGACTCCAACATGGACTTAGAAAATCTTACCGCAGTAGGGATTCAACTCGGGCTGACCGGCGCAGAACTGAGCAGGTGGATCGAGGCTTAGCAGGCAAAACAAAGGGATAATAGAGCTGCGGAATGAGAGGCACTGAAAGAGGCTGCGGAGATAGCGCGCTTAGCTGATGAGAGGCAGCGCGAAATTCCCCAACTAGAGCTACAGCTTCAGGAAGAGGCTCGGAATGTACGGGCTGTAGCTAATGACGTTCTGCCGGTACCCAGCACTTCATCACCGCTTAACCCGCAGAAATTACTTCCTCTCTTTGACGAAAAACGTGATGACTTGCGCGCGTACTTGCAAAGATTTGAGAGAGTAGCAACCGGTCAGGATTGGCCACAAGAGAAATGGGCCCTGGCTGTGAGTATGTGCCTCACGGGCGACGCCATAACTGTGATCGGTAGAATGACTGCCGCCGATTCATTGGACTACCAGAAGGTGAAGAAAGCCTTGCTGCAAAGGTTTCAATCTACGGCGCAGGGTTACCAAGACAAGTTTCGCAAGGCAGGAGCTGCGGACGGCAACACTCGAACGCAGGTAGCCGTGAGAATTGCAGGCTATTTTGATCACTGGGTCGACATGGCCAACGTGTGAAAAACGTACGAAAGGCTACGTGATCATATAATCTCCGAGCAATTCCTACACTGTTGTCAACCGAAACTAGTCATCTTCTTAAAGGAGCGAGAGGGCAAATCGCTTGACGAGCTTGCTAAGCTAACTGATCGCTTCCTCGAAGCACAGAATTTGCCGAACATTGGAAAAGATCCCAATACGGGGAAGGAGTTTGGTGAGAAATTTAATGAAGCACCCGGTAAACCGCAAAAGAAATGCATGCTCTGCAATCGACTCGGCCATTCGGCCGCCGACTGTCGCAGCCAACCTAAACAATTGGTAGAGTGCAAATCGTGTGGCAAACCGGGACACACGGCTGAAAATTGCAGAGGTCAGCGCGCAGACCACAAACCGACTTCGTCCTGTGCATTCACAGAAGCACAACTGACTGGACCTCGTCAGGGCAAAACATCATAGTGCCCACGAAAGCAAACTAGCCGCTCAAGTAATGATGACGAGAGCAGGAAACCCGCTGTACCTTTCCTAAGCGACGGGATGCCAGTAGTTGAAGGGCGATTGCTAGGACGAAAGGTTCGCGTGCTTCGGGACACAGGCTGCAATACAGCAATTGTCAGGCGAGAGTTGATTCCTGAAGAGTGCTTGATGGGCAAAACAAGCAGTGTCGTTTTGCTTGATGAATCAAGGAGTCGCCTCCCTGAAGCCATCCTCCCTGAAGTCGAGACAGCGTGGGCCGTGCACTGGAGTCGGAATTGCAAGGCTGGGCTCTCCTTCGCTGGACGTCCGTTCCATGGGAGAACCCGGAGCCCTACCTCCTGCTGCCTCGACTTAGAGCGCTCCCGCCTGTTCCGCTACGAGGAGATAGGACCAGGGAACGTGCACGAGGCCGGGCCTAGGTCTTGACGCTGTGGGTAGACGGGCACACTCAGGGTTCGGCCTACGAGCACGCACAGGTTGAGGGCGTCCACCGTGGAGCGGGTCCCTTGGGCGCAGAGTCCCGGCATCAACAGCCACAGAGTGGACCTTCTTGACTTCACGCGGCCAGACCAAACACCAAGCTACGGCATCGGACAGATGGTCTACGCACGGCGCCTTCAACTCGGCAACTTCATAGGCTCCGACAACAAACTCTATGCTATTGCTTGGCTATTTCGCGTAACAGCCCTCATGTCAAATTTAACTGTTTTTCTCTATTCGTTGAGTCCTGCCGTGTCTGTGAAGGTGTCTTACGCGTGTTTGTCCGCCTGCGTGCTGCGTTATTCTTTCTGGAGCGAATCCTGAACCCACGTTAACATCACAGTGCCTCCCTCTTCTAATGAAGGAACCTCCTCCGCTAAAAAAGTTTTTTTTTCACGCTTCAGGCTACTATGATGAGGACGTCATCAAATACCACAGGAAACTTCGCTCACGTGCCTTCGATGGTTGATCTCGTAGGACTGTTCATCGTATCGTAATTTCTAGTTTTTGGAACGAATTTTTTTCTAACAAGCTGGCTCGAGCTCCTCCATCATCGAGAAAACGTAGCCGGACTTTGCTGTTTCTGAAAGCAACATTCGAACGTTATTGCGGGGGGCTGAGTTCGAGAATAAACGCAGATGTTCGCCTTCACGCGCTCAAACATAACAGATGATCTTAAAATAATCTGCAATGCTCTTACACAGAGTGGTGCCATTTGTGCAAGGGAGTATCTATCCGTGCAATCCACCGGTGACAAAAAGCACTCAACAAAAGGTGTGGGTATCAATACGGAAATGTTTTTGTCTATGCGCATTCCCCACCGCAGTCGCTTGATAAGCTTTTCCTCTTTTCAAGTGCTGAAGTGCCATGTCAGTCCCTCGACTTGACGTTGCCGAAGGGGGTTTGTTGTGCACTACCTTAATAAGAATCGCGCCCCTGGAGACTCACCAACAGGTTGCCACCTAAATTGAGGACAAGACAGTCTGCAACGGGAAAGAAAATGATGGGGGTATGGGGTATGCAGGGACTAGTTAAAAATAACCGAGACAGTTTAGTCAGAATAAAGAAGAAATGACTTCGGGAAGGTCATGTGTCGTGGTGTAAAAACAACCACAAGTAATGCAGAGCAATGGGCTGGATTCCAAGAATAGGCAAATGCGTGAAAGGGGAACTCTCAGAAAGGTGGTCAGAGAAGATTCAGAAGTTCCCTGATACAACGTGGGCGAAGCTAGCACAGGATTCGTTTAATTGGTGAAACATGGAAGATGCTTTTGCACTGCTGTGGCGTTGTCAGACTGATGGTGCTCATGATGATGACGACGCCCAATCAATGTAAGTGCTGCTTTCTGTTTTCGCGGCAATAGCTTATGACTGGTAGTGCAGCATATTGACAGGAATATGTTTACTAGTCATAGGCATATATAAGGTTGCCAAAAGACAGACTGCAATTTAAGGAAGGTTATGTTGACTCATCGGTCTGGAGACCTAAATAACATTCCCAAGTACAAGACCGTATCGCGAACATGGTATAAAGACAGAACACAAAATTATTTCTATCTTTTACTCGCCACGAACAAATAGGAGAGCGATAGTCATAGTTGCAACATGAAGTGCGAAGTTGCTATCACTGTTAAGCCATGTGACGCAAATACCATGATGACACCTTATAAAATAGCAATGATGCTACTGGTGGCAAAAATGTGACATCACTCCGACGCTATTATACGTTAGGTCGCACGATGACGTGACGTTACTTTACGTCACTCGAAGTGACCATGTGACATTGCCGCTTCATCAAAGCTACGCCAATTCCACATTTGTGGCAACATCGCATCGCATGAAGAAACCTTACAAGGCCCCCAATAAACAAACAAAAAAAGCTTAAAACCACATTTGGTGCACAAAGCTTATGGTGGAAGGTTGAATACAATCGTCTAAGAAGAAACAGGAGAGAATGCTCTCGTCTTTTAGTTCTCTTAGGCTATCGCTATGAGGGTCAATTGGTTTTTTGCGGGTCCTCAACGTCAATTTGGAAGAACAGTGGCACTGTCGATGTAAGCAGCTTTGGCGTTTTTTTGTAATGATAGTAATAATAAGTTCTTCCTAAACTGAGCTTCAGGAAGCTGTCGCGAGCGTTTTTTTTATAAGAGCAAAACCTGTGAAACTACACAACATGTTTTATGGTATTGCCAAGTTTTGCACTGTTTAGTTTAGCTGAGTATTTGAACTAATCTCTATGTAAATGCATGTATGTATGTAATAATAAGAAACAGCCAGCGAGAACTGGAATAAAAGTAGCTTCAAAGTGACGCGTGATCGTGGGTAGCGATAGTGTGAGGTTTTCATTGGGCGGATGGTAGACACGTCATTCATATTTATAGAGAGTTGTTATGCAATTATGACGTTAGCTGCTTCACGACCGGGAAGAATGCCAATCTTTATGTGAACAGTGCCTGGCTCCTACATTTTCCTTGTTGGCCTATACCAGTTTAGTTTTTTCTGAATGTGGCATTTTTAAAAAAATCTCGGTGCTTCAACTGGCAATAATACACTCACTGCGAGATTGTGGGCGTTAGGGGCATTCTGACGTTGCTGTAGCCATTAGGAACTCTTGAAGGTGGATTCTCGGAGTGCTTGGTTTGAAAAGTAGACGCCTCTAAAGCTGGGAGAAGCCACGTCATGCGTTCATAACACGAACATTCTTTTCCGCTTTAGCGGCACCATCGCTCATTAGGTGAAGCCATCGGCTCATTTCAGGTCTCACAGGCGTGAGCCCTTCATGTCCACTCCGCCATGGTGGTCTAGTGGCTAAGGTAATCGGCTGCTGACCCGCAGGTCACGGGATCGAATCGCGGCTGCGGTGGCTGCATTCCCAAGGAAGGAAATGTTGTAGGTCGGTGTGCTCAGATTCGGGTGCACTTTAAAGAATCCCAGGTGGTCGAAATTTCCGGAGCCCTCCACTACGGCGTCTCTCATAATCATATCCTGGTTGTGGTACGTTAAAACCCAACGTATTAAGCACTTCATGTACGGGATCTGAATAAACTTCTTGTCAAGTTGTATATCGCCATTCGATTGTTTATGCTACCTTTCCACAGAGATTATTCACGGCTCTTCTTTTTAGGTCCTTGAAAGCACTCGAGAACAAGTGCTCGTGATAGCTACAGCGTTAGCGGCCTTTTGGCTACAGCCGTATGTATTTACTTTACTATCTACAGTGACGTTATGTAAAGTTTGCCCCTTCTTGCACCCATACTCTAGGAAAAGCATTGAATTTTTACTGCGTCTATATATGGGATGACGATGTTTTTTTAATTATTGTGATATATCAAAAGATGTTGACGCTCAGGTAAAACGCCCGCTACTTTTTAGCTCTTGAGTGCATATTGAACACACATGATGAAGGAAATATAAAGAGAAGAACATGAAAAATAAAATACATGAGCACAGCTATGTAAAACACACTCGTACATTATTTTTCATGAAAAATAGTTTTTCTCTGGCAGACCAGTTTCCGTCATTTGGCCCAGAAGCTTCTTCATGTTCTTGCTACATTGCAGCACAACATTCACGAATGTTTCCCTTGGTGATATACAATATGTGCTGTATCCTGATGAGTGACATAGCATCATTCAGTCTGAATTTAATTTCGAATGCATTGTCCTTCAGAGACCCGTACGTAGCCCATTAACATTTATAAATATATGACTGACTTGTGGTACAACACCACATCATGAATTAGACTCTTTGCAAGTGAGCCCCTAATCTTGTGTAAAGGAACAAACAAATGCGACACAAGACTTCCGCCATACAACATAAACATTATTACCTCAGTATTTAAAATAAATTTCAAAAGATATTACTCAGCATTCTCTTTATAAAGCTTGAGGAAAGAAAATTTAGAGATGATGGCAAAAGCGCGCTACGCCAGTAACCTTACGAGACTCCTCCCCTCTTTTCCTTAGCATCTGAAATCCATACACCACAAAAATGAACTTGCTGAAGTGAAGACATAAAGAAAAAGGAGATTAAAGCAATAAATATATCTAGTACTGAAGGTGCCTGTTTAAAGTATTGTTTTGCAAAACTCTTTATCTGAATAAATTAGCCAACACTACAAGCTGCAGCTGAGAATATATCAGCTACCACTACAAGGCAGAGCTGTCGCCCAGCGAGTACGAGGCTCGGCTGCTGACCCGAAAGTGGCCTGTGCAATACAGATCATGGCGATCATATTTAAATACAGGTAAAGTGCGGGAGGCTCGTCTACTGTGTCACGTGAATTAATGTCAAAGTGAACTTTAACGCATATATAGTGTTAGCGTGTACTTTCTAAATAGCAATATAGAAATTTGAAGTGGGAAATTTAGTAGTGAAGGTGCGATAAATACCTTTTTATGCATGGTGTTCCAAGAAATGTTCCCACTATTACTTAAAAAAACAGAAAGAGTATTGTAAGAAGAATATCTGCTTGCAACCTGCAGCGTTTCCTTTACAGTGGCAGAAGGCCCATTGACCAGTGGTCGGAAAGCTTTGCCAAGTACTAAGACCTCCCCATCTCTTGAAATATCTCGCCACTGCGCTTTAAGTAGACCCTTGTATTGCCACGCAAAAAAAATCAGATAAAAGACGTGGAATTGACTCTAATTCTTGATTTAGGACTCTGGTATGGGCAAACGCGTCTCGGTATTCGTATGTTCAGGTGTGTTTCATACTAAAATATTGGCAGCGGGAAGTTACAGGACTTAAAAAGAGAAGCAAAACAAGCACAGCCAGAAGCGTTTATTCACCGAAGATAATATAAAAAAGGGAAATACAAAATGGTAGGTTCTACCACCCTCAATTGGCCCAAAAACACGAGGTTTTGCAATGCAAAAGCGATATACACGATCAGCTGACAAGGCTACCAATATTCTTTTTGATAAAAAATGCTTCTGAAATCTCTATAGTTTACGTGACACAATGAGCCTATAATACAAACGTATTTGCATTTCCCTCTTGTATTTTTTTCTCTCCATGTTTTTCTGGTATGTATTATTTTCGACAAATGAACCAAGTTTTAATCGGTACCTATGTGTCTCCTTCTTTTGCGTTACGTTAGTTTGCGCTGCCAATAATTTAGTTGGAATCGAACCATCTAGCTTATTTTCTAATTCTTTTGTAGGTGTATTTTTTGGTAAGCATTTTGTTTCTTTGAGCTGCTGAAGAGGATGTCAGATGCCACGAAGAAAAGAGCACATGGTTGATATATGCTCCCCAAAGTACTGCTCAGTGATACTACGTGCTCAAAAAACAGCCATCTTGTCTTGCAGTGAACTCATCATAATAGTTTTTATAAAGTATTGAAAAAATTTTGGTATTTTAATAAATATATGTTTACAATTAAAGTTCACACACTGTAACTCTTAACATAAAAAATAACTACTGATTTTGTACCATCTTAAAAAATTTTGGTAACACTGCTACTGCCTTTGAAGCTTGACAGTTCGGACACGGTTCTAGCTGCTGTTAACGCAAGTACACATAGTCAGGCACTCATCCACCTGCGGGCAGCTTGCACAGTAAAATTTGTAGACATTGCGACGGCGCAAAAAATGACGGGAACTTATGCGACGGGATTAGTTAACTGTGAGTCACTTAGTCAATCACCCTGAGATGATCTGATGCATATGAACAGGAATGTCAACAGAGGAGTGGAAACACCACAGTAACATGAGTCACCAGAAATAGGGACATGTGACTCTGTCGTCACTTCTGCTGTTGCGTGTACACTTATTGCAATTACGGCGCACCACGCATCGCTTGTGCAGTTAAAAAAATGAGACATACAAAGCTACTTTTGAAAACGCTAAGACGAATAAAAGAAAGTGCTTTCTCAAGCCCGTCTGCAGTTCAGAGCTTGTGGGAATCCCAAAAAAAGGCCTGAGCGAGAGAAGGCGTGACCACTTAAGGCTTTTTATACGTTTATGAGACACTTTTTGTCACTGGCCAATCATCTTCATGAACGCATCTTTATGCTACTCACTGTCGCCACACATTTCTATCTTAATTTATGCATGATCATACTGTGCTCAGTATAATGTCACGTGAGAGTGAGTAGTGCAAGTCTGTATAGTTGCCATGAGTAAAAGATAGACACGAGGAACGTGCTGAACGTGGAAGCGCAGCGACGGTGCACAGATGCAAAAGTTTCACCCTAGAGCACGCGCACCAGCCACGTAAACGCAATATTGGTCGGAAAAAACTTCGTGGCACACGACCTGAGCCAAGAGGAAAAATTCCAGAGGATGAGAGGGCATGTTCGGTGAGACGCCGAGCTGTGAAGACGTGGGAAACGAGCATCGCATATCGCGACGGAAGCAGTACAGCCACTTGATTCAAAGGGGTGTCAGCGTGAGAGGCTCGGGGAGTTGCTGCCGACCTCGGAGGTTCCAAGTAAGGCTGCCTGAACTTGCCACACCCATTAACAGCAGTTCCTGGCTGACTTGCAGCTCTCCAACTTCGCGGCAGGACGGCAACAGCCAACAGCAGTTTTCAGAGCGGACTTGCCATCAAGGCATATCATGACGAGGCTACGCCTAGCCTAGCGAGGCCGAAAAAGGCAATGAAGTCCGGGACACTAGCGATGACGATGAGTTACTCGTTCGGTGGGACAGCCGATGGTGACAGTAGGAGGTTGAGGAGAGAGTCAACGACGTACTTGACCAACCTCGACACGGCAACAAGCAGAAGCCGACGTGAACTGTAAGATCATTCGATTGTTGAGACGCAACATTCAATTAGGAGAAGTGGCTAGGGCTAAGAACGAATTTAGACTGGTTTGCAGACTGTTTTGCTTGTACTCTTATTGGGGTAATTTCCGTGTCCGCCAGTGTTGGTTTCGTCTTCGCTTTCGATTTTTTGTCTTTCATCCTGTGGGTTAAAAGTGTGTTTGTTTTTGGCCACCCCCGTTTCCCGACTGTCTCAATTCCATCCGATGAAAGCGCTCCCGAAAAAATCTAGGACAATAGTGATGCTAATTGTGACACATCTTCAAGTTACCTGAAGTGAGTTTAGCTGCTCCGATGATCAAACATTTATACATTTGCTTTTTTCTCTCAGCCCTGCCTTTATTTGAGAGTACATGACGCCAATTATATAGCTTTACTACGCCCAAATTATTCATTCGATGCAAGCGCTCCCGAAAAAATCTGCGACAAGAGTGATGCTAATTGTGACACATCTTCAAGTTACCTGAAGTGAGTTTTGCTGCTCCAATGATTGAACATTTATACATTTGCTTTTAGATGCGGAAGCATCTTATACTCGCGCCTTGTAGTGCGCCGACCGCGCCGTCCGCGCCGTCCGCACCGCTCCTCGAACATTCGACAGCTGACGCGCGCGCATGCGCCGTCGCGCCGTCGCCCACCATCTGTGCCGCGCGCGCTTCTCCTTCGAGAACATTCGACAGCTGACAGCGCATGCGCCGTCGCGCCGTTGCCATCTGTGCCGCCCGCGCGCTTCTCCTTCGAGAACATTCAACAGCTGACAGTGCATGCGCCATCGCGCTGTATATACTCAAGGTCGGCGCTCGCTCGCTCAGTTGCCGCTCGTCCGTTGGTTTGTACGGCGCGTCGACGTCCAAGGTCGCGGTGAAATGAATTCCAACGAATCCACAAACACAATGATCGACGTCCCTTCGACCAGCGCCGTCCTTTCGCATACGTGTGTACGTGTTCACTCATTTAACACCCCCTCCTACAACCACGTTAACCAATTTAGCCATCGACCCAAGTAAGTCGCAATTTAACACCCCTTTTCACAACCACGTTAACCAATTTAGCCATCAACCTAAGTAAGTCGCACTTTAACACCCCGTTAACCAATTATATGCTCCGCATCCTCCTCAGTGTTCCCCCGAGGGAAGCTGCGGGCAATTTTTTTCTCCTAGTCCGACCTTTATTTGGAGTACATGATGTATTTTTATAGCTTTACTACGCACAAATTCAAACTATGCGTATCAGGCAACGGCAACAGTCGTTCTTTTTCCGGTATCACGATGAAACAAGGCGAAGGAAAGCGTTAACAGAAACCAAAATGATGTGCACTGGCAGGAGCAGCCAAACTCTCTCCAGATAACTCGAAAACATGCCACAATACGTGACAATGCACAACCTTAGAGTGCTGTTGGCCAGGCGCTCACGCAGTGGTCATCATCATCATCATCATCGTCATCAACATCATCATCATCATCAGATTGTAGGGAACGTGACGGCGTCCGACGTACGTGTCGGCGTCGCAGGTTAAATGAGCAGACGATACGTACTGGAGGAAGCGAGCGGCTGATGTAGAGCAGTGACCATGGCGTCCAGCCAGCTAGAAGCATTGAACGTTCTGGGCTGCGCGTGTCACGAGCCATCGGCCTTCGTCGTCTTTTTCATTAGCCACCTGGCCGCAACTAGCGCCACGCTACAAGGGCTTCCCGCCTAGCGTGTTATGCGATAAAAAATGAACAAAATGCACAAGAGTCTCCAGGCCACGAATCGAAGGGTCCGTGAACAGTCGAGGTTGTCAACGGAAGGATCTATCTGCAATCAGTGGGTCTCTGGCGGGCGACACTGGGAATGGCGCAGTGGACGAGGATGGCAACGCAGGTACGCTTTTGGAAGGAGAGGGCGAGGGTCGGAATGAAGGGGCCATTTTGGCGATAGCGAGTACCAACGACAAGGTGAAAAATGGTTAAGGGCTGAGAACACACACGGGCCGATTCGGTGTGGTCGGTTGTCACGCGCACTCGGGCACTGATGCTTAGAAGATGGATTGTCGCGTGCGCGTAGTACGGCCAGTCCAGTGGGTCTAGTTGTACGTCCTTGTTGTTGCTGGTGGGAACGTCAACAGAGAGTGCGGTCCACCCAGGTAGTGTGTTGACAGTGCTGGTACCGTCGCTGCAGGTGGCACATCACCGGCTGCGGCGGCCGCCTGGTCTGCCGAGTACGGTGCAGACAAGTTGGAAGTCGTGCGCTCTGGACCGAAGAAGTGCGACATGGCTTAGCGTGATGACGAGCCGGCTCAGAGGGCACTGATAGATGGCTTTTTCCAGCCTTTGACGACGTGTAGAGGTCGTCAAATGTTGGAAAGAACCGCTGTCCTTGTGAAGCACAAAGGTCGAATATAGGTAAAATTCCAGTACGGTCACCAAAACCTGCCAACATGAATTCCACATACATACTGAAATTAGATGCAGCCATAACGTTCAATGCACTGGATAACTTCATCGCACACAAGGTCGTGTGGTAAAGAGTAAAACAAGTCCTCGATATCAAGAAAGAAGGCATTTACTCGTTTCGGGCACTCAGTCCTGAGGCAATCACTGACGGTGACTGGGCTCTTGGTTCGACAGGGGTCATCAATGAGCAGGACTGCTAGAGACCTTTGAAGATACAAAACAGCAATGCAACAGGGTGCTGCCAAATACCATGCTTAGAGACGATGACTCTGAAGCGATTGCGTCCTTGTGTATGTTCACTGAAAAGAAGACTTCTACCGCTTTCACAGACTTGGTCAAAGTGGTTAGCCCCACTTCGTCCCACAGTTTTGCCGCTTGCATCTTAACTCTAGTTCTTTGATTGATATGTGGGGTTTAACGTCCCAAAACCACCATATGATTATGAGAGACGCCGTAATGGAGGGCTCCGGAAATTTTGACCACCTGGGGTTCTTTAACGTGCGCACAAATCTGAGCACACGGGCCTACAACATTTCCGCCTCCATCGGAAATACTCTAGTTCTTTGATGGCAGGGAGCACCTTGAAATTATTTCACATGGCTTCTTCAGCCTTGCTGTCATACAATTGCTTCGGCATAAGCACGAACCCTCCTTGGTTATCAGATTGGAGAAGCTTGACATCGATCTTCGTAAACTGGCGACGACGGCACTAGACCATTGTCGAGCCATATTGACGTTTTGCGGAAGGCACTCGACTTCCTTCTGTACAAATCGACCAATTTTGTCATCTTTTTCTCGTCCAACGGTGATTCTTACGAGGCTAAGTAGCTCCCCCTTGTCTAGGTTTGGATGCTCGCAGAATTTTCGTCCATTTTGCAACAGCTTTTTTACACCTGCTGGAACACCAACGTTTCCAAGGAAGACTACGTCTTGTCCTGGTGGGGTTCGTCGGCCTCCCTCTTTTCGGCAGCCAAAATAGCTAGAAGCTGACCTCATAAGAACTCAGCTGATTGATGCTCCAAGCAAGAAGGTCGCTGGTAAAAGAGGTGTAAGAGTCGTGTTCTCGTCACGCGACAAGCTCACAGGGCTATGTCGCAGCGTCAACAGCGAAGGACCTAAGAAAGAAACATTCACTAATAAACAAGCTACGCACTTTGTTGAATGTGTTTTAGCGATTTTCTACAAGGCACAATTTACTTGTGGGCTCTGTTATATTGGCCAAACAGGCCGATGCATAAATGATCCGTTGAGAGAGCACGCTTATTCTCTAAATGGCTCCTGTTCCCAGCCACTTGGCAGAACATTGTAGAAAGTGTGGTTGTCAGCCAGCTTTTGATAAGTCTGTGATCTTGGGGCGATATAAACATCAACGCGAGCGCGAGATTAGCGAAGCCTTCCAGATTCAACAACTTGGTGCTTCCTGAGTTAGTATACCCTCAACTTTTCTTCATGGCTGTGAAAGTAGTTATTTGGGTCGACTGATATGGCCATTTCTTGATAAAGTAAGCCGTATGCCACATGTTGGTGCGATTCTGCTTATGTTGCGTGGTTATGCGCAGATTCTGTTTTCCTATATACTGCAGTTAGTTTGCAATAAACTTTGGTTGTTAGTTCAGCGCTCTGTTCTCGTATCTTCTACACCTTCCTGTCATTTGCACTGTTAAACACTTTCTTCATGTACCATACTTCGATAATGTCTGAAAGTCGGGCAACGTTCCTCAAGCATGGAAAATGGCGGGGGTTGTGCTGGTGCTGAAGTATAGTAAAGGCAGGAAAAAGCTAGGATCCCCTTGACCAGTTTCACTCACTTCGAGTGAAGCGAAGCTGACGGAGAATCTTTCCTGTCTTCGACGGACATGGTGGATAGAAATTAACAAGGCTGCTCGAGCATGTAGGACATGATATCAGCAATGATTGAGTGCATAAGACAACAATTGAAGACTTGGTACGCCATATAGAACATCAGCGAGCATAGGGCTTTCAGCGCTAAGTATGAATAGGGACCTCTTAAAAGCTTACTACTACGTGTTCCATGATTCGATGATTTGTCGTGCTAAGTCTATGGGGATAACAAAGAATGTTTTACGCTTTTTTGTGTTTTTGAGAGACCGCTTGATGCAGGTGGAGTTGGAGACAGTGCCGAGAAACTCGAGGAAAATTACTAGAAAGGTTCCAGAGAGTTCAAGAGGGCAGTGTCTTCAGTTCAGTGTTGTTCAAGGTGACCATGCCTGGTGTACCGCATGCCCCCGAGACTGTTAGAAAAGCATTTCAGTTATCACAAATGCCGCTGACATATGCATCTGGCTATCTGGATATCAGCATAAGCGATTGAAAATGATCGACCAAAGGGTTTTACTACCCACAAAGACTAATTCTTGGATTTTCGAACGAACAATATTAGTAGAGAAGTCGCCAGGTACGCTATTCTTTGGTATGCGAATACGTAATTACGTATATTTGGAAAAGATATTTTTATTCTTCTTTTAAAAGAAGAATGAAAATATCTTTCCTAGATATCCCGCTTCGACAAGCTAAATACTTAATGTTCTTTAGTGTCACACTAGGCTCCAGGATGAAATGGTGACGTACAGTAGAAAAGAAGATGTCAGCCCTGTCATCTCAAGTAAAAATTCTTCGAAGGATGGCAGCAACAGGCTGGGGAAGCCATCCGTCATCACTGATAAGGTTACACTCAGCAGTAATTGTCAACAATGTCCTCTTGAGATTGCCTGTCTTCTCTTTAAGTGAATGGTAGTACGGACGGCTGGAAACACTTCGTCGTAACGACTTATGAGTTGCTTTGGGAGTGCCAAAGTCTGCAGCGAGCGTAAATGTGCTTTATAAAGCTCGTCTTCCGCCATAGCGTTTTCCCGCTTTTCACCAACTGCTGACGGATGTTTTCCAGCTTAGTGAATCGAGCCCAAGACGAGCACTACTTAGCCGCATTCGATGATGTACGGAATCAGGATTTTTTGTGGCCATCACTATTCATCGACAACTTGTCGCGGTTCTCCCCAAACACAGGCAACTTTGACAAGAGCCCCCTTGGTCACATGAGATTTTTCACTTGAAGCTGACAATTCTATGAAAACAACGCAACCGCTCTACACCTGTAAGAGAAGTACGTTCTTCGGTGCTTTAATTCACTGAAGTAAAATGCGCCAACCATCTGAAAGTTTCGCCGACTTATCGGTCGACATAGAGCTGTAGCAAGTGCGCTAGTGTCTGTCATCCCGTCTCTGAGAATGTCCTGGATTGCGTGACCCAACTGCGTTGTTTCGTTGACACTACGTAAAAGCTTGGCATTGATACAGCCTGAATCAACTGGGTTTTTGCAAATAACAACAAGGGATGCTGCTATCTGCGAGTAAGCTTGCTCTGCAGCTGCTTATTCATGGGCTGATTGTGGAGTTGCGCACTCAAAGATCGGTGAAAATTCTTAAATACCCGCCCGACGTTCGTCTACATATAAAGCTTCAGTTGATTTCATAACTTGTGGGTATAGAGGAAGCCATGTGTGACAAAATGGCTAACAATGTAAATGCCCGTTTCTTACATCGCATTCGGCGGGGCCACACGTTCATCATAACCACCATAACTATCACTTCATAGCGCTCGAAGATACGGCGCAGATGAAGGACGGGGAGCTGCTTCGCTGTTGTGGTTGCGAGATTCAGTGATCAAACGGGTGCACTCTACCACGCTTTTCTTGAGTATTTGCTGGTCATAAGATGGCTCATACGTCGTTTGTATGCACTGCGTTCTGAACACTGAGGTTATGCGGAAGTGGTAGAGCCCATCTGCACTTGTCGTATTTCCTTTGGTGAGCGTATTCCACAGTTACACCCAGAGTAAAGCCTTCAGTATTTCTTCCAGTGTCAGTGCAAACGGGTGCTGCTCAACAGAAGCTGTTGATCCGCCTTAGTTCAGGGAGTGACCGTGATGTGACGCTGGATGATAGGCAGCGCTGCTTGCGTCGTACGAGCTTCCGAGCGCTTTGGCCTGGAGAGGCGATAGACTTATTTCCCACTCCGTATCATGCGCCTGTCGGATTTTTTTTCTTCATGACCCTTGTTTGTGGCTCGAAGCGCTGTTTAAAGAACACGTGATACAGGCTATTTGTGCCTTCGGTATTTTCGCACAGGGCATTACCCTGTCCCCGATAGGATAAACTTCGTTATTTTTTAGTACTGCAGGTACATACTTTTAGAAATATTCCTTTATAGAGACGTTGACCCCTTACATTAGCGACAATTGTTTAACCCTCCGGTGACGTTCATATCGGAAATTACAGGTGGAAGAATTCCAAGAAATATTAGTCATCGATGAAGATCAGATTGTCCAAAATATCAAGGGGCAAGGTTCACAAGAGCATGATGAAATACAAGAAAGCAAATAGTTAGAGCTACTTCACACTAGTGGTGCCAAGCCTAAAAGAAGTGTGAGGCTGGGCAGTCTTTGTATCTCTTTAGTTTTTTTCTTTCTTTCTACTCGCTCTTTCTGAGGTGGTGTTCTTTCTGCTTGACTTTTTATAATACAGTTTTCTATTTTTGCCTTTCTTTCTCTCTAGACAGTAGGGTTGCGTGTATGTAAGCTGAGTGTGGTCTTATTACCAACTCTGCCATACTGCAACACCATAAAATGGCAGGAAGAGAGTCGCCACCACCACACTGCAAACGTAACAAAGAGGACAACAGCATACGCAGGAGACTTTAAATCAACACTTACACACACCGTATACTGATGCACAGGCTGCACCCTACATTACACGAATATCTTTGGCAGATTAGTGGCATACCACACAAGTTATCTCATATGATCCTCTAGTACCCATGCATCACAAGGACTGACCTAACGCCGCCACTGGATACCAGTGACACTATTCAAGAAAACGCACATCTTCTGGAAACGGGAAAGCCCAAGGTCGCCTCGAAAAACCTGGACCAACAACGACGTCTTGTCGCCAGGTCCAAGGAGGCAGCAAAGGCCAGAGGATTTCTGAAATGAGGCGACCTCTCACCTAAGGTATAAGCGGAACTTGCACCATACTATACTTTCTCGCACAATAAACGCTTATTCCTCCTCTCCTCTTTCTCCCTCTAGCTGTTACTCGCACTGCTTTATCTTTTTGCTCAATTTTTATACATTTTTAGAGTGTTACACAGCTATTATAACCACCAAGGTCCTCGATGAGCAAGAGGATGATTTTTTCTTTATGACGTTAGCAAGCGCTCATTATGCTACAGATGATTGTAGTATACGCGACTTGGCATCGTCAATATCATCATCAGGGCTCTCGAAGAAC
Source organism: Rhipicephalus annulatus (assembly GCA_013436015.1). Taxonomy (NCBI): domain Eukaryota; kingdom Metazoa; phylum Arthropoda; class Arachnida; order Ixodida; family Ixodidae; genus Rhipicephalus; species Rhipicephalus annulatus. Next base: position 134,331 of record WOVY01011364.1, on the reverse strand, counting down.
TCCAATAAAAAGACAAAGGTTTGGCACGAACGCACAATACAGAGGGCTAACGTATAAGCGGTTTTATCGGTTTATGTCCAGCGATGAAGGCAACATACGGCAGCCTGTTCCGCTTGTCAACCACAGGTGCTGACAAGACATTTACTATGAAAGGACCATGTAAATAGGAAAAAGTTCCCAACATATCAACTGAGTGAACGATGATGAGTGGGTGAAGCTTCGGAGACACATCGGTAAACCATGAATCTTCAGTAAATCTTCCACAGTCAATCATGGAGTAAGGATGGTGGGCACGCACTGCAGCCGTCTTCCGAGCCCTCCACTCCACTGCTTTGCCTTCGTCGTTCATACTCGAAGCACACAGACTGCCAGCGAAAGAGGAAGCGCACCAAGAGTGAACGCATTTTAACACAAGAGCGCACGTGGTCTCCTATCCCACGAGAGCATGCATCGAAGTAGAGAGAGTGCCGAAGCGCCATCTAGTCATCAATCCGGGTACTAGTGGAGCGAACGCCACAGCGCCATCTAGTGAGCCTCTTGAGTACTTGCAGTGGCTACTACAACGCGGGACTTAAGGTGCTTCACCCCCGAAATGGTAGCGTTGCGTCAAGAAACCAAGTCAAGGTTATCAGGAAAGCCACAGTTGTGGGCTCTGAAACTCTCCACCACAAGTCTTGAACGCGACGGTGTTTAGAAATGTCGTCCAAAAATATACGAGGTTTAAACGGTGTATCCGAGGTTTTCAAACGACATCCCCACAATGTCTGCTAGTTGGAAGTGCACGTGACGCCATCGTATGCAGGCGTCTTGAACGTTCTGATTCCTGAAGGTTGCTACTTCATCACCTGTCTCCAGCTACAGTTCTTGGTTTTCAAACGACGACTTACTGAACGTCGGCGGCTCCTAGGGCTGCGCCATAATGACTGTAACCGAATACACTATTGTCGTCTTTGCGGTGGTTGTCTTTTCCGCCATGGCTCTCTGATTGGGCACGTGGGCGTACATTGCTTTCAATTCAAAACCATGGCTAGCCCTTTGCTGTAAAAAGCCTTCGTTGTATTCCTCAAATTGTGGGCTTGTTTTTTTGTGAAAAATCGAATCATTAGGTGTTGAGTTCATTCCTCGAATGTTTTGTTCTGGCCATGTGTAAAACTTCGTGGCCTATAACAATGAAATGGTTTTTTGCTCGAATATGCATCAACGAAGGAGGACTCTGAACGTTCAGCTAAAGCGGCAAGCAAGACAGTCGGTCATTGACAATGTCGGAATAGGTGGAATACGTGGTGTTTTACACAAAACCAACTTGTCCTTCAAGTGTTATTACTTTAGTTCACTTAAGTTCTGGACTAAAATAATCTAGTCTCGTCCTGTTGGTAATCTTAACAGAACAAGCAGAAACAATTCCGCACCTGCCGAAACATTACTGTACACCCAGCAGTGAACGGCGCTGAGAGTTTGTGTGGGTTGAAATCGCCTGCACTTAGATAAGCAAATACGGGTGCGTGGCAATATTTTCGGGGACACACCAGCACAGAAAACTTTTGGGCAGTATTCAATGTACACATATTCACTTGCGCATATTATTGCAGCAAAGTGGTTGAAGCGTGACGTAATTTGTCATTCTGAAACAGGAATTATCATTCTTATTATATGACAAGCTCTCTCTGCATTCCATCTTTAACCGCCTTCGACTTTTGATTCTCTTCCAGAACACATGCCGTTATTTGTCAGGCACGGCCAGATAGGTGACAGGACGAGTACAGTTACACAGAAAAGGAGAGATAGTGAAGGAAGAAGATATAAATGAATGCAAACCGAGCTATTGTTACGGAAAAAGGCATCATTCATTAGGCGGAATTCAAACCTTCCAACTCCCTATTCAAAGGCGGGCGTCCTAGCCACTTGAATATACAGACGCCCGAGCAATGCATATTATGGCCTTGTAAAGCCAGTGTGGTGAGAGGATGGGAGAGGAAAGTTAGTGCAAGCTGGAGAGATGTGGCGGTGAAGAGAAGGGGAGACATTGAGGCATGCTAAAGAAATATTTAGAAATAGAGAAACCGAAAGAAACCAATGCATACGTAAAAAAGAATATACAATAAAAGCAAGAGACGAAAGAATAAAGTGAGAGATTAAGAGAGATATGATGAAGGCAACCAAAGCAAGAAAGAAAAATGAACACAGAGGCAGAGAGCGAAATCAGAAGAAACAGAGATGAAAAGAAAATAAAAAAGCACAGAGGAAAAAGAACAAGCAAGCACAGAAGGAAGAAAAAGAAAAAAAATTTCAAAACCTACACAACAGCAAACTTCCGAGAAAATGTCGTGGCACCCTGTCCTTCGAGCACTTATGTATCACTATTACTTGCTTCATGACCAATAACATACATTGTTAACCTTTATGTACCTCTTTTGATGAGTTAACTACAAGCCTCGCTGACTACTGCGCTTAGTATTTTGCGCGCATGCTTTTAATTGCGTCTGAATAAAACTGATCTGGATTTGATTCTATTTAATTTATTACCTAGACGACAATCACGCTCGATTTATTTGTCACTTTTTTCCTCGAGAACATAGTACAAAACTCTTTTTTTTTTGCAGTATCAACTCTTCTTAATCAGCCTGTTGTTACAAGTTTTTTTTTGGAATGGAGAGGTCCTTTTTTTAATACGAAAAAATCACCACAATTTTTTGTAAATTATCAGCATAAGCATGCATGCAGTTCCAAAAAACATGGTTGACTATTGAAAAAAATTCAGGAAGAAGGTACTTGTTTGCTACCAGCGGCGTTACTTATACTGTGACAGAAGGCGTTTTCAGATGCGTACAAACACCTCGGCCAGGAGTCGCTGCGCCGCGCGCGTTCGGCCACCTTTCTAACGGAAACCGGTCGCTCGGTACCCCGTTCCCGACTTTTGCCTGCGCTGTCTCAGCACGGTCATGCGCACTTCACGCGCTGTTGTCTGGTCGCACTGCACGTGCAACGTCACGTGCGACTTGCTCCGAAGGTTTGAAAAGGTTCTGAAAACGTTTTCACGCTGTGAATCTTATCAGAACCGAGATCCATTCATTGACAACCTTTGCGGGAGCAAGCAGGTCAAAATCGTTGTCCTTGAGGGAATGCATGCTATGCGCATGTCGATGGTGAAAAGCCGCCTTTCTATCACATTAAAGGTGAGGTGTCGGCGCGAATTCTATATGTATGTTGCCTGTAAAAATTGCGCATTTGCTGCGGCATTGGTGTCTTCTCGGAGCTGTCGGCAAACGATCATCACGTTTTCGCGTGCGTTTGTATATAGCGTTTGAATTTCGATTGATTGAATGCTAACTTCTTCACGCAGCTGTAAACTTATCAGGAGGTCAGTGTGAAGAGACTAAACTTACGGCTTCTCTGTTGAGTGTCTGGCACCATTTAAGTGCGGAGTGTTCAGTTTCATAAGAGTTTCACTTTTGCCGAGATTTTTATCGGATGTTAACAATGTTGTATTGTAAGTTTAATGACACCTTGGATTGTTTTGCAGGTCCTTTGAAAATATAAAAATGCCCACAAAAAAGTATTTTATGCTCACTTCGACCATGCTTGTTTCTTCAGCGCATGTTTCATTTCGGATAATATCCACGACTCATCACGCAGCATTTTCACTGATTCAAATGTTGATTTTTTTTGTTTTGCTAGCTCGCAATGTTTTCCTCATATCAAACAATACCCACTATAATCGAGCTTCTCTTTAGTTACGCCGAGATTTGTCCCCGATATTTCGAAAATATCAAAACTTTTATATCTGCCTTGGTTCTTTATTCATCTCGCTTTCATAGCAGCAGCTGTATATCGCCCGCAACTTGGGCGCATGCAAATAATGTTTCATGTGCGAAAACCATCATATCATGAGGAGGCCCGCCGTGGTGTGAAACTCCAGATTGATTGTGGCCACTTAGGTTTTTTTTTATTTTGTAACACGCACCTCAATCTATTTGAGGTGTAAGGCACGACGACAACGGACAATAAGTGCACACACACCGAGCGTCCCTTCTGTCTAGATGAGCGTCCTATCAACGTACACGTGAATTATTCAACACCATTACGCTCTGCTTTTCATTCTTGCACCAAAATCTGAGCGCATTGTTACTGCGTTCGATCCCGTGGAAATGCTGCTGGCGTATGCGGGAATCGAACTCATGACTTCAATCCTAGCATCGCAACACCTCAGCATGCTTAACTTACCGGTGAGTGTTGTTTGAAAGACCTGTACGTTAAACGCTCGGCGAGAACACACCGAAAATCTGTTTACACTGAGCGTCGACGAGAGGTCTACATCCCAATCGCGTAATATCCAGCAGTCGTATTTGGTGTAGTTTCAGTTGACAAATGCGCCCCGCCGCGGTGGTCTAGTGGCTAAGGTACTCGGCTGCTGACCCGCAGGGCGCGGGTTCGTATCCCGGCTGCGGCGGCTGCATTTCCGATGGAGGCGGAAGTGTTGTAGGCCCGTGTGCTCAGATTTGGGTGCACGTTAAAGAACCCCAGGTGGTCTAAATTTCCGGAGCCCTCCACTACGGCGTCTCTCATAATCATATAGTGGTTTTGAGACGTTAAACCCCACATATCAATCAATCAATCATTTGACAAATGCGTTTTCTTTTAGTGTGAGTCCGGCCATCGCCTGTCTTTCAGTTTAGAGTTTGCAGTACGATGCACGAATTAATATTTTAAAGTAACGAGTCCGCGGAGTATCAGCGAACTGCCATAATTCACTGCTGCTACTCGCAGTGCTTGCATTGAAAATGAGAGAACTTGACGGGCAGTTTTCATGTCTTCGTCATGTTTAAGCTTTTGTAGCAGCTAACAATGCAATAGTAGTGCAAGCGGCTTTTAAGGATGACGAAGGAAAGGAGCCCACAGTGCGCTAAAGGCGAGATAAGCGCCCCAAGCAACACGTTTTCCGTGCGCGCAATGGGAAAACCCACAAAGCATGGCCTGTTCGAGCGACTGGTGCTCTACCTTGGGCGGCCAACGGCGCTGCGCAAACTTGACCCTGTCTTCCCTGTATCTGATCCCACAAAGCAGCAATAATGAAGGCGGAACAATATTCACAACTCAGCACAACTACCAGTTATATGACCACGAAACATTGTACATAGCTGTACACCGCTAGGCACTCAATTAAAAGCATGAGTTGTCAATGTCAAGGGTTATTTAGGACAACACTGAGCAATACCACTGATTCGTCCCCTGACCATCAGTCACTTTGTGGCGATGCCGTGTTTTTTTTCAAGAGCTCAACTTTATGAAATAACGCTTAACATAATAACGAATGCACTTAAAGACGACATATGTTGAGCAGTCACATATGTTTCATCTAATCAGGTGCTTATATTTGCGTAACGAGTCAAACAGCAACATGGGTATTACCAATCGCGTTAAGCTGATCTCTAGCGCATCTGCTTGCAAGGACAGTAGTCCTAGAGTGTGCTACGCAAACCCACTAGAGTGACTGATGCTTGAACTAGTACGATTGATATGTGGGGTTCGATTGTTATGTGAGGTTCAACGTCCCAAAACCACCATATGATTACGATACACGCCATAGTGAAGGGCGCCGGAAGTTCGACCACCTGGGGTTCTTTAACGTGCACCCAAATCTGAGCACACGGACCTACAACATTTCCACCTCCATCAGAAATGCAGCCGCCGCAGCTGGGATACGAACCGTCGACCTGCGGGTCAGCAGCCGAGTACTTTAGCCACTAGACCACCGTGGCGGGGCATACAATTGACGTCAACCCAACAGACACCTAGGAATATATATGTGATATTTATATACGTAAATATCACGCACGTGCTGGAAACACAATTGAAGTTTCTCCAGCATCACGCCTGCTAGGAATCTCATTCCAAAGTAGTTCAGACAGTTGGCGTGGCTCTGTGATATTGCTACGCAGAATGCTTGGGTGCGATTCCTGCTGGCACACCAAAATTTATTTTTTAGGTTCATTGCGTTAAAGCAGCCGGTTTCAGTCGTTTTTATCTCTCTAAAATATGAATAACGAATGCCTGTTGTCTCCAATCCTGGATAACCGGTTGAATTACCTGTGGCGCGTACGCGCATAGCACAGCCCTTGGTATCTGGGTATCTGCCGCACGTGGCTAGAGGAAAAGGTTTCGTAGCGTACGTGACGGGGTTTCAATGTTACTCAAGTCATAACCAGCCGAACACATTGGTCAAACTCTCTTACCCTCCATACTAATTTTAGTCTATGCGCGAAATTAAGGAGTCGATCACAAGCGCACGAAGAGATTGGCGGCTACACAGACAGACAGACAGACAGACAGACAGACAGACAGACAGACAGACAGACACAGACAGACAGACAGACAGACAGACAGACAGACACGGACAGACAGACAGACACGGACAGACACAGACAGACAGACACGGACAAACACAGACAGACAGACAGACAGACAGACAGACAGACAGACAGACAGACAGACAGACAGACAGACAGACAGACACAGACAGACAGACAGACAGACAGACACGGACAGACACAGACAGACAGACACGGACAAACACAGACAGACAGACAGACAGACAGACAGACAGACAGACGCAGACAGACGCACACAGACAGAGAGACAGACAGACAGACAGACACAGACAGACAGACACAAACAGACATACAGAGTGACACAGACAGACAGACAGACAGACAGACAGACAGACAGACAGACAGACACAGACAAACAGACAGACAGACAGACACGGACAGACACAGACAGACAGACAGACAGAAAGACAGACAGACACAGACAGACACAGACAGACACAGACAGACAGACACAGACACAGACACAGACCAACAGACAGACAGACACAGACAGACACAGACAGACAGACAGAGAGACAGATAGATAGATAGATAGACAGATAGATATATAGATAGATAGATAGAAACACTGAAATATTTCGTATTTTCTAAGTAATGCTTCGCATATAAATACCACACGACATGCCTTCTCGCACACCTATGCGTGACATGGTTACAGCGCTCCTTTAAGGGAAGCTGAAGCACTTTTATTAAAAAATTGACTTAGGAGCGTGTAAAGCCAATTTGATGCCTGCTGAATTAGAAAAGTGATGTGACAGTTCTCAAAAGTGAATGCTAATAGCACTTTTTGGTGAAAAAAGAGTGGCTGTGGCCCCTATGCTTCTTGAGACGCCAAGCGAACATGGTGACGTCATTCTCGATATTGCGCGTCATCTGCAGCAGCAGCACTGCTGAAGTGTGGCCTCTTGGATTATTTCGGCAACATCACGTCATGGGTTAGTCATGGAGGCCTCGGTTGAAGATAAGGAAGAACACTTGCTCCGGGCCAGAAGAAACGGGGGCGGAGCAAGACGAACTTTTATTTCAGTCGTTCTAAAGCTCCTGCTTCTACAACCTCGAAAAGAATTATGACATCGTCAACAATAATGTTGGTCTCTCCTAAACACGAAGTTTGACTGAATTCAAATTTTTTGCAGCTTCCCTTTAACGTTCCGCGTATGAACGACACAATTCTCTCGCTATAGTTCATGACAACAATTAACGGATGGAACGGTTACCGCTTGCGTTGCCACTAGGGAAACGTGCGTCACCACTCATCCATCACCATCCCCTTGCTGTGCCAGCACACCCGGTAAAATATTGTGTTTTTTTTCGCATGGAACGTTTGGGTGCGCAGCCATATATACAGCGTGGAAGCGGCCATATCACGTGGTACTTTCTAGTATTGCTTGGGCATCAGTAGTGAGCCACAAAGAAATGTACTGAGTAGATATCAAGTGATGGAATGCGCAATATGTTGTTTTTCAAAGAGGTCTGCACTTTTCAAGAAAATTTTGCGCCTACATCGTATGATGCAAAACAACATGCATTTCGTCGCGTCATCATAGAGTGTGTTGGCTTATTTTCAAACTTGGCTACGTATACCTAGGGCACATTGTATACCAGAATCACCATTTCTCTATTTCAGACATTTTGGAAATATGTATTGATATGTTTCTCCAATCCTGACGCTAAAGTTCCTTAAAAATCACACATATAAAACATACCTGAAATATCGTCTTTGAAACGGCAGTGAAAGTCAACATCAAGTTTTAAAGCTCCGCCACTCCCCCTTTTCCCATGCTGCACATTGTTTTTCAGATCCCGGGTTGTACAGGGGTTAATTTCATGAAAACGACCAGCTACACCCCTGCTCCAGATGGTGTGGAGAAGCGTTTCGCTTGCCCTTAGGCAAAGCTGAGCTGTACAGCGCGCGGATGCCATTTCCTCAATGAAGGGTAAGCAAACCTTCCATCGCGATACAGCGGCGCTCTATACCTTGATAATTTTCCCCTTCATCCTGCCAGTACTCCCCCACAGCGTCGCTTCACGTTCTTACTTTTTGTTGTTATAATGATGGATGTTGGCAGCGGTAGACATATGTTCGCGGCTGTTTCGAACAAAACTAATATATCCGAATGAGTACAGGTAAGTGATGAAGTTTGGCGCAGTGCTTATGATGCTCGACATGCTGACTTTGAGGTCACGACTTTTATGTCGGCCTCAGTGATCACACATCGACGAAAACGAAGTGCTGGAGGTCCGTGTGCTGCGCGTTGTCGATGGCGTAAATGTCACCAGCTGGTCCGAATTTCTGGAGCCTTCCAATAGAGCCTCTGTCACTGAGGGACGTCAAATGCTAGATGTTATTTCAAGTGATCAATTGGTAGGTGCCGAAGTCTCGTTTTGTACATCTGTAATTAAAGTTAACAGCGTTTTGAAGGTTTTTTATGAAAATAATGAAAACAAAGACGTCCGTTTAGTCAGAAAATTTAGAAATAATAAAGTCCTATTACGGATGAGAAAAAAAAACATATTTCTTTCTTCTCTGCACGCTGACTTGCACATCGCCTTGAAGAAGATGGCGGATATCAGCCGTCACTTTTGCGACGTGACTACTTTCCAGTATAAGTTTTAAATCTATTTGTTTGTAATGGACTTTATATTGTGTACCAGTGACGCGGACACTTTCGAAGAGAAGGAGGTGGTAGGCTGGCCATCAATATAAACTTGTGAATCTCCTGTTCCAACTCGGGAAAAGTCCCTACATTCAGCACCGAACAACGCATTTTACCGCTTTCGCATGTCCATACAGTTTTCAAAACGGTACTCTTTTTTGGTATCCTCGGAAGTTTAGGCAGTTACTGAATGACTAGCCATCCTAAACTTATGGCTGCATTCATACTTGTGAACAGTGTCGATCAAAAAGCAAATAATATGAACATCTGACATTATAGCAAACATATTCTTACGGCGTAATGCTTTAGCTACTGCGAAATTTTTATTAACTTTGCAACTGCCCGATAGCTGGAGGACAGCCCAAATAGTGCCTGTCTTTAAAAAGGAAGACCACTTAACCGTAGGAAATTTCCGGCCTTTTTGACGAACTTCGAACTGTTGCAAAATTTTTAACACATCATACCTACCAGTAAAACCACCAAATATCGCCATGGTTTTCGAAAAGAATTGTCCATTGAAGTTCAACTCGTAACAATGTTTCATTCCCTTGCATTAACCATTGACAGACAGGGTAGGATACACATGTTATTGTTAGATTTCTGTAAATATTTCAATGAAGTTCCTCGTAGTAAACTGATTTTAAAACGTAGAAATATAAATAAACCAGAAATATTTATTTCTTGGATTTCCGTGTATCTAAGCAGCCAGAAAAAATACGTTGATGTAAAGGGCCAACTTTCGGGCTGGTTTCCTGTCGCTTCCAGCGCACCACAGGTTGGCGTGTGAGGTCCTCTATTTATTCTATTATTTAGCAATGACACTGCTGGTGCTATCAGCCTTGGTGTAGATATTAGATTGTTTGCAGATGATTGTCTCTGCGCGTTCAAATCAATCAGGTCCACTAACGATTACAGCGATATGAACTCTAGCCTGTGCAATATACAAGAATGGTGTAAAGAGTGGGAAATGTGTCTCAACACGAACAAATGTGTCTGCCGTCTAGTAACTCGTCAATGAAATCCGATGGCGTATATTTGTATGTTAGGGTCTTCACCACCGCAACAAGTAAGCATTTACAAGTACCTTGGTATAATTATAAACTTATCCTTGAATATCTATATTGATAACGCTAGTTCACGTGCATTTCAACTGTAAACTATGTCTCCTTAAACATGTTTCTTGAAAAGTTAGGTGCAGATCTCGGTATTGCCAAAGCGTGTCCTCTACTTCTGAGTAGTTCTTCCCGGCGTGGAACGTTAGACCTCACGCCCGGGAGTGCACACACTCGCTTGCATTAAGCGTGGTTCCTGGACGTGTCGGCCAACGCGTGTCGGGAAGCATATAATCTTCTTGGAACGGCGGAGGTTTTCGCTCTCGCATCCAACGTTAAACAGAGCTCAGTCTATGACGTTACGTGAACTACAGACTGAGGCATACACTTCTCCCCTTAAGTGCTCTAAATAAATGAATGATATACAGCCAGGCTGCCCTCGCTGTGATAACCCACGTTGCACTTTGCAACACATTCTGTGGCAATGTCCTGCCCTGCGCAAGAGCCCCGAGTCCCCTTCAACGGAGGAGGACTGGTGATATCTTTTCACAAGCGACGAGAAGGAAGACCACCTACGGGCTATTCAGAGAGCCCATGACATGGCGGAAGAGATGCATATCCCCGTCCTGTTGTGAGTGTGGACCACCGATGTCGTCCCCTATAAGGGGGAGTGAGCGTCGTTTCTGGATCAACAGAAGTTCTTTGCCTGTCTGCCTGCCTGTCCTTAAATAAAAACTTGAAACTGCTTTCCCAAATGTTAAACTGCACTGCTGGATTGCCCTTGGTGCTACTAAAATTAAAGTACGCGGGCATCATATGAGACTAAAATTTTGTTGAAGCGCTCTAAAAAACGGACAGACAGAAGAGGCGGACAAGTACAGCACTTGCTCGCACAACTGAAGGTTTATCGTTAAGAAAAGGTATTTAAAGCAGATACATGGTCTTTCGTGCATGTGCATGCATGTGCGCTTGCATATGCATGTATATGCATGTGCACGTGCATGTGCAAAACCACGTATCCGCTTTAAATAGCTTTTCTTAATAATAAAACTTCAGGTGTGAGACCAAGCACTGTCCTTGTCAGCCTCTGCTGTCCGTCCATTTTTTAGTGCACTTCAACAAAATTTTCAATTTTGACCGTAATCCAACCGGCCCAACTTGTCATCTTGCTACCACATGAGACCTTACAATAAGCGATATATTCACACTCTTGAACGCACTTAAAGAAGGGCTGTACGATTGGTCTTTAACGAGTTTCCCCTTATACTACCTCTAGTTTTAATACAAGCAATTGACATTTTCTTACCCCAGGTACGAAAGAGAAAAGCGAGCCTAGAGTATCTTTATCAGTTTTTAAGCATAGAACTAGCTTTAAATCTATATCCGTACTTGACATCCCTAGCTTGCAGGCTCTCCCGACGCCATTCCGCAAACACCTGAATTCCACATTTTGCTCTCACTGACATATATAAGTCCTTATTTGGAAGAATAATTAGTGAATTGAGTTGTCTTACCAGTATGTGTGATCAGACTGTAGAGTGACATTGTTTCATCTTGATTGCATTTGTGTGATTACTGCTTCTTTTGTATTTGTAATAAACACCCTGAATGAACCACGAGTCCGCAGTATTGAATAAACAAACAAACAAACAAATAAATAAATAAATCTGAGGCACAACATCATTGCGTAAGTATAAGGTGGTGAGTTTTTATTAGGAATTCATAGACACGTTATTCAGAAGACTCAACTGTTTCTTACGCTGCGCTGAAAATGCGAAAATATGCATGAAAAAGCGCTTTACCGAAGATAAGGTGCTGCCACTTGACAGGATGTGAACGGTACGAGAACTACATCACGCATGGCAGCGTGTGAGACCAAGACTCATGTAGCGTGGCTGGCAAAAGGTTATCCTAATCCGGTGACGTTTGCAGCGAAGCACGCAAACTAGCAACGATTGTTTTAACTTTGTGCTTTCCGACATGCACAGGCAGTTAGTTTTACGTGCATTAAAGGTAAGCAAAGTAGTTAACGTTAGCCCTAAAGAATAATCATAATCAGCAACAAGCAATTGTTTCCACTGAGTTCACTGAGCAGCAAAATAGCATTGTTTATGAAATTGAAAGGTGAAGTTATTTCAAAGGGCGGCAACTTTCTTGCAGTAACTTTAGTTTTTTAGGCTTATTTCATATCCACAGCAATATAAGCCTCATAGTATTTGGGCAGATCACTTTAGGACGAAGTAATACTTTGCTAAAATGTACGCCTTACAAGAAATTCTGATCTTTCAAGCAATTTCGCTATTCCCTAAGATCACCGCTGAGATGAATGTTTCTGTTGCGAAAGCGACGGTGCTGCCCATCGTTAACGTAAAAGAATACTTGTTCAAATACTACAAATTATAGTCAGTGTGAAATAGGGATTGGTTGACTTCTAAATTGTTTCCACGCCCACTTCGAACCGACAGTTAATATAGGTGGCATGCCTGAAACTGTATTGAGCATGTGTGGAAATAGCCCTAAATGGAGAATGGAATAAGAGACTGCCTTTGCTATGCTAATTTCTGGCTCGAGGTTGCTCACGGGAGGCAATCGGAGTTCGTCGAAAGACAACATGAGTACACAGGTTTGCAAAATATATAAGCGCTTCGCTGAACTGCTGTAACATAGAAGTCATCTAAAAATCTTGATCATTTTCTTTATTATAGTAAACGTACTGTTTCTTAAGGGTAGCGTTTATAATCAATCATAGAAATTTGTGATAGGCAACCGAAATTCAGCAGTCGTGAGAGTATTGCAGAAAAGTAGCAGGTAGACAAAAAGTTCTGACGGAGAGCGCCAAATTGCTGAAATGACTGAAGCCTTCTTCCACGTATAGTAATATGTCTACCACGCACAGCGAGACTTGGTGATTTTTTGTTTGAGTAAGCATGCTACTCCACACGGAACGAACAACTGAGGCGAAAGTTTTAAATTAATAATCCCTTTCCACGCGAGACAATATAGATGTTAGCTCTTTTTTGCGTACAAAAAAAAAGGGTTGTACTTTGGGAGTCAAAAGAAGACACATGCTCTGCCCTGACAACACTGTACAAGTTTTTTAAAATTGAATTTCTAACTTACGGATGACATACAGAATTATCTCCGGAATAATTGCACTTATATACACACTCTTCAGTGCCCTCACCACAGCTATTCGCGTTCCGTGCCATCACCACAGCACTTTTCACTTCAGTCGCCATCACTTTCATGAAGTGGCAGTACGATTTGCTATTTATAAGAATACGCCAGACATAATAAAAAGAAAGGCTAGAACGTATGCCAAAATGGTGCTGAATCATGTACCAGACTTGGAAACAGCGTTAGGAAGAACTTGAGGGGTACACCAAGGTGACCAAATCCGGTTGCGTGTAGTTGTGCGGCCGGTGTGTATTGCCTTCGCCAAAAACCACGTAGTATCCCGGGCGTTCAAGTAAACGCTACGGCTTGGAATATTGCCAACGTAGCTTTCCTTGTGTCCTGCGCATGATAGAGGTGCGCAGAGGCAGGCATATATAGGCTGTGTTCTAATTCCTAGACAGCACGCAGACAGTCTACGAAAACTGATTAGAATACAGCATCGAGCCCATGCTGTCCGAAACATGGAACACATTTAGACGGCTTTTACGCGACAATGCGCCACCTCGCGTCGAGAAGAAAAAGCTAAAAGCAACAAACGTAACAGTTGTGTTTTCTGGATTATTTCGTGGTGAAATAAAAAACAAATAAACGTTACTCACATTGAGCATCTGGGAAAGTGTCAGATTGTGTGCAGACGACCATTCCGGCAATATCTGATCTATCTCAGCGATTTGCTGAGTCACCATCTTGTTTAGAAAGCAAAGTAGCCCGTATCGTATTTGTCTACGATGCGGTCTTCTCGGAGCTGTCTATTTTGTCGGGTACGTGAGAATTGGAATAGGACTTAAGATGGCCGCCGTCCATTTAGCTGTCTATATAGCCATCTACGGTGAGTATTGCAACACAGCAATAGTCAAAAGGTAAGCTTTCCAAATGTACGTATTCAAGGTGGAAATTAGATATTACAGTCCTCTTTACCTTTTAAATTCGCAGACACGTGATATGTAGCGGTTATTTTGTGCGCGGTAGATTGTTGACTATGTTGACGTGGTCTTAATCATTGAGCCTCGGCAGCATGCGTTCAGGCTGCTAGTATTTTTACCTGAAGCGGCGATTTCTCAAAACGTCAAGCGGAAAGTTTTGACCAAAATTTTGAGAAACTTAGGTTGTGGAAGCTAACCCAGCTGTTTTAGGCATCTTTTGCTGCCCTCTTCTCTCACGTACCAGAAACAAAAATAAAGATACAAATAATTTAAATTTGGCAGACCCCACGTACAGTGGGAATCAATGACAAGCGAAGCACGATGGTTAAATGTTGATATATCACAACCTTACAAGGTAGAGGTAAATGATGCCGTACGTGACTTGCGTGTCATGATTATCTTGTTTGGTGTATCGTTTACCTTCGTCATCTATTTACTTCACGTGACACCAAATTCAGTACATGTGGAGGCCAGCGAACTGGCCGCGAGCACGCTATGAGGTATGTTGTCACGTTCTTACATAATACGCGTGGTAGGATTATCATGTTTGCACAAGTCATATATTTTGTCATCCAACGACGCCACGTAACACCAAATTTAGTATATGTGGATGTAGCAAAACAACCGCGAGTGCATCATGATGGAAGTGCCCAATATACTCCAGGGTAGCGTTGACGCGCGCGCACGCTGAGCACAGCGACGCTAACGTTAGGAAAACGCGAGCACTCCATAGTCTGACGCCAGGCGCGACCAGCATCCCTCGGCACGGCCCGACGGCAACTGGCGCGAAATTGCTCATGCGGCATTTCGCGCCGAAGCGTTACCCAGACCATAGAGTTTTCTAAAATTATTTAGAGGGGACTCTATCGCTTCGGTCGTTCAGTGAACATGAGAATGATGGGTATTAAACAAATTTGCCTAGTCTTCGTACTTGTGGGCGGTTTCGTTTATTGCTGTGTTTTGCTTTTTTTCGAAGGAAAGAACGAACCTTTTGAACTTCGCTACCCAATGGACAGTTTGAAATAATCTGGAAGTCGGCTTACCTGTAAGGATTGTTTTCCAATCAAAAACTCCCGTTAAAAGACCGCTTTTCTCGCTCATTGTGCATCGAAGGCACGCGAGCACGCGAATACAACAAAACGTTCCTTCTTTGAACTACAGCGATGGCACGAGAGCACGCGAGTACAACACAATGAACGAGAAAAGTAGTCTGTGAACGAGAGTTTTAGATGCGGAGCATCTAAAACTCGAGGCTTGTAGTGCGGCGCCGTCCGCAAGCTTCCTCCTCCTTCTTCCACCATCTGTGCATCCTTTCCTCCTCTACACACCGGGCGCGCTTCACTCCTCCACCATCTGTGCACCCTTCCTGCTCTACACACCGCGTGCGCTTCTCCTCTTCACGAACATTCGCTAGCTGTATATTGTAGAGCGCATGCGCCGTCACGCTTCGAGAACATCGGCAGCTGACGCGCGCGCATGCGCCGTCGCGCTTCTCCCCCTTCTCGAACATTCGACAGCTGACGCGCGCATGCACCGTCACCCACCATCTGTGCCGCGCGCGCTTCTCCCCTTCGAGAACATTCTACAATTCTCCTGATTCTCCAGTGGACGCGCATGCGCCGTCGCGCTTTGAGAACATTCAACAGCTGACAGTGCATGCGCCGTCGCGCTGTATATATACTCAAGGTCGGCGCTCGCTCGCTCAGTTGCCGCTCGTCGGTTGGTTTGTACGGCGCGTCGACGTCCAAGGTCGCGGTGAAATGAATTCCAACGAATCCACAAACACAATGATCGACGTCCCTTCGACCAGCGCCGCCCTTTCGCATACGTGTGTACGTGTTCACTCATTTAACACCCCCTTCTACAACCACGTTAACCAATTTAGCCATCGACCCAAGTAAGTCGCAATTTAACACCCCATTTCACAACCACGTTAACCAATTTAGCCATCGACCCAAGTAAGTCGCACTTTAACACCCCGTTAACCAATTATATGCTCCGCATCCTCCTCAGTGTTCCCCCGAGGGAAGCTGCGGGCAATTTTTTGGTTAAAAAACAAACCTTACAGGAAAGCTCTCTTGCAGATTTTTGCAAACTCTTCATTTGGAAAGGTAAGTCTAAAATAATAAAGTGGCGAAGCACAACCGTTGAACATTTGCTCTTTTCTGTTTCGTGAGGAAACAGCTCCAAGCCACACAAACACAAACGGAGCCACAAGCGGGCTGGAAGTAGTAGTAGTGATAGACTTTTATTCAGCCAAATATAGGGGGGTTGTAAAAGGACATCAGAAATAGGGGGGTTGTAAAAGGACATCAGAGCGAGAGAAATACGGGTAGATGGTTGGTAATAGACCACACCAACTAAATGTTTCAGGAGGGGGAACGTCTAGCGGTTCAACGAGTAGGTCATTGCGTACATAAATTGACGCAAGTGGCTTTCCCGTCGTAGCGTGATATGCATGGTAGCCCGCGACGGCAAGGGCAGCCCGATGTCACACCTGTCCCGTTAATTAGGGAGGCAATCGCCGGGCTAATTCCAAGAGCCGAAGTATCGGCCCCCCGAACCGCACCACGAAAGCGTGGACAATTTTGAAGTGGTCCTTCTTGGTGCGCCGGCGGACGCCGGTCGTGGCCCAAAGAACAAGTCAGAGCCGAGAGTTGATAAACAACCAAATTATATTCTCAATAATGGCGGATCGAAAACAATACGCAAAAATGCACACTCCACAATAGTTGCATACAATATGTCACCAATCAAACCAATCAATCAACGTACTACACAATACAATCAGCCACACTTAATACAACGGACACGGACAACAATACGCACTGCAATGCAGTCGCATGCATTGAACAACCAAGACACTTAAGGACTAAAGAGATAGAAAACCTATTCAGTCCAAAGTCCTTGGAACAAAAGTCTGAATGATACTCTTCCGAGAATCACTCACTAAAAGTCCAGCGTTGTTGTCGTTCCGTAGCTCTCGAAGTTTCTCTTCCAGGAAACCTCGCGTCCTCAAATGGCCACTCTCCAAGCTTCAAACTTCTTCGCCGGAAATCCGTCGGCTTCACACACGCAGCTGTTGCCCGCGTCTTCGCTCGATAGCGGTAAACACATGCTCTTGCCTGTAGCTCGAGCCGTCCCTACGGACCAAAACTTCGCCGACTCCACGGCGGAATCCCTACGCGCTCCGGCGCTAACTTTCCGTCTTCTCCTGCTCTGTCACTACGGGCAGAACCTTCGCCGACTACACGGCGGAATTCCTACGCGCTCTGGCGCTAACTTCCGTCTCCTCCTGCTTCGTCACTACGAACGAAACCTTCGCCGACTACACGGCGGAATCCCTACGCGCTCTGGCGTTAACTTCCGTCACCTCCTGCTTTCTCGTCTCGGCTGCTCGATTAAATACGTTCCGCGCCACCTTCCAGAACGTTCTCCTCTTTTCGTCGGCGCGACGCGCAGCGAAGGCTGGGGAGAGGCACGAGACGGTTCGACTGCCCTCTCCTGAAGATGATTCACTCGGTCTGACCCCGCCCCGTTCGTTCTGGAAATTTCTAGCGCTTGCCCGGCCGCCGCTGTGGGGTGAGGAGGTTCATCGCGTCGCCGCTTCCGAGAGGAGAGGCGTCGCGCGCCCGGGGAGCCCTGGATGCTTTTCTTTTTTTTTCTTTTGACCTCGCGGCGTTTCTGCCGCCCGTTGTCGCAAGGATTTGGCGGCGCGCTCTTTTTTAGCGCTCGTTCTGTGACACTGCCCCCCACTTTAAGAATATTATCTCATAATATTCAAACCACACAAACGAGCGCGAACAGTCACCACACACTCTCACAGACTGTAACACAATCCGTCGCTCGTGACACGTCACATTCACAATATATCACGCAATACAATCTTACATTGTAGTTCAATTCCACAACACATGAAATATAACCACAGGCACATGAGTACAACACTCCACCACAAATTCCCAATATTACAAATGTACAAAGTTATCTCATTACAACAATGGTCCAATACTATACATCACATCACAGCACAACACATTGACACTTGTGACACAGGATAACACAACGTTAACACAACATATGGCGCTCAACACTGCCAAACACATTCTGATTCGACCTCAGCACTTATCCTGAATACTTGGAACAGCGCTTGCGCCCCTTTTTGCGGTGCTCGCTCGATCTCTTCTTGTGCTTCCACGTTCTTTTTCGGCGAGCCCTTTCCAACGACGATATCTGAGGCGTCGTCTCAGCCATCGTTGTCTCTTCCGACACCGTTAATGCGTCATTACATTCGACGGGTCCTGTCTGTTTATTTACCCGCTTGATAATGCCTCTACATTTTGCCCGGCTGGCCAACACCGTCTCCTTTACACTGTCTGTCGGTTGAGGTCGTGCCGACGTAGGTCCGGTTGCTCGGCCCGTGAACTTATTCGACACGATCGTCTTCTCCTTCGCTGTCTCTTGCGCCGAAGCTTCACCTTGGGCTCTAATGAGATCCGTCACGAGATGCTCCTCCCTTGTATCTCGCGGCCGCTGTGTTGGCGAAGGCTCTATCTTCGGGTCTTCTCCCAAACATTCGGGATCATTCGGCCCTCGCGCCCCATCGATGTTTCCGATGACAAGGTCGTAAAGGGGGGTCGTCATACACAGAGCGGTTACTTTCCCGCTGAAGTACGGGGTTTCCACCTCAATCTCTGCTTCGGGAAGTATTCGAACTGTGCGGTCAATTAGGCAAACCGGTTTCGTTTTGCCTGTTAACTCACCTTCCCGTACCAAATTTCTCCGCACGATAACAGTGGAACTGCCGGTATCTCTTAACACCGTAATCTTTTTGCCCGCAACTTTTCCAGGCAGCGTTGGCATTCCTTTCGTAACACCGTTTGGCTGTTTTGACATTACAGCACCTACAATAGGAATTTTCTCGCCATTTTTCAGCTCTACGAATCCATCAGTGACGGCATTATTATCAGATTTCGGTGCCGCTTGAACACAGGATACCTGGTGAGTTTGACTCACTCCGTTCCGACAAGCATCTGCTTTGTGCCCAGTCAGACCACACTTAAAACATTTTACTGTCGTAGGGCTCGTAAATATTTTTCGACAGTTTTTCGCGCGATGACCCACTCGGTTGCACAGAAAACATCGCGGAATGCTCTCTGGTGCACGCTTCTTTTCTTCGGGAGCCAATTTCTTCGAATCATCGGGACACTCCTTCTTTACCTTGGCCAAATTAGTTCCACCTTGTGCTTCCAAGAATTGATCAGCCAATTCAAGCATTCCTTCAAATGACTCAGCTTTCCTCTCTTTCAAATACAGCGACAGGCTTGGGTGGCAACTAGTAAGAAATTGTTCTCTAATTAGGAGCTCTCTAAGCTCATCGTACTCCTGTGCTGTCCCTGAAAGTTCAATCCATCTGTCGAAATAATGACAAAGTCGGGCGGCATACTGCGTAGCCGTCTCACCATCAGCTGGTTTTCCTGTCCGAAATCTGTCCCGGAATCCTTCCACAGTGAATCTAAATCGCTTCAACAAAGCAGCTTTCACCTTTGCATAGTTGGCTGCATCGGTCGGCGTCAGCCTACCGTACACACTGAGCGCTTCACCACTCAAGCAAGTACTCAAAGCAGTTGCCCATTGATGTTCCGGCCAATTCTGGCTCTTCGCAATCGTCTCAAATCGGTGGAGGTACGCGTCTAGGTCGTCCTTCCTTTCATCAAACGCTACGAGCAGCTTGCTTGGGTTCAAGCGGAAGCCGTGATCCTCTCGTTCGCTGCTTTCAGCTCTAGCTTGGACGGGAGTTTCACTTCGCTGTTGCAAACGGAGCCGCTCGAGTTCCATCTCGTGCTGACGCTGCCGTTCCCTTTCCTCTCTTTCTTCTTTCAGCTGTCGCTCCCTCGCTTCTCTTTCTTCTCTCGCCCTTTCGGCTGCCAACTTCTCTCTCTCCAGCTCCAACTTCAATTGCTGCTCTCTTTCTTCCTTCGCCCTTTCAGCGGCCAGCCTTTCTCTGTCCAACTCAGCTGCCTTTTCTTCCTTGGCCCTCTCTGCCGCCAACCTCTCTCTCTCCACCTCAGCTTCTTTTTCCGCTTTGGCTCTTTCGACCGCCAACCTCTCTTTTTCCAGCTCGGCTGCCTTTTCTTCTTTTTCCCTCTGGGTGACCCACTTCCGTAGTTCGGCGCCAGAAAGACCCATCTTTTCACCCAGAGCAACTAACTTTTCGAGATCCATGGTGTCTCGCAACTCTCAAATAAAACCTTGCCGCGTGCAAAAAGTATCTGCCTAAATCAGTCTATCGGAACACTCCCCTGCACTCGTAAACGAGAACACTGAACAACACACAAAATTGTTCCGATAGCACTATCAACAACTCGAGGCTCTTTCTCACTACTTTGGACACACTGTGCACCAAAAGGTCCTGTCGCGTACGCCAGATTAATTGTCACACCTGTCCCGTTAATTAGGGAGGCAATCGCCGGGCTAATTCCAAGAGCCGAAGTATCGGCCCCCCGAACCGCACCACGAAAGCGTGGACAATTTTGAAGTGGTCCTTCTTGGTGCGCCGGCGGACGCCGGTCGTGGCCCAAAGAACAAGTCAGAGCCGAGAGTTGATAAACAACCAAATTATATTCTCAATAATGGCGGATCGAAAACAATACGCAAAAATGCACACTCCACAATAGTTGCATACAATATGTCACCAATCAAACCAATCAATCAACGTACTACACAATACAATCAGCCACACTTAATACAACGGACACGGACAACAATACGCACTGCAATGCAGTCGCATGCATTGAACAACCAAGACACTTAAGGACTAAAGAGATAGAAAACCTATTCAGTCCAAAGTCCTTGGAACAAAAGTCTGAATGATACTCTTCCGAGAATCACTCACTCAAAGTCCAGCGTTGTTGTCGTTCCGTAGCTCTCGAAGTTTCTCTTCCAGGAAACCTCGCGTCCTCAAATGGCCACTCTCCAAGCTTCAAACTTCTTCGCCGGAAATCCGTCGGCTTCACACACGCAGCTGTTGCCCGCGTCTTCGCTCGATAGCGGTAAACACACGCTCTTGCCTGTAGCTCGAGCCGTCCCTACGGACCAAAACTTCGCCGACTCCACGGCGGAATCTCTACGCGCTCCGGCGCTAACTTTCCGTCTTCTCCTGCTCTGTCACTACGGGCAGAACCTTCGCCGACTACACGGCGGAATTCCTACGCGCTCTGGCGCTAACTTCCGTCTCCTCCTGCTTCGTCACTACGAACGAAACCTTCGCCGACTACACGGCGGAATCCCTACGCGCTCTGGCGTTAACTTCCGTCACCTCCTGCTTTCTCGTCTCGGCTGCTCGATTAAATACGTTCCGCGCCACCTTCCAGAACGTTCTCCTCTTTTCGTCGGCGCGACGCGCAGCGAAGGCTGGGGAGAGGCACGAGACGGTTCGACTGCCCTCTCCTGAAGATGATTCACTCGGTCTGACCCCGCCCCGTTCGTTCTGGAAATTTCTAGCGCTTGCCCGGCCGCCGCTGTGGGGTGAGGAGGTTCATCGCGTCGCCGCTTCCGAGAGGAGAGGCGTCGCGCGCCCGGGGAGCCCTGGATGCTTTTCTTTTTTTTTCTTTTGACCTCGCGGCGTTTCTGCCGCCCGTTGTCGCAAGGATTTGGCGGCGCGCTCTTTTTTAGCGCTCGTTCTGTGACACCCGAGTCTCCGGTATAAGGAGAAAATGGGGTAATGTTTGGCGGGTGAGAAGATATTGGTGCAGAGGGGTCCTATTATGACGAAAGTTGCGGCAGTTCCACTGCAAAATATCGAGGTCCTTTTCACGCGCCATCTAGGTCTTTGAAGTAGAGGAAGCGCCTACGCGTGCGCGTTCCTTCTTTTTTGCCGGGGGAAGCGACTCTTGCAGGTAGTTAAGCGTATAGGTGAAAGATTCCAGTTGCTTAGATTGGGTTTCGAGGGTCGTAAGAATCTGGACAATTGAATTTTCAAGCTGGACCAAACGAGTGTGATGCGCAGTGGTGGTGGTTTCGACCATGTCGGCCAATTTGGTTACATGGGAGCTGGAGGTCGGGGCGGGGAGTGTGGTGAGTTGCTTATTTAGCTCCGTGAGTTGAGAGGTAAGAGAGGATGTGGTAGTTTTGAGTGTCTGCGTCAGTGCGAGTATTTTCTGTTGTAGCTCATCTGAGACGCGTTGTTGCTCGCGCTGATTGCGCTCCAACATAGCCAGTCGCAGATCGAAGGAGCGGCTCTCGTTACTTAAAGATGATGAAGGTGTGTTTCAAACGATGAATAAGTGCACATGGGAGGTGTTCCCTTAACCTTAGCGGCGTATGAGCCCGGGTGGGGATGTTGTGGGAGGTGGTAGGAACTCATGCACTGAAGAGAAGGGCGGCGAAGGCTGAGTGGCTCGGCGCATGGCTGTGCGACTGAGAAAAGCTGCTTTGGCGCAGTCGCGTTGGTTAGCTAGAAGGTAGGGGCAGGTGGAGTGGAGAGATGAGTGGGTGTTAACTTGGCAATGGATGCACCAGGGGTGGGCGCAAACGTGAGCATCGGGATCTGCTGGTAAAGGAGACGCACAGCGGCGGCACTTGGCCGCAACGCTGCGTTGGGGGCATTGATGAGCACGGTGCCCTATAGCAAGGCACCGAGTGCAAGTAGGGGGCTTAGGTTTATGTGGACGGCATCGGAAAGAGACGCGTTTGAAGTACACAAAACGAGGGATGATGGTTCCAGCAAATGTTATGAGGACGGATTCAGTAGAGCCCATCATACGTGCAGCGAGTATATCTGAAGTAAAGGATTCGAGGTCATGCAAGAGCTGAGATGTTGTGAAGTGACCACCGACGTTGTGTATGACGCCGAGACATGATATTGGAGGACTGGGGTCATAGGGCTTAATGATGATCGGCTTACCATTAAGTTCCAGACTTGTGAGGGAGAGTAGGAGGTGGGCAGTAAGAGGTGAGCGCATTTTCAGAAACACAAGGTTCTGAGCAGGTTTGGCTTGAAGGGCGACCTGCGCAATGGTCTTGGGAGAGAGATTTGCGGTGGCTATGATGGTAGAAAGGAGGTCATAGAGAGGCAGTTTCGGCGTGAGCGTTCCGGGTAGAAGTTGCATTCCGACGGTGATGAGCTCGGAGCGGGGGCGGGCGGTCGAGGCAGGTTTTCGATTGGCACTAACGGTGTTCCAGCTGCCTTCAGGGGATGGCGTATTATCGTCGTTGACCTGCGATGCCGTGAAGTCCATTTCCGTCGATAAGTCGTCAGCTGATGTAATGGAAGGCAAAACTTCGGCGATGGAAGGAACGACGCTCGTGGAAACGCGCTTGTCGACAGACTCGGAATTTCTAATGGGTAGGCCAGACCCAGATAAAGTGGGGAGAGCCGCAGGCGTGGTTGATTGCAATGCCAACGGTGCATTACGGCTCTCGGGCTCCGGCATTTGCGTGGCTATCAAGCTGAGAATAGCAGAGACGCCACCAGCGTTGCAAGTTGCTGGACCGTGCGCGCCGTTGAGGAACGCTTCCTGTTGCTGTATTGTTGTCGGCGCGGGGCTGGTGACATGGCCAGATGTTGACAGCGGAGGCACGGCTGTATCAGCGGTACGACCCGAGGAGGAGGCTGGGCTTACCGACAGGGCGTCAGTTGTCGTTGGTGTCGAGGGCTGGGCGGGACGCTGCATCGTGTAGGTGCAGGCGCGGCGCGTTAGGGTTAGCGCGGCGCCGCGCCGCTTCGTACTTTTGAAGGGGCCTGGAGGGCCAGCCTGGGGTTGGACCAGGGCCCGGATGGTGTCAGCGTGTCCTGGAAGCCTTCTAGAAGGAATAGTGAGCTTGTCCAGACATGGGCGGGGCCCGGTAATGGGCCAAGAACACGTGAAAGCAGAGCACTGGATGGGGCCAGCCAAGAAAAACGGCGCCACCTGGCGGTCCCCCGGCCAGAAGAACTAAGATTAGACAAATGTGTGTACTATTAATCACTTCCAGGCTCGCTGAAGCGCCGTGCGTTGCAGCTCCCATAGACACTAGTGCCAGAGTTTCCTTTAGTGTATACTAGAAAACTCTATGACCCAGACAACACTGCGTCTCCCTCTTTTCGTGACAGAGGGACGCTGGACGCGCCGAAACGCGCATGCGTCAACTCAACGCAATGCGTCGCGCGCCATCGAGTATATGGCAGGGCGGGTGCCTTGCGTGGCAACGCCGGCATGACGTGACAAAATCAACGCCGGCGAGCACGTGCACAGCGCCACTTTGAAATGTATATACTCCGTTTCATACATCAGGTGCAACGCTGTGAAGGCTAGGCAAGTAGTCCGTAAAGAAAACACGAGATGTTGCTCCGCGCGGTTTCGTAGCCGAGTCATTCTTTCGCCGGAACTCGTACGCGTCGGACGCAGGAATCATGGGCTCCCGTGGAGCGGCAAAGGCGGTCCTTGGTGGCCGCGGAAACAGGATTACAGACGAAAGTGACAAGAATTATGAGATCATCTTGCCGAATCTGCCAACAGGACGTATTGTTTTGAACACAGTGTTTTTGCACGGTGATATTCAATTGAGGCCTTTCAAGGTCGAAGATTTCCGAGATGCCCTGGACAAGGAGCGTCTGCTTCCCGACATAATTGCATTGGGCGCCTACCAGATCAACCATGTGTGGGCTGTCACCTTTAACAGCCAGGAGGCGACGAAGAGGTTGACTGAACTGAAAGAACTCCAGGTCAAGGGACGCCGCTGCCTCGTTATCGACCCTCAGGAGCAGAAGGTGAGGCTGCGGCTTCACTGGCTGTTACACGGCGTTTCGGACGAAGATGTCCGCACGGCGTTGGCAGCGTTCGGGAAAGTTACAGAAGTGACCCGGGAACGCTGGCGTGTGGAAGGAGTGAATGAGAAGAATTCGACGACCCGCACTGTTTTTATTAAGCTGAAAAGCGGTATGAAAGTCGAGGACCTGCCTCATCAGATACGAGTCGCCGGTGAATTAGCCTTAGTGGTACCCCCGGGTCGGCCTATGCAATGCCTGCGTCGCAGCGGAACAGGACATGTGCGTCGCGAGTGTAAGGTGCCTCGGTGCCCTCGCTGCCGGCGTTTCGGGCATGGGGACGCGGAGTGCGTCCATTCGTACGCCGCAGTGACCGCGTCAGCGGAGGCCGAAGATGCGTCGGAACACATTATGAACGTGACAGAAGCAGAGGACGCGGCTGAAGGTTGCGGAGATCAAGGCGCAAAAATTCGAACTGCACATCTGCAACATCAGTAGACTAATCTACACCGGCACCTGTGGACACTCGACCAGGTTCTGCAGCTGTATCAACCGAGACAGCTAATGCAGTGACAGACGCAGGCTGTGAAGTAGCCGGAGCGTCTGCCCATGTGTTGGAGCAAGGCCAAGTTGTCGATGGTGCCTCCTGTAGCGATGGTTTCGACATGAAGATAGACGGAAACACGTGCAACGCCAGCCGCGTCTCTTGTCCCAGCGGTGCCGTTTCAGCCATTAAAAGACCATTGGAAGAACCTGTGAAGACGGGAGACAAGAACAGTGCAAGTAGCGGGGAAGAACCACCGGCAAAGACGCCGACTGGCAGACGCACCAGCATGAGAGCAAGAGCTGGTGGCACCACGGACAAGAAAGCTGTGAACAATTCAATTCTACTGTGCAGTGAAACCGAACGATCGGACGGTCCTGGAGGCGTCTAGCGTAGCGCTAGACGTGCAAGGTAAGCGCCATGCTCCGGGCCTAACTCCTCCACATGGTTGTAATGGCGCCTCAAGTATCATTTAGCTTCGCCACGCTGAATGTTAGAGGCTTGGCTTCAAAGAAGAAGCAAAGCCAAGTCTACCGGTTGTTATTGGAAGAGAGTCTGGATGTGCTTGCAGTGCAGGAGACGAAAGTTGAAGGCGAGGAGGAGACTGGGAGCATGTTGCTTAAGTTTACATCACGGTATTTTGCCACTGTGAGCCAGGCCATAGGCAAATCAGGGGGATGTGTTCTTTTTGTTAGAAAACTGCCAGGATTAGTCATAGAAAATGTCTTTTCTTGCTCTTCAGGCCGAGTAGTATGGTGTGATATTGTTTATTGTGACACTGAATGGCGCATTATATGTGTTTATGCTCCAACTATTGGCCAGGAAAGATCGTTTTTTTTTCAATTTACAACAACATAAGTGTACCGGTAGGAAAATCTTATTGGTGAGTGATTTCAACTTTGTCTTGAATGAAAGTGATAGATCAAGCAGGCGCAACGTTAAAGATAGAAGCAGTAATGTCCTGGCACAGGTGATTATTGAACACGAATTAGTAGATGTAGCAGAGTGTTTGCATAGCTCCCGAGATGTGAAGTATACCCACTTTCAAGGCACAAGTAATGCCCGATTGGATCGACTTTACCTTACTGCAGATGCGATATCCCAGTGTAGCAGTTATAATGTTGTCCCTGTTTCCTTCTCCGATCACTGTCTTGTAAAATGCAATATCGGGTCAAAAAAAGAAAGGAACGCCTTTTCTTGGGAACAGTGGAAAATGAACTCTAACCTTTTAAGGGATGAGTCGTTTAGCGCATCAGTTATTAAAGAAATAAGTAATATAACATAGAGTACAAAAAAGCATTAAGTAAGTTTCACAAAAGTAAGTTTTACAAAAGTAAGTAAGTAAGTAAGTTTTACAAAAAAGTAAGTAAGTAAAAGTAAGTAAAAGTAAGTAAGTAAGTTTTACCAAAAAGCAATAAGTAAGTTTCTTCGTATAGACCGATATCGCTAACTAATTGTGATTACAAAATTTTAATGAAAGTACTAGCACGGCGACTTCAAGGGGTAATCAAAGAATTGGTAGGTCCTCACCAAACATGCGGGATTATGGGACGCTCCATTGTGACTAATATACACAAGATGCGCTGCGTGCTCGAGTGTAGCGATGCCAATCAAGTAGGGGTAGCCATTCTACAGATTGATCTCGAGAAAGCTTTTGATTGTGTTTCACACAACCTTCTGCTTGCCATTCTTGACCATGTCAACGTTGGTTTTGTAATCAGAGATGGAGTATCTATGGCATACCGGAACTGCACAACCCGACTGGTAATCAATAAGACGCTAGGAGATACAATTAACATAAAGCGTTCTGTCCGTCAGGGCTGTCTCCTGAGTCCCCTACTTTTCAGTTTATATATAGAATCGTTGTGCTTAGCAATAGCTCAAAACAGTTGCATTCGTGGCTTTAGATTACAAGAATCCGAAGTTAAAATTTTGGCATATGCCGACGATGTGGCTGTTTGTTGTATAGATCAAGATAGTGTTACCACTACCATCAGTGTGGTTAAAAGGTTCGGCAAGGCAACTGGCAGTCTAGTAAACTGGGGAAAGTGTCTGGGTTTCTGGCATGGAGAGTGGTCGTCAAAACCAGACTATTTTGCCAATGTTAAATGGGTGACCACACCTGTCAAGTACTTAGGGGTGCCACTGGAATTTTATAAAGATAATGACAACTACTGGCAAGAACAAGCGAAAGAAATCCGGACGAAAGCTAATAGATGCAACGGTAATCATCTGTCAGTGTTTGTTAGGGCGACTGTCTGTAACCTTTTCTGTGCCTCAAAACTTTGGTGTGTGATGCAAGTATTGCATTGTTCAAGGGCAAACATACAGAAGTTCCATCGCATCTTCGCAGTGTTCGTGTGGGCTTCGAACTGGGAGAGATGCAGTCGAACTAATCTGTTTTGAAAAGTGAAACACGGAGGGCTTGGTTTAACACATCTTTTCATACGCCAAGTCGTAAATAGGTTCTTTTTTTTTCGCTACGCAAGGGACCCTTTCTTACGTACAGTGTGCCAAATGAGACTGATGCGGGCTTTACCTGGATATGTGGTTAGCACGAATGACATGACCGGTGCTGTGCGCGGGTATCTTAAAGAGGTTATTCTAAGTGTACGGTTTTTATCTGTTAAATTTTCCAATGAATATTTGTTTTTAGTGACTCGAAAGAAGTTGTACAAAGATGTATGCGATGTTGTTTTACCTGAACCGCTGTACCGTGCAATGTATGCTGGAGGTAAAGGGAAGGATGTGCTAAAACGAGTGAAGAGAATGCAAGTGGCTCCTGGCGCGAAGTCTTTCTTTTTCAAGCTGCACAGAGGTACATTATCAGTCAGGACATTTCAAGCAGACCGTGGTTTTTACTTACCTTGGGGGACAAATTGCCTTATCTGTAAAAAACCGGAAAATATTGACCATGTTTTCTTACATTGTTGGGAGGGAGTATATTTTTGGGATGTACTTCAAAGGACGTTACAGAAAGAATTACCTTTAAATTCATATGGTATAAGATTTCTGCCAATAGTGGACGAAGAGGGAATGCCTTTTGATTTGATTATGCTGTGTGGACTTCACTGTTTATGGCGGGCCTGTATGACGGGTTACTATCGCGATCAGGATGCACGGCCTGCACGAATGTATTTCCGTGAATGTATGGCCAAGTATGTTGAACTGCAGAAAACTCAGGAGATTTTACCTGAGTGGTTGTCGAGGGTGGAGCCCTTGGCAGCACTTAGGGAATTTTAAATTTCTGTCGTACTGTTACTGCTTGTTTTTGTTCTGCTTGTGGTTTGATGTATGCGCCTGTAAACAGGCAATAAAGCAAAAAAAGGTTTCGTAGCCGAGTGGTCTGACGCGTCGCTCCGGAGAGTTCACCGTAGTTTTGAAGTGCATGGGTTAGAATCCACGTGGTGCCATTTTTTAATAATTTTTGAGAGTTCAATTCGAAATCTAGTTTTTTTTTCGGTAACCTCAACTTATTTGCACGCGGAAGTGAACTGCACGTATCTATTCATTTGTAGCATACCGTGTTCCCTTGCGAGGGCCGGAACCTGCTGAGCTGGCACCGAGGTTTGACCAGCATGGCGAGGTTGTCGCGATTATACCGCATTGTCGGTTTACCTCGTTGATGTGAGCGAGTACTGCGTTTAAGATGACGTTAATTCATTGATTATGTAGCACAGCAGCTCCAATGAGGCTGGGTTAACGACAGGTGCTCACCTTCAACTTTTGTTTTCGTCATTGCCCCGATGATCCACTTTTCTGTGCCGCTCTTTAAACACTCTGCAGGTTATTGATTATAGCGGGCCGCCGGCAGAGAAACCTGTTCAGTTTTAGCAAAACAGGGCGGAATCTACCTTCCACTCAACTGTGCGGTATCCCGACGCACTTCGTGCGAGTAACGAATGATATGTTATTCAGGGAAAAGGGAAGAAAGCAAATTTGTGTTGCTCGGAATAGTGATTTTGGCACACAAACGCATAAAACATTTCCTAGACTTGGTATTCGCCCGTTTACTGTGTTAATATATGCGACATTTTTGTGAATTGTTATGCGCGATTTATTTCTTCAGTATAATTCCAACCCATCCCCCGTTCCGCAAGTAAGAGTTCTTTTTTTATCGTTCTAGAGAGAGTTTCAGCTAGGCTGTTATTCGGCAGAAACTTTAAATTTTAATTTATGCGTCAATCGTTTTTTTATAAAAACCTGGATATGGCCTGTTTTTCTCGGTTGAGAAAATCTTTATGGTATAGGGTGATTCAGTGCCCAAAAATTGTACTGGTTCAAAAAGTTGGAGATTTGTTCCATATATACATACATCCAGGGGCAATACTCATTGCGTGCGATGGACCAATATTCCAAACGGATGACGACTTTTGTGGTTTAAAAAACGCAAACTTTATTTACCGAAGAGCACCTCTGGCCGATGTCGTGGTGGGTTCCGACATCTTCTTTTTTTTCTTTTTATGCCAAGTTTTTACAGAGGTCATGTGACCATTCCGAACGTTTGCACTTCACAACAAAACATAAATAAGGTAATTATTAGGGAGCAGTACAGTGCAGTGTCCTTCCTAGCCCGGGTCACTTGGCGACCTTAAACCCAACACAAAAAATCACTTGATGAGGAAGCACTCTTTGCTTTGTCATAATAACACAGCCTTCTTGGGGAATGAGCTCAGCATGAAGCAGCACGAGCAGGTTTGCTAGAAAGGTGTCCACAATCCACCTCAACCAGTCGACCCTCGTGAACAAAGCCACCACTGACAGGCCGCACATTCCTCGAAAGTCAGCAAAGTTCTTCAATGCCACTCAACTCGTCATCACTGAACTGAGCACCCGACTCATCGGAGGAGGAGTTGCACGAATCACAAATGCAGAAGGCAAGTGGTTTGATTTCACTATCCACAATCATGTCCCGTTCCCATGCTTCTGCTTCAACTTGCTCTACATGAGCGCAGCAGTTTTGCCCTGTTTTCCTGTTTTACAGATGCCAGTGCTTCTGGCAGAAGCTTCTCTACTTCAGCCAAAGTGAAACCCGTATTCCGTGCTGTGATGTACCCCTTTACCTGGCTCTAAACAAGCTCGATTGGGTTGAACTCACAGTGGTATGGTGGTACACGAAGCACTTCATGGCCGTGGGTGGCCGCCAGAGTGTCGATGCGGTACACAATACTGGGTGTGTTGACCGTTTGGGAAAGTTCCAGCAGTTCAGCTTTCACCATGTCCTCTGACCACGGAACACCTTTCTTTGTGAGCCAAAGCTGAATATCATCTTTGCGCGTCGACTTGGTAGGTGCTTTCTCAAGAGCTACGCTGTGGTATGGCGCATTGTCCATGACAATAACGCTATTAGGCGGAATGTTTGGCAAAAGCTTGTCGGTGAACCACTCCTCAAAGTATCTGCCATCCATCTCAGAGTGGTA
Source organism: Rhipicephalus annulatus (assembly GCA_013436015.1). Taxonomy (NCBI): domain Eukaryota; kingdom Metazoa; phylum Arthropoda; class Arachnida; order Ixodida; family Ixodidae; genus Rhipicephalus; species Rhipicephalus annulatus. Next base: position 103,425 of record WOVY01011364.1, on the reverse strand, counting down.
GTCAGCGCTGCCCCCCTTTTTTGCTCGGAAGTAGTCAGCAGCTCCTTCGATGAAACCAGTTGCACTGCTGTCAGCATGCACGAGGATCAAACGGGCCCCTTTGCCCGAGGGTGCAGCCAATCCTGTCGTCAGACCTTTGAGGAAGGCATCTTGCGATGACTTCACAGTCATGTCCTGCCAAACGTACTCCTTCGTGTGCCCTGCGTTGACCCATGTTTCACCCAAGTAGATGATGCACCTGTACAAAGCAAAACGAACGAGCGCACGAGTTATCGCACACAAGTAAACATACCCACAGCAGCAGCTTGAGTCTTGGCATGACCCTAGTCGAAAATACTGCAAAGGACAACTTGAGCAAAAAGTACAAAAAGCATTCATATGCATATTCTATTTTCTTTGTTACCCACTCATATGCTGACTGCTCTTTCGTAAACAGCTGCTTAGCGTCAATTGAGGAAAAAAACGGTCGGCGTCAGTGCTTTCTTTAGTCGGGCTTTAATTCGGCACGTAGGTGGCATTTGGCTGTCAGTTCTGATTCATGGCAAGTTCACATGTCACACATGCGGTATTCGGTAAGAATTCATTGGCCGTCGCTATCATTTTGCACGAATGAAAAAAATTAGACACCAAAATTCCCAACAATGCTGCCAGTAACTCGCATCTTTCATGGGAATGAGCGCTTACCGCACCAAACGGCAGAGATTTAGCGAATACCTCTCACCGATTGAGGCAAATACCTCCACCCAACAAAACAGAAGTCGTGAAATGCGACCTGCAAGCAATTACTTTGCCTAACCGTTTTCTTTTTTCCAGGTTGTAATTCAGATGTAATACTCTTCATTACCATTATAAAGTTGCAATGCTAACATCAAGTGTTATATCAAGGCAATATACATGCGCTGCGTAAGGAAATATGAAAATAACGGTTCCCACCTGCCCTGTCTTCGGAATTTCTTGATCGCCCGCAAGTGCCTGCGACGCCAGGTAATGATGTCACTGCGCTCGATTAGCACAATATTCCGTTTTCTTTTAGCAAAGGTGAAGCCGATGTCCTTCATTAGCCTCCACAAGGTGGTTTTCGTGAAGTTCGGCAAGTCGTCGTCTTCGTTTACAGCCCTTATCACACTGTCCAGTGTTGGGATCTCCCTCTTGGCGTACATGCTGTGCACTTTCAGACGGATGGCATGGATTGTCAAGCTGTCATGTTTAACGGTTCGCGAGGTCAAAATTTTCACTTCGCGAGCTCGTTTTTTCGGTGACACCAAAGGCCCACGCAGACGCTCCGCCTTCAATTTCGCCAAGGTACGGGGAGATATTCCAGTGTCCTCGCTCACAACACTCAGCACTTCCCGCACAGATTTCTCCGGGAAACGCATCCTGGTACGGGCGTACACATTTGCAATTACTTGCTTGGCGTGCTTTGACAGCTTTGATGTACGAAGCTTCGAAAAAATTCGCGCAGGAGAGGTGGTCGAGGACGCAGAGCTGGACGCTATTTTTTGAAGCTGCCACAACAAGTGAAAAAAAAAACGGCGGCGCGGGTCGAGCGGAGAGCGAAAACCTGATACGAAAGCGACAAACATAAATTACCAACTCGCATATTTGGATTGTTTATCCGACAACACAGGCGTTTGTTTTTAACCTGATGACAAATATGTATGCTTAGAAGTTTCCCGAGAAGCATTTATTGACTCTCGTACACCCCAAGCGACGCACTACTTTTTGGTCGCGGCAGTACACAGCGCAAACAAGAGCGCTAGCTTTGACAGCGTTGCACATGATGTATGAAATGGAGTGTAGGCGCCTTGACTTTGGCAAGTAGTCATGCTCTCAGGTGACGCGCATCTCATTATTATCATGTTTGCACCAGTCACATACCTTCGCCATTCATTGGCATCACGTAATACCAAATTTGGCATATATGAAGCTAGCGAAGCGGCCGCGAGCGCATCATCAATGTGGCATGTGGTCACGTTGTAACATGTCACGCATGTCGTGATCATCATGTTTGGATGTGTCATTTACTTATGCCGTCCATTTGCGTCACGTAATACCGAGTTTGGTACATGTGGATATATCAAAACGGCCGCGAGTGCATCATGAGCGTAGCCTGTAGTCATGTTGTTACATGACACGCATTTCATGTTCAGGTTGTTTGCACCAGTCACATACCTTCGTCATCCATTCACGTACTCTAATACCGAATTTGGCATATCTGACGCTAGCGAAGCAGCCGTGAGCACATCATGAGTGTGGCAAATAGTAATGTTGTTAAATGACATGCATGTCATGATTTTCATGTTAGGGTCTGTCGCTTGCGTTTGCATTGCAATCATACCATACCATACCCCTTTTGCAACGTGCCATGTGAACGGAACCACCGCAAGAGCTGCAGGACCATGGAATGTAAATTATCGTCACTAAGAGTGCCTGATAAGAGACAAAGCAGCAACTAACTCAACAAGCCTCTTTCTAGGAAGATGTTATACCCTACGTACATGAAGTTTCTCATAGGCTAAAGAAGTTCGCTGGCAAAATAGGTGTAAGAGTTGTGTTTTGCGCACGCGACAAGCTCGCTGGGCTATGTCACATGGTCAACAGCACAGGACCTAAGAAAGAAGCATGCATTAAGAAACACGCTATGTGTCATGTTGAATGTGTTTCAGCTATTCACTACAAGATATTATTTACTTGTGGGCTTGGTTACATTTGCCAAACAGGGCGATGGATGAATGATCGGTTGAGGGAGCACACCAACTCTCTAAAAAGCTGCCTTTCCAGCCACTTGGCGGACCATTGTAATAAGTGTTGTGGTCAGCCAATTCGTGACAAGTGTTTGATCATGGGGGCGATATACAAATCTGCGCGAGCACGAGATTGGTGAAGCCTTCCACATTCAACAACTTGGTGCTTCCTGTGTTAGCGTACTTTCAATTTTTCTTCACGGCTGTGAAGTTAGTTATGTGGGGTCTACTGATATGACCGGTTTTTGATAAGGTACGCCATATGGCTCTTAATGTGCGATTCTGCTTATGTTGCGCGGTTATGCGCAGATTCTGTTTCCTATATATTGTAGTTGGTTTGCAATAAACTTTAGTTGTTAGTTCAGCACTCTGTTCTCGTCTCTTCTATCCCCTCTTGTCGTTTGCGTTGTTAGGCACTTTCTTCATCTGCCACACCTCCAAGAACTTAGCCAAATTGTGTTTGCTTTTTTATTGCAATACTGCGCTTTGTGTGAATATCTGAGTTGTGAATACTTACTACACAAAATGTATATTTTTGGACCTCTCAAGCTGCCAAACTTTACAAAACAAATCACAAATTTCACAGGATCGTTATTTTTGTCTATATTGATCCGCAATTTGCACCGTCGTGTGGTCCATATAAAAAACCCCTTCAAACCTAAATCGAAAGAAAAACAAACGGCTATTTTCATGAGCCAAATGTTATCACTGCATTTTCAAAGGTTGAAAATAATTTTTGAACTTTCCCTTCGACGGCTATAGACAATTTCAAAGCGGCAGCTGTCGTATGATCAAGTGGGAAGATAAGCGCCGATGGGAAAATTCAAAAATTGTTTTCTTTCCCAAAACAAAAAAAAACGTAATGATGTGATTTGACTTATAAAAAGAACTGTTTATTTCCTTTCAATTTATATATGTAAAGATAATTTTAGTTGGACCACAACATCGCATCTCAATATTGACAAAAAATTACACTTTCGTGAAATTTATAATTTTTTCTCGTACAGATTAGCAGCTTGAGAGGTATTAAATATTTTATTCTTTCAAAATATACCTTCTTTGGAGTAAGTATTCACTGCTCAGATATTCATACAAAGTGCAGTATTCCAATAGAAAAATTGCAAACAAAACGCATTTTGGATAAGTTCTTAGAGGCTTATGTGCCAGTAAAATTGCACTAATATAACTGAGCTTATCACACCTTACACAAGAACTTTTACTCAACATGTAGACCAAGTTTGGTATGATATGTACTTTAAAAATAAAATTTTTCCACAAACAACACCCAAATGACATTCCGGGAAGTTCCGAAGGCAACCACGTGACCAAAAATTTTTTTTCTTGGAAATATTCTACCGTTTCACTGCTTGCAATGCAGTTAATCAGCACAATATTTTTCGAATACATTTGAGATGGTCGCCAAAATCACTGGGCGTATGGCATGGAATGACCGTAATAGCATGTCATGAACACAGCAGAAGGTCATGCGTTTATTAAGCCCTCTATTTACGAAGCAATATATTGAAAGCGCCTCCTTTCAGGTGCTGTATAACCCTTCCTTTTTCACAGTTCTAAGCCAGCTGCACGTGCTATAGCAGTTTACATTTGCAGCAGCGGCATTCATATCTAGTATAATTTGCTGTTGGGATAGTTAGTGCATGTCTGAATTAAATATTAGTTTATTTTGCTCCAAAATGACGACCAAACAAACGAAGAAAACACATAAACGGGATGGGCGCTCATTCGCAACTGTTTATTCCTTGAGAAAACAGGCTAATATAAACCCACTTTTCATCAACGCATGTGCAACGTACTGCGACCGCCGCTTACCTAATCACGCTATAGGACACATGATCGCTAGATACCGTGCTTCCAACTCCTAAAGAATTAGTGAAGTTTCGCTAATGCAATTGATACCCTGTTTCTTTTGTGAAAGGCCTCCGAAATTTCTCTTGGTGTGAATCCACATGTAGTGAGTCATGCGCGCTTGAATGGGCACCATCGTTATTCTTTGCCATAAGAATGTGCTCCTTCACTCGATCATTCACGCAGCGCCCCGTCGTCAGGCTAACATGTCTCTTTCCGCATAATAGGGGTATTTTGTAAACCACTTCAGAGTCCCACTTCGCAAACGACCACGCATGCCTCTTTTTAAAGCCTTTCAGCTGCTGAGCATAATTTCCAGCGATGCCCAGGCGCATCTTTGCTAGTTTAAGGCGGCGAACTCCAGCAGTACTTCATGCCGACTCGCCATCTTTTTACGGTTGTGTGTAACCTTATCAATATATGGCACTACCAGCTGCTAGTGAGCACCCGTCCTGTCCATGTGTTTTCTTCGTTTGTGTGGTCGTGGTTTCGTCGCAAAATCGACTATTGAATTCAGGCATTCATATCTATTTACAGCACATGTTTAATGTCCGTAGCATAATATTACATGCTATTTTCGTGTTCATATTTGCTTGTTCAAGAGCACAAAAGTGCGCCAATTAGGTCAATTGGATACAATTTCTCATTTTGTACAAAAATGTTATCAAATGCCCCACCCGCGTAAATATTTTCTTAAAAATTTTATCAAGAAATATGAAATGCAGTGATCACCGTAACTTTGTGCATCACCACCCAATTTATTGATGTGTGCAGTTTAACCTCTTAAAACTACCATTTGATTATGAAACGCCTTAGTGGAGGGCTCCGGAAATTTCGACCACCTGGAGTTCTTGTGCACCCAAATCTGAGTAAACGGGCCTACAGCATTTTCCCCTCCATCGAAAATGCAGCCGAATACCTTAGTCACTAGACCAGCGCGGCGGGGCCATCACCATCCAATCTATCAAAGATGCGCCAACCGCAATTCTAACTTTTATTGACTATACTAACCTCACGGTAAAGTGAAAGAAAAGAAGTAGAGCGGTTTAAAAAAAAAGCTTCTCACCCCTTTCTCACAGGAGCATAATGCTTTTTAGGTCACTTTTTCCACAGTAGACTTTTGCTCTGCGGAAAAGTGCTTTAAGATTTGGAAGTGGCTATTAATACTCGCTGTCACACACAAAAATATTTTTGCCCTTTATTACTCACGCATGCAGGTGCCATTCAAAACGAATACTAGTATGAGTGCTGGTCGTCTTTCAGAGTGATTTATGAGGTTTTGGGGGCCTTAGAAAACGATAAAAAAATTGCACGCCACTTTTTTTGCTACGTTCTTGAACTTCTTGACGAATCTCTCGATTTTCTAGGTCGCCTGTCAGACAGCTTGATAAGCTCGGCAAATACTATTGTGACTTTTGGCATTGTTTGCACTGAGGGGCATTTCAAGAGACTGCTTGAAATGGTTGCGCTATCGTGAATTTTGAATGAATTAGCGGATGTTAAATAATTTCTGCATATATTTTTCTTTTTTACGTGGGTCAGTCTAATTTCTTGTACTACTGTAAATTTGGAGCCCCACTGTGCTGGTCTAGTGGCTAAGGTGATTATGAGACGTCATAGTGGAAGGCACCGGCCTTAGTGAAGGACTGCGGATCCCGCGACCGGTGGGTCAGCAGGTCGCTGAATCGAATCCCGCCTAGGGTGGCTGCATTTCCATTGGAGGTAGAAAGGTGGTTGGCCCATGTCCTCAGATTCGGGAGCACGTTAAAGAACCTCAGACTGTCGAAATTTCCAGAGCCCTTCCCTGCGGAGTTCTCACAACCACATGGATATTTTGGGACATTACACCCCACATATTAACTAACTGTAAATTTAGAATGTCAGGCTAAAAATGCTGTGTTTTTTCCTGAAACCTGCTCCAAATTTAAATTGTCCTCCTGGCAAAGCAAGATATGATGCTCCAAATTATTGCTTCTGATCTTATCTTGGTTGTTCCACCTCTGCTAGCTGTGAGTGGTTACTCTTTCACCATGAGTTGTGTGTCTATTTTGTGGTCTTTGATGCTGCATTGTTTCAGGCCGGCATGTTATTATGTGATGCGTTTGATATTTTACATCTTTACATCAACTATGCTGCATGGTTAGCATGTAGTGACACTGGTAAGTCGTTGTAATTTTGCCTATTGTTTTCACTCCTGTATTATTGTTTCTCCACTATTCTGAATGTCTGAACACAGAAGAACTTTTGTAAAATGAAAATGCTATTTTAAGACTGTTTTGTCATTATATTAAATAAAATACCACTAGCCCTGAATAACATGCATAAGGCATGCCACAACACATGGGAACTGTGGCAATGGCAGTGTGCTTTGATATATTATTTCAGTATATTCGAGATATAAGGCATGCTGCAATGCACTCTTTCTGCTGCTTGTATGCACTATACATTTTTGTTGCATTGAAGCATGTTAGAATTAGTTTTTCATTTTTAAGTGCAAATTAAGGCTCTTCTGTTGTACTTTGATATGCATGCTTTGGTCATTAGAGCTCCATGCCATACCATTGACGTCTGATTTCCGGACTTGTTTTGTAGCAAATGGCATTCTGCTCTGCACACTTGAAAAAGGTTTTTTATTAAGCTAAAATTTGTCTCTGATGCATGTATGTGCTTAGTGTCTAATTAAATAAAGTTTCATTTCATTTTGCACTATGGGATGACTTTGTGAACGATGTGGGATGTGTGGCAGCTCATTTTTTTAGTGATGCCTTCGCATTCAGCTAGGATTATTTATTTATTTATTTATTTATTACAATACCCTCAGGGCCCGTAGGGCATTACAGAGGGGGTGGGTACAACATTTTATAACATACAAGAAAAAAAGACAAAGAAAAGAAATAAGTGTCAGATGCGCAAATCACGAAGGCAACATAAATGAACTAAAAATGCACAAGTAAGAATTCAAGCACATACAAGACTATAAAAGATAGATAATGGAAACTGCGTATAGTTACAAACATTGCTGAGAAATTGCAGTCTTGAATAACAAAGGGTCTGTTATTGTTACAACGGAAGAGGGAAGGTGGTTCCAATCGGCGGCTGTTTTCGGTAAGAAGGCTGCTGAAAAGAATTTGGTGCGGCAAAACGGAATGGCAACCTTATGCTGGTGATCAATGCGCGATGAGTGGTATGACGGTTGTGAAATGAGGTCTCGCTTCATTGATAGATTGTGAAAAAATATCTTATGAAAAAAATGCAGTCGCACCAGTTTCCTCTGGACAGTTAAATTGGGCAGGTCAAGGTTAGATTTCATTTCTGATATGCTAGCAGTACGGGAATAATTAGAACAGATGAACCGAGCTGAGCGGTTCTGAACAGATTCTAACGCGTTGATTAATTTTTGCTGCACGGGATTCCATATAGCGGACGCGTACTCAAGCTTTTGGCGAATCAGTGATCGGTATAGTAGAATGTTCAGGGACAGCGGAGCGCGAGAAAAGTTGCGGCGTAAGTATCCTAGCGTTCGGTTAGCGTTATTACAGATGTAGGTAACATGCGTGTGCCAAGATAAAATGTTGGTAATGTAAACGCCGAGGTACTTATATGAAGAGACATGCTGGAGGGGAACTGCGTTAATTGTGTAGGTACAGGGGGGAGGAATAGATCGCCGGGTTATTGACATGCATTTAGATTTCTAAGAGTTGAGAGCCATAAGCCATTTATTGCACCAGGTTGAGACAGTGTCAAGGTCTGACTGTAGAAATTGGTTATCTGATTCATTGTTTATTTCGCGGTAAATTACACAATCGTCTGCAAATCGCCTTACAGTGGAGTTAATGCTGTCGGGGAGATCATTATTATATATAAGGAAAAGTAAAGGGCCTAATACGGAACCTTGGGGTACGCCGGATGTTACTTTAGAAAGAGGTGAGTTATAGTCATTAGTTGTCACAAACTGAGCGCGATTAGTCAGAAAGCATTCAATCCATTTAAGAATGTTCGGGTCATTGTTTAAGGCACTAATTTTCGGGAGGAGTAATTGGTGACGTACTTTATCGAAAGCTTTTTGAAAGTCAAGAAAAATGCAATGCTATGTTATATGTGAGAGCCCTATATGTCATGCTTCATATATCCACCATAAAAGCAGTGCTAGGGCCAGGATTTTCACACTATGGCAGTAGCCACTACAATGGGACGTCTGCACCTGAAAGGTCTAGCTAAAGGGTAAGCATTCTAGTGCTCTACCACGGGGGCGTACTGGAAGGGAGTAACACCGTGATTGTGGTATTTTTCGCATGAGTGTTGAGGCGTAATTCTGCATAAACACCCCCACACCCTTTTAGCTGTTAGGGTGAATTACACCCCTACACTACTTGTTTTGTTTAAGGGTATTAGGGTGTAATAGCAAGATTACACCTTCACGCCCTTAAAGTTACTTTGGTGTACATTACTTTTATACCCTCTCTTCCTTAAGGCCACTTGGATGAACATTTGCTTTTACACCCAAACATTGTACCCTAGGGTGGAAATAAGGAAATACACCGATTTTATAGGTGTAGTCCTGCTTGTTACACCCATTTGGTGGTGTATAGGTGTGTGAGTTAGAGACGCTAGATTACACCTATAAGGGTGTAATTTGGTTTACAGTGTAGCGTCATTGTGCCTAGCGTGCTTTCGCGTGAGCGCTACATTGGAGTATATTGGGCTCTTCATGATGTGCTCGCGGCCGTTTGGTAACTCCATTTATAATAAATTTGGTGTTACGTGACATCAATGAATGACGAAAGTATATGACTCTTGCAAACATGTGAATGGTGACAAGCGTGTCATTTAAGAAAATGACAACATACCACGCTTATATGGTGCTCGCAGCCGTTTCGCGAATTCCACATATACTAAATTTGGTATCAAGTGACGTGAATAGATGACGAAGCTAAACAACACATCCAAACAAGATAATCAAGACGTGTTAGTCATATACGGCATCATTTTCCTCTATTTTGTAACATGGTGCTGATTTTAGACTGATATATGAACCTTGCTCAATCGTTCTTCGCATATCATCGATTCCTACTGTACTTGAGATCTGCCAATTTTGTGCTCTCTCTCTCTCTCTTCTATATATATATATATATATATATATATATATATATATATATATATGTATATATATATTATATATATAGGCAGGCATGGTGCTTTAGTGGCCGTAGCGTTGCATATAGTCCAGTAGATCCTCCGTGAGCGGTCACAACGTGGTTCATTTCGACGTTTCGGCGAGTCTGGCCTTCATCAGGATCCTCATGAAGGCCTGACTCTAGGCCGAAACGTCGAAACCACGTTGTGACCGCTCACGGAGGACCTACTGGACTATATATATATATATATATATATATATATATATACGGCTGGTTGTTTTTACATTCCATTGGCTCTAATAACTTCCCCTGTAAATTCCTTGGCATTACTGTCTGTTAGATCTCATTATTATTGTGTTAAAACACGGATACATACATATATATATATATATATATATATATATATATATATACTATGTAAACCACGCTTGATATAAGCTCTGGCAGAATCAATGGGCATTCCAGGAACATTGCCAAGAACTTGCCTTTGGTGTATTTTACCTATATGCAGGTGTTCAACACAACTGAGCGATTGTGGTTATATCAGAAAAGCTCCCTTCTTCCTGATTATCTTTATAATTGCATATTTTATAAATTGATCAATGTTACAGCAAGCGACTACTATGCTTGGATATTTGAGTCATATTCTTCATGGAGCATTAGGTAAGAAGATCTAAAGATTGATGAGAGTAAAAAGAGTTGTTGTTCCTAAAAGTGAACTTCACGAAGTGCAACGAATACGATCAATTAGTTTATGGAGGAGTAATCGATACGTACGTAACTTACATCGTTGAGCACGTATTGGAAGAGATATGAGTCCGCACAAAGGAAATGCTGTTGCGAGAGCAAGTATTACATAGACTGGCGTAAACCGTTTGCTTTTGTGATAGCAACCCCTATTTGAGCAATCTATATGTGTAGTGTTGTTCTAGTTAGCTAAAGTAGTAATGAGATTCTGTGAACCGCAAAGGGAAAGTTAAATACCACATGATTACTTGATGTAGCTCCTAAGGCCAACCTAGCTGGAACGGAAGCCTTTTTTATAGACGAAGACACAGTACACACAAACTTGGTGACTTCCTTAGCCGTTGGTCACCAGTCTTGATTATTGATAGCGAGATTTTTAATACACTGTATACAGACACCGGACACCGGATACCTCTGAGCGACATGGTTCAGCAATATTCTTATTCTGAATAAGATATTCACTAGTTTCAAACAGTTTTTCATCCTTCGGCACAGGCACCTGACCCACACGTCGTCTAAATTAGATCGGATTGCGGCAATTACGCCAACAAAGGGCGCACAAAGGCGTAAGATGTTGGGGAAAAGGTAACGCGCAACGAAAGGAGACGAAAAAACTAAGATAATGTTTTGATAAAATTGTGGTGTGGTTTGGCCTGACGCCTAAATCTGTCTTAGTAAAGACATAAACAAGTTGGCATTCTTGTTGTGTGAACTGTGGTCTAGATCGCTGCTGAAAAATTGCTATTATTTTCACGTAAGTTTTGATTGAGGGGATAGTAAGTTTTTTTGCTTCTTTTTTGAAGCTCCGTAGTGGATGCCTCATTACGTCTTACACGATGGCTTCGGGTGAAAACACGACTACTGTTGCATCACCAATAACAGCATCGGCGTTTGTCATCCTAACACAATCGTGTGATTCTGATTGATGATTGATTTGTTGGTTTTAACGTCCCAAAACCACCATATGATTATGAGAGACGCCGTAATGGAGGGCTCCGGAAATTTCGACCGCCTGGGGTTCTTTAACATGCACCCAAATCTGAGTACATGGGCCTACAACATTTCCGTCTCCATCGGAAATACAGCCGCCATGGCCGGGATTTGATCCCGCGCCCTGCGGGTCAGTAGCCGAGTACCTTAGCCACTAGACCACTGTGGCGGGGCGATCGTGTGATTCTGGTAAACATTGACATGAATGAGTGGTTCAGAATGAACGATGAATCAGCAAGCAGTATAGGTGGCATCTAAACACTGTGGTGGCAAGTGTGACATTCCATCTCGAAGAAACTCGTCGCGTCTGGTTAGAGACCCATAAGTGCCATGTTACAAGCTGGGGCTTATTTAAACGACCGCTTTGTGACCTTTTTGGGCAAGTCACTTTCTGCGCAGGTTGCTATCGCTAAACAAGCTGCTGTACATCCTCAGATGTCGAACCCTACCTGACCTGAATTCAAGGTGTGTCAAGAATTGAAGACTTCATGAGAAGGCAGATCACAACATGTCAGAGGTTCGCAAAACCTTTCAATCTTGAAAGGTATCACAGACGATGCATTCAACCTGGTCAACTTTTCCAACGTAATGGTCATCGACGCTGTAATTAAAGAGTGCCGCGACCTCGAGCAAGCGTCATCTTGCGCAGGCACCTCATTTGAGCCATTCAAAACTGAACAACTGCATACTCTCCGACGTGCACTCGAGGCAGCGCACCCTGCTGCCAAACAACCGGCATTCTCTGACACCTGAGCGCGAGCTGTGTCCTTGATTTAGGTGATTGTCGGATAAGATTTCGCAAACTTGAGATGTTCCTCCATTCCGTGCGCCATGAACAGTATCGTCGCATTGCAATGCGAACAAAAGATGACAGCAGCTAACGGCAGCGAAAAGAGCGTGTTCAGGATCAGCTGTACAGCAAGACGCCTACTTCGTTGTCGTCCCGAAAACCGCCTGACCCACTAGCTGGAATCTACAAAACATTCATATCATCGTTTTTTTTCCTATAAACACGTGTCACTTGCCCCTCCTTATAGGAGCATCGCCCCGATGGTGATTCAGACATACCGTATTTTTTTAACGTGCAGTCATTTGCTGATATACGGCTTCATACGCACTACATGTACAAGTTCAGGCTGGTGCTGGCGACGCGTAGGGTAGTGAAAACTGTCAAAGATGACCTCGTAGGTGGCGTCACTTAGCTAGCGCGATACTCGGTATGGCCCGAAATATCGCCTTAGCAGCTTTTCAGACAGTCCACGTTTTCGTACTGGTATCCAAACCCACACTCTGTTACCGATTTTGTACGTTACTGTTCTATGGCGAGCGATGCAGCGGCCTGTGTCGTAGACTTGTCGCTGGCAGATCCGTAAGCGGGCGAGCTGCCTAGCTTCTTCCACGCGTTCAGTGAACACGTCAGCGCCTGTGTCGATAGTGTCCCATTCATGTGGCAACATCGCATCCAGCATTGTTCGTACCTCCTATCCGCGAACCAGGCTGAATAGAGTTATGCGAGTCGTTTCTTGTTTAGCCGCATTGTATGCGAACATGATATAGGGTAAACCTTCGTCCCAATTCTTATGTTGGACATCCAGGTACATCGACAGCATGTCTTCAATAGTCTTGTTGAGGCGCTTCGTTAGTTTATTCGTTTGCGAGTGGTACGCAGTGGTCTTAGGGTCAGTCGTTCCACTAAGCATCTGGACGTGGTCTAAAAGAGCTGCCATTAATGCTGTTCTGTGGTCTGTTATCACAATAGCTGGGGCACCGTGGCGTAGCACAATGTTTTCTGTGAAAAAAGCTCACCACTTCTGCTGCGGTGCTCTTTTAGATAGCTTTTGTTCCGGCATACCTGGTTAGGTAGTCTGTTGTGACTATAACCCAGCGATTTCCTGCAGTAGAAGTAGGAAGGGGTCCCAAATATTCATTCCTATCTGGTCCAACGGTGCACGCGGAACCTGAACTGGTTGCAGCTGACCAGCGGGTCTTTCTGAAGGCGACTTGCGTCGCTGGCGATCGAGGCAAGTGTGAATGTAATACTTGGCGGCTGTTGTGAGTCGTGGCCAGTAGTATTCCTGCTGTACTCTTGCCAATGTGCGAGTGTAGCCTAAATGGCGAGACGTCGGCTCGTTGTGATATGCTTGAAGCACGTCATTACGAAGGGTGCAGGAATAACGAGCAAATAGGGAGCTCCGATGGATGAAAAGTTTCTTTTGTAGAGGACGCCATTGCGTGAGCAAAACGACGATAATACCCTTGAAAAGACTCTAGGTGCCCCCGAAGAACGTCCGTCCACGCAATTAATCAAATCAAGCAATTCAGGCTCAGCTCGTTGTTGTTGGGCGATCGTGGGTGCGTCAAGAACACCAAGGAAGGCCATATCGTCGTCGTCAGAAAGTGAGGCTGACTGTACTGGTGATCGAGACAGGCAGTCGGCGTCAGTATGTCGCTTTCCAGACTTGTGTATGACCGTCATATAAACTCTTGAAGCTTCAGACTTCACTGCACCAGTCGGCCGGTTGGATCTCTTGAATTAGTCAACCAACAGAGTGAATGATGGTCGCTAATAATTTTGAAGGGACGGCCATACAAATACGGGCGAAATTTCATAACTGCCCAGACCATAGCGGGGCATTCTTTCTCAGTTGTTGAATAATTGGCCTCAGCGCGTGCTAGCGTCCTGCTTGCGTAGGCGATCACTCGTTCTATGTCTTCTTGCCACTGCACAGGCACAGCTCCGAGCCCTACATTGCTTGCGTCAGTGTGAAGCATTGTTGGCGCTTGCTCGTCGAAGTGGGCAAGCACTGGAGGTGTTTGAAGACGTTTGCGGAGGTCATTCACCGCTGCTTGCTGTTCGTCGTTCCACTCAAAGATGGCGTCGTCTCTAGCGAGTCGAGATAACGGCGATGCAATCTGTGCGAAGTCGGCGATAAACCGGCGATAGTAGGCGCATAGGCCCAGAAAGCGCCTGATAGCTTTCTTATGGGATGGTACGGGGAACTGTGCCACGGCCACAAGTTTTTTGGGATCAGGCCGAGCGCCGGTGGAGCGGACTATATGACCAAGAAACAGCAATTCTTCAAAACAAAAGTGGAATTCCTCTGGTTTCAATGGGCGGCCGGCGGAGCGTATTACCCGTAAAACAAGTTCTAGTTTTTTTAGATGCTCGTCAAAAGTTGAGGAAAACACTATGACATCGTCTAGATAAACTAAACAGCTCTTTCTGTTTAACCCTAAAAGTACAGTGTCCATGAGCCTTTAAAAAGTAGCGGGCGCTGAGCACAGACCAAACGGCAGAACTTTACATTCATATAAACCATCTGGCGCCACAAAAGCGGTTTTTTCACGATCTCTTGGGTCTACCTAGATCTCCCAATATCCGCTTCTAAGGTCCATTGCAGAAAGGTAGCTAGCGTTTTGAAGCCTATCAAGGGAGTCAATAATACGTGGAAGCGGATACACATCTTTCTTAGTCACTTGATTCACTTTCCTGTAGTCCACGCAAAAACGCCGGGTACCGTCCTTTTTCTTAACTAGTACTACCAGCGATGCTCTGATGGCTGAAACACATCATCTTCAAATATTTCAGTAACTTGTTGCTGTATTACTTTCTATTCTTTTGGAGCCACACGATAAAGATTCTGGTGTATAGGCCTTGCTGCGTCGTGGGTAAATATTCGGTTAGCGGCATTCGATCGACCCGTGATGTCGATGAAAAGCAGTCCTGGAATTCAGCTAGCAGCTCAAGAAATCCCGTTTGGTCGTCCCTTGACAACGTAGTACCAACGTCAAGATTTGGTACGGATTCTTCTTGAGGTGCGTCGTCTAGTGCCGATAAACTGCCTTGAATTTCTGCAGTGTTGTTAAAGTAAGCGACTGCTGTACCCTTCGGGAGGTGTCGGTGCTCAGCACTGAAGTTAGTGAGCAGCAAGTTTGTGCGTCCCGCAGTGACAGTGACAAGACCTCGAGCGACTGAAATACTGTGGCTAAAAATCAGCGAGCTTATGTTGTCGGCAATACCATCGCCGTTAAACGGCTTACTTCCTGCCACTGAAACAAGCGTACACAATCGTGGCGGGACGACCACATCATCATCCGTCAGACGTAAAGGTTTCAGAACAAGACGTATGTCTCGGCTCTGAAAAATCGACTAGAGCAGGGTTGTTGCAAAACGTAATGACACTGTCAGGGACGTTGATAACAGCGCCATGTTCTCTTTAGAAATCCATTTTGATAATCAGGTCTTTACAACATGAAGCGAGAACGACGAACGTCGCCACGAAAGTAGAGCCACTGATGTCGAGCCTTGCCGTGAACATTCCGACACACTTCAGTAATTGGCTGCTTGCCGTCCTTAAGTGAGGTCCCTGTCTTTACTTTCTTGAGGCGTTCGGCAAGATCATCACTAATAATAGAGAAGTCGGCCCCGGTATTGACTAAAGCTCTGTCTTGCTGTCCGTCCACAAGAATGGTAAGACCTAAAGTCGCAGTTTCGTCGGTATGACGTCTTGTTGGCTTTACAGCGTTCTGAGGTGGGAGTAATGAGGGCTTTTTTTCTCCCTCTTGACAGCTTGCAACCTTACCCCCGGAGGTCACCAACTTCAGTTTCCCCGTTGTGGGATGGGTGACCTCGCTCCTCTGGTGTTGGCAAAAGTGCGGCGCTGCAACGAAGGTGACTGGGCAGGAAAGGAGAGCGTGGTCGATGTCGGAAGTCCGGCTGGTAATCAGTTATATTCTCGTCATCATTGTTACGGCGGCTGTCGAAGGGGGGTCGAGGCACCAGAGGTCCTTGAGAACCGACATCGCCATGGCGGGATACGTAGTCATTGGCATGTCGACTGTCAAACCGTAGCCTGAGAGGGCGAAACAGATCGGCGTGGTGCTAGCAACAGTGGGCTATGTGGCCCACACCTCCGCAGTTGAAACAAAGTGGACGCCTGTCGACAGTGCGCCAGGTGTCTGTTGGGCGAAGCTATGGATGCCGAGACGACTCCTCACGTGACGAAGGCCATGACAGGCCAGAAGACGACTGGTCGTATGGGGGCGGAATGGGTTGTTGCCACGAGAGACGTCGTAGTGGAGGGCTCCGGAAATTTCGACCACCTAGGGTTTTTTAACGTGCACCCAATTCTGAGCACTCGGGCCTACAGCATTTCCGCCTCCATCAGAAATGCAGCCTCCACAGCCGGCTTTCAACCCCACGACCTGCGGGTGGGCAGCCGAGTACCTTAGCCACTAGACCACCACGGCGGGGCATAAGGAAAACACAATTAGGAAAAGCTAAAAATAACTTTTTTGTATCCCTGGAAAGAATGCTGATTATAAATCCCAGGGAAGTATTGAAAAGTGTGAAAGCGAATAAGGTGGACTTTTCTTTGCATTCCTGATATAACTGAAGGTAAAACAACCTTTTCTGAGGATGCAGAGAAGGCAACCTGCTTAAACGAATATATTCTATCTGCGTTTTCCGAACCATTTCAAGGTGAAATGTTATATACGACACGCCAGGGATGTTAACCTGTGGATAACAATGTTAGTACTTCTGGTGGTGTGTGAACTCTGCTTGCAAGCTAACTAGGCTACACTATGGGATGGCATGTATATTCATGTATTGGAGATGTGTCTTAGCTTCAGCACCATATTTAGCCGTCTTATTATGAAAATTGCTTGAAGATGGGAAACCGCCGTCTGAATGGAAGCTAGCAAATGTGCCAATACCAATGGCTGGAAACAAAAATATAGTTGCCAACTACTGGCCAATTTCTTCGACCAGCGTATGTTGCAAAACTCTTGAAAACGTTATATATACTGGTATTATAAAGCACTTGGAAACAAATGATTTCTTTCTGTACATTTCAGCATGATTTTAGGTCTAGTTTTTATGTGTTACACTCCTGGGCATTTTTTTCATGTTTTAAGTTGATGTGATAAAGATTATCAAGTCGATTATCTGTTGTTGGTTGGTTGAGGACATATTTTACTTCTAAAAATAGTTCGTCTGAGTGAACGGTTCGTCTTCCTCATACATCAGCGTAACGTCCGGGTTGCCACATGGTTTAAAATCGGATCCTTTACTGTTTCGGGTTTATAACAATGATTTATCAAAGACGTTAACATCAAACGTGAGGCTGTACGTGGAATAATGTGTCATTTTTAAATCGATTCACAGTATTGACGGTATTTGTGCTTTACAACTTGATCTTGACACTGTGGTTAGGTAGTGTGAGAAATAGAAGATGTCTTTAAATGTAAAAAATGTTGCTTCTTTCGTTTTACCAGATAACGCAAACCTTTTACTCATCGTAAAGCTTGTCAGGAGCACAACTTGACCGTGGAGAACATTTTCGATACCTTAGTGTATACTTGTCTGCCGATTTATCTTGGAAGAAACATTATGCCGCCATAACCAGCAAGGCCAACGGCGTGTTAAACTTCATTAAACGCAATTTCAAATCTGCCCCAAAAAGCCTTAAAGAGGCTTTGTGGCCCATCCTTGAATATCCCTTTACAGTGTGGGATCCTCATCGTCAAACTGTAATCTATAAACTTGAAAGAATACAAAATCGCGCGGTGGGCTTTGTCAGTAATAAATACAATATGAACTCTAGTGTTACATGCATTAAAGTAACTTATGATGGAAGCCTTTTGAGGAGCACAGGAAATTCTCGCGGTTAGTTTTTTTCATTGGGTAATGAAACCAACCTTAACAAAAGTTGATGCATGATGAGCCTACACTGCGTGTCACATTGATATGATCACCTAAAAAATCCGCGAGGTTAGCTATCGTACTGGTACCTCTGCTTATTGTTTTTGTTTTTACTATTCTCGAATGGAATGAATTGCATGCGTGCGTTGTTGATCTTGTAGCCGATGCTTTTTGTTCGTCACTACAAATTGTGTACGTTTTCTGAATGTGCCGGTGTTGCTGCCTGAATGCATGCCACTTTCGACAGCGCGAACGTACGCTTTGTTTGACTGTAATACTGTTTGTCTTCTCACCCCAACAATAATGTCCACTTAGACGATGTAGGTTGTATAATTTATAATAAAGAACTGAGAAAGCCAGAACTGTTATTTGAGAAAACATAGGAGCGTAAGTCTAGCCAGCCAAAGCAGCGACAACGTCCGGGTTGAGGGCCTCGTGCTTAGCGCTGATGAGGTGTTTGTGGAGCTTTGCATGACCCTCTACTTCTTCATTACATATTTCCCCCTCGATGTAGACGGAGCCAAGTAGGTGTTTAAGGTGTCGTGAGGACAACTGGTTCGTGATACGGTTCCAGACGATCCACGTGTACGATTTTGCGACCTCGGCGACGCAGCTCCGGAGTGGGCGTGAGGGGTTCGATGAAGTAGTTGACAGGGGAAGTTTACTCTATGACGCAATAAGGTGCATGGTGCCTGCTGACGAACTTTGTAGAGGTGCCAGGAGCAGCAGTGGGAGGTACCCACAGTCCATGAAGAGAGTTGGGTGGAAATTGGTAGTGGGACCGGCCATCGTCGTGACGAAATTTCTGTAGCCATTGTTCTTTTGTTTTAAGGGTGCGAACTAATTGCCGACATTTTCCCGCATACCGAGCGGCTTCAGTAATGATTGATCTGTAAGGTTTAACGTCCCAAAACCACCATATGATTATGAGAGACGCCGTAGCGGAGGGTTTCGGAAATTTAGACCACCTGGTGTTCTTTAACGTGCGCCCAAGTCTGAGCACACGGGGAGCGGCTTCAGTAACTAGTGTGCCTTCGTATGGGTCGGGTAGGTAAGGAAGAATAGTGTCGATTGGAGATGATGGCTCTCGACCATGAAGTAAGAAGGGAGAAAAGCTTGTAGTCGCTTGAGGTGCCGTGTTGTGAGCGTACGTTACGTAGGGAAGATTAAGATCCCAGTCGGTGTGGTCGGAGGCGACATGCATAGAAAGCATGTCGCCAAGAGTGTGGTTGAAACGTTTGGTTAGGCCATTTGTTTCTGGGTGACATGCGGTAGTACAGCGGTGAATCACATGGCATTCAGCGAGAAGTTTTTGTATAACATCCACGAGAAAGACGCGACCTCGGTCACTCAGAACTTGACGAGGAGCACCGTGACACAGAACAAAACGTTGCAACAGGAAAGATGCCAGGCCGCGTGCAGTCGTGGCTGGTAGAGCGGCCGTTACTGCGTGTCTCGTGAGATGGGACGATACGCTTTTGCGTAGATTATCCCCATCTAAACAAAATAACACAAAAAGATGTTTATCCTCAATTCTTTTCTAGGCGCAGAGTTCCTTTTCTCCCTTCGTCTACGCTCTGGTTATTGGCAAGTGCCCATGAATCCGGATGATAGGCCAAGACTGCCTTTGTTACACCAAGTGGCTTATACGAGTTTAACGTGATGCCATTCGGCCTATGCAATGCGCCGGCAACATTCGAGCGCATGATGGACACTATCCTACGAGGCCTCAAATGGAACACATGTTTGTGCTACTTAGATGATGTGGTGGTATTTTCGCCCAATTTTCCCACGCATCCTCGTCGCTTGCAACAGGTTCTATGGGGCCTCTCGGCAGCAGGCCTCAAACTAAAAAAGAAGTGTCACTTCGGAGCTTGCAAAGTGACCATTCTCGGAACCGTTGGATCAAAAATGGCGTTCCCAATGACCCCGCTAAGCTTCATGCTATTCGCTAATTGCCGAGGTCCACGTCTCTCAAGGAGCTGTGTAGTTTCATTGGGCTTTGCTCATACTTCTGCCGCTTCGCCCGGGACTTGACCTCGATAATGGCACCTGTGACTCACCTACATCAGGGAGAGCGCAATCTACCCGCGTGGTCTCCATCCTGTGACAGTGCCTTTGCGAAGCTCCATAAACTGCTTACTATCCCACCCATACTGTGTCATTTTGATTCAAGCGCTCCCAGAGAAATCCACATCGATGCTAGCGGTGTCGGTCTCGGCGCTGTACTCGCCCAACGAAAGCCGAGCTACCAAGAATATTGTTACAAGGAAACGTATATTTGCGAATATTTACGTTCTTTACACGTGAAGACAATGGCTGGCACACTGGTGGTACGGGACCAGTCTCTATCCACTTCGTAGTCTTTTCTTCCAGGCAGAGACCCTCCGCCGCTTTATGCCCCAATCCCACTACTGACTTGAGGCACTACCGACCTAGCGCTTGTCACGAAAGCAGAGTGCCGAGTGCTACATAAGGCTCCAGTCTTACGACGTGCACAACAGTAGATTGTGGTGGCATTGAGTGCGCTTCATCGACGACTCGTTGTATCTCGTAGGTGAGGTTAGTGACCTAGCATAGGACTTTCTATGGTTCGTCATAGCGAAATAAGAGCTTTTCTGAGAAGCCGATGCGACGACATGGGGTCCACATGAATACTAGAGAACCGGGTGCATACCAAACTTTCCGATCTTTCTTAGAGGCTTGAGAAAGTATGAGTCATTCTCGGGCAATCTGTCGTGCTGCGTTGGATTGTTCTATGACATCGCGGACGTATGTGACAGGGAAGCTTGAACCAGCGGGAAGGAGTGTATCAAGAGACAGATAGGGTTCACAACCGTGAAGAAGGTATAACGGGGAATAGCCTGCGGTGTCGTGCCTGGAGGAGTTGTAAGCGAATGTGACGTAGGGTAACGTTGCATCCCAGTCTAGGTGGTCTGGAGAAACATATATAGACAACATGGCTGTGATAGTGTAATTCAGGTGCTCTGTAAGTCCATTGGTTTGTGGATAGTATGCTGTTGTGAACTTGTCGTTCGTGGAACCGGAGCATACGATATCCTGGACGACGCGAGATGAAAAGTATCAGCCTTGGTCAGTAACAAGCTGGCGAGGAGCGCCAGGATGCAAAATGATGCCATGCAGTAGATAGTCGGCCATATCCGTAGCTCAGCTGGACGAGAGAGCGCGGGTGTTCGCGTAACGTGTCGCATAGTCGGTCACCACGGCAACCCATTTGTTCAGGCTGCAGAAGTGGGAAATCGCCCTAGAAGGTCGAGCCCTACGCGGTAGAATGGTTCAGCAGGGATCTCAATAGTGTTAAGAAGGCCAGCTGGAAGCGATGTTGGTCGTTTTCGACGTTGACAAAGGTCGCAGCTGGCGACATACTTTTGCACAGAGCGATATAGGCGTGGCCAAAAAAAACGGCACCGGACGCGATCATAAGTGCGGGTGACTCCCAGGTGACCAGCGGCAGGTTCATCGTGAAGCTGTCGGAGAACATCTACACGCAAATGGGAAGGCACGACGAGAAGGCGGTCAGGACCCTTAGGGCGCATGTTGTGGCGGTAGAGGACCCCTTCATGAAGGAAATGCAAGCTCAAAGAAGTGGGTGGAGTGGTGAAACTCAGGATTTCTAAGATAGGAAGTAAATACTGGTCGCGGCGTTGCTTAAAAGCGATATCAAGAAAGTCTGATATTGATAAGACTCAGTAGCCCCCTATGTGGCGTCTGGCGGATCTACTAGACACCGTGACAGGCTGTCAGCGTCCTGATGGAGGTGACGAGATGTATACACGACCGAGAAGGTGTATTCTTGGAGGCGGAGAGACCAACAAACGAGACGTCTCGTGAGATCCCTGAGCGACGAAAGCCAACAGAGCGCGTGATGATCAGTTACAATAGTAAAAATGTGGTCTAACAGGTACGGGTGAAATTCAGCGACAGCCTGAACAAGAGCAAGACACTTTTTTCGGTGATGGCCGCCTTTTGTTCTCGACAGAGGACAAAAGGCCGCTGGCGCAGGCGACGAGGCATTCACGTCCATGCTGACGCTAAGCTAAAACAGGACGAATTCCATGGCCATTCGCGTCAGTACAAACTTCTGTCGGTGTGGTCTGATCGAAGTGGGCTAATATTGACGTAGTCGTGATGGTTGCAATGAGCGCCGAAAATGCAGCACTTTGAGGCGCATTCCAAGTAAATTACACGTGCTTTTTAAGAAGCTCGGTGAGAGGCCGCGCAATATTGGCGCAATATTGAGAGGCCGCGCAATATTGGGCATCCTCAGCAGAAGAGGGTACAGAAAATTTGGTCACTGCGTGAATTTTGTCCGGATCGGTCTGTACACCAGATGCGTTAACGAGGTGACAAAGTACAGTTGTTTCGCGACGGCTGAAACGGCATTTAGAGGAGTTCAGCTGGAGACCAACGTTGCGAAATACTTGGAGAATGCTGAACAGTCACTCAAGATGACTCGTAAACGTCGGTGAAAAAACTATTACATCATCTAAGTAGCACAAGCACGTAGACCCTTTGAAGGTGCGCAGAAGGGAATCCATCATGCACTCAAAGCTGGCCGTCGCATTGAAAAGCCCAAACGGCATTACTTTGAGAGAGAGATAAAGATGCAAGGAAAGACAGGGAGGTTAACCAGACGCACATACGGTTTGCTACCCTGCACTGGGGAAGGGATAAAGGGGAGAAAAGAGGTTGCAGAGAGATGAGAAGGTACACACAATCACGATCACACTCGGGGAGCACACGCAGTCTACAGGCGGTCGCTCAGGTTTTTTGACTTTAGGTAAAGTAGCAGTGCTTTAGTTGCTTTCTGCGCAACTGAGGCAGATGCCCAAGGTCCTAGTATCTTGTGCACACAAAATGGTCCGGGGTTAAGTTGATTCAAAACCATCCGGAGCTGGCATCGCTGTGTGTCGTAGCAAGCGCAGCTGCACAGGACGTGTTCGAGTGTCTCTTCAGCTCCGCAGTAGTCACATGTAGGTGTGTCTTTAAATTGATACAACCCATCGGGGGCTACAAATGCTGTTTTTTTCTCAGTCCCGTGGGTGAACCATGTTCTGCCAATAAACAGATCGAAGGTTAATGAACGAGAAAACTTTTGCGCCATGCAGCCAGTCAAGGGCGTCATCTATTCTTGGTAAAGGGTAACCGTCTATTAAGGCGATCGAGCCCAGGGACTGCTTCGAACGAATACGGTTTATTAGAAGAAGCGAAGTAGCGCGCGCTCGCTCCAGACAGCAGTGTTCTTTCTTCTTCTTCCGGCGTTTGATTATGATATTTTATAGGTACCCGCCCGCCCAAGTTGAAATGTGATAAGCTCTCGCGGGCTATTTGAAACAACCTTCCATAGGGTATATGTGGTTCACCGATCTTCTTAAAAGCTCTTTTTTGCCTGTGTGAAGGATACAAGCTCTTGTTATTCTGTCTCGCCCAGGGTAGAGTTTTTCAATCCGGCACATTTTCCAAAATGTTCTTGGAGCCTTGTGCTCAACCAACACGATGTCACCCTGTGAGAGTGGTTTCGTTTGCCGCGTCTTGGTTTTGACCGTAGCTCCTATTTCCTTGATGTATTCTTGATGCCATCTTTTCCACCAAACGCGCATGAGTTTGCGTCTGCGTCGCCATGCGTCTTCAATGTCACCGTTGTACAGTCTTGTTTGTCCATCTTGAAGCTGTCGCCGTCCACCTATGATGTCTGCCGGCGTTAGTGGCACTGGCTCGTCAGGTTCTCCATATACGTAAGTCAATGGTCGATTGTTGAGCGTTCCTTCAACTTCTGCTACAATAGTGCGTAGCTCCTCTACCGAAGCTGTGCTTTTCGATATTATTTTTCGCATCGACGTCTTCAAGCTTCTTATGAGGCACTCGTAAAATCCTCCCCACCATGGCGCGCACTCGGCTATCATTTTCCACTGAATTGGTTGGCCACTGCAGTAATTCTTTAAGACCTCGTTTCATTGTTTCGAGCACTCTGTTGATTTCCTTTCCAGCTTTTATAAATGTTTTGCCGTGTTCCGAGTAGATTACTGCTGGTATTCCCCGTCGAGCTGCAAATCGTTGAAATGCTTGGAGAAAACTTGACGATGACAAATCGTTGGTAACTTCCAAGTGTACTCCTCTTGTTACCGCACAGGTGAATATCAGTGCATATTGCTTCACAATCTGGTAATTGTCCTTTGCGTAAAGAGGTCCTGTGAAGTCCACTCCCGTTACTTTGAATGGCTCTGCTTCAGTGACTATGTCTGCCGGAAGTGGGGGTATGTCTTGAGTCGCAGGTCAGGAGTTATGCCTCTTGCAGACGACACATTTATTTAGAACTCTTTTCACTGCTTGTCTACCCTGCAATATCCAGAACTTATTTTGAGGTTGCGCTAGCGTCACTTGAACTCCTCCGTGTGATACCATTTTATGCACGTGACGTATTAGCAGTTCCGTGAAATGCTCATCTTTTGGAATTACTATTACGTGCTTGTTGAATTCTTGGCTGCACTGCAATCGTCCCTTCTTTCTGATGATCCCATCGTCATCAAGGTATACTTCGTGTCCATTAATTTCAAATGATTGAGATTTTGAGTAGGCCTCACTCTTTGTCTCAGTGATATTTGGGTCTGTCTTATCTAGTCTTTCTCTGCATTTGTTACCTCTTTTTCTGTCAACGGCCCTTTGTGATTTTCCTTTCTTGTGTTGTTTGTGAATCTGAACACCCATGCTGTCACTCTTATAAGGGGTCCGTATGATGAATACCTTTCGATGTCCAAGATTGGCTCAATTTCGGCTATTCTTATGCATTGGTGACATTGTGTTTTATGCTGGTCTTCCACGTCTGTATTTGTGCCAATTATGCTTACTAAGTTCGTTTTCCATTGATGTTATCCATTCGAAACCATTCAACCATAACTTTGACGTTATCAATGCCTTTGCGCTTATTCCTCGTGTAAGTAGGTCAGCAGGGTTGTCGTCACTTTGAACGAATGACCAGCTTGCTTGAAGTGTTTTTTGTCTAATTTCTGCGATTCTGTTGGCAACAAACGAATCCCTTTTGCTTGTTTTCTTAGTCCAGTGAAGCACAATCATCGAGTACATCCAGCAGTGTATTTCCTGAATTCTTTCGTTGAAGTGACCTTTGATGTAGTCGCATAATCTTGATGCTGCCACCGCTGCCTTCAGTTCAAGTCGCGCCAATGTCAGCTCTTTAATTGGAGCTACGCGGCTTTTTGCTGTTACCAGCCTTGATTATATGCTTCCAATGTGGTATACTGCTATCAAGTGTGCTGCCGCTCCGTATGCTAATGGGCTCGCGTCGGCAAATACATGCAGCTTGTATGCTTGTACTGGTTGATTCTTGCTTGCGTAGCATCGTGAGATTTCTAGAACTCGAAAGTCCTCCGCTTCAGACATAAGGTTCTTCCATTTGTCGCATTCATCTTTAGGGAGCTGGTCGTCCCACGTGACGTTCGTTTTCCACAGTCTCTGCAGTGCTATTTTTGTGCGTCTTGTGAATGGGGACAACAAACTGAGTGGGTCAAATATCTTTGCTGTGGTTTGTAACACAGGCCTTTTTGTCAAGTACGTTGTATCTGTTAATAAATTCCACTTTTCCATAGGGAAGCAAATCATGTCCTTTGAGTGTTTCCATATCAAGCCCAGAAGCATTGCAAATCCTCTAGATCGAACATCTATGTGAGAATCGTCCCTTTCATTTTCATCAATTATTTTGTGTAATCGCTCTTCATTGGATGTCCATTTTCTCAAATTCGTCGCTGCCTCTCTGAACACTTGCTTTGCCTCTTTCTACAACTTGACTGCTTCATCAAGCGTTGCTGCTCCCAAAATGACATCATCCACGTAGATCGCTTTCTGCAGTGTCCTTGTCGTATCAGGAAACTGGTCTTCCACTTGTTTCAAATGGTGTTTAATTGTAGCTGCCAGTATAAACATGCTTGGTGTTGTTCCGAACGTTACTCTTGTCATGCGCCATGTTTGCACTTCATTCATTAACCTTCCTTCAGCGTCATGCTTCCACCACAGAAATCTCATTGCATCTCTATCCTCTTCATGTATAGAGATTTGTAGAAATGCATCTTCAACATCTCAACTAATGCCACCTTTTCTTTTCGGAAATTAATGAGCAGCGATAGCATGTCCTTATTCAAATTGGGTCCTGCCTCTAGGTTCTCGTTTAAAGACATGCCTTTTCGAGAATGGGATGAGGCGTCAAACACTACTCGAACCTTTGTTGTGGCTCGGTCCTCTCTAATGATCGCATGATGTGGCATGTAGTAGCAAAGTGCATTTGGCTGTTCTAATGGCTCTTGAACCTCCTCTGCGACTCCTAATGCCATATACTCTGATATAGCTTTGCCGTATCGATACAGCATGTCTTCATTTTTCTGCAGCCTTTTAGTCAGTTGCTGTAGTCTTTTTATCGCATTTTCCTTGTTGCTTTCCAAGTTTACGTCCTGTTTTCATGGCAAGCTGACTTGATAGCGACCATTTTGTTGTACAATCTTGCGCTCGAATTCTTCAACCACTTCATTTCCGGTGTTATTTAAACTATTTCTCTTGATCCCCATTGACTGCAGGCTCCAGAACTTCTGTAGCTCTTGCTGGAGTTCTCTGTCTCCGCAGCTTCGACCTTCAGAACCATGACTGCTTTGTTATGTGTTAGTTTTGTCTTGCTTTGCTCTGACGGCCCTTGCAGTGCCCATCCCAGTTTAGTTTCTACAGCCATCAGTCTGTCCTCGATTCTTTGAGTTCTACCAGTAAAGAATTCCCAATAATAGTCTGAGCCGATCAGTAGTTCTACAGAATCTGTTGCAGTCGTCTCGGTCCTGTGATCAGCCACTTTCATATTTAGCTGTTTCATTTTCTCGCCGAGTTTCTTAGTTGGAGTGGGTATACAACTGTGCGAGATAACGTCGACTTGTAACGCTTCAATCACTGTTGTCGTGCTTGTTTCTGGTGATCCTACCATCACTTGCACCAGGTTCATTAGTTTGACCTTTTCGTCTCCTCCAAATGAACCAATTTTCAGCCTTTCCTGTCGCAACACCTTCGCACATATTTCTTTCGCTAATCCCGCTTCAATAAATGAACGTTGACTTCCGCTGTCTAATAACAAACGGCAATGCCGGCAACATGTTTTTCCTTCTACGCATGCTACAGCCGTCTGCAAAAGCACAAACGTATGCTTGATGTTTTCGGTTGCGTGTAGCGTAGACGTCGTCGCTTGGGCTTGCGCTGTCGAGATCAGCTCTGCCCTTCTTTTTCGCATCACCGTTCTACACACTGACGTGGCATGTCGTCCCTTGCATTGCTTGCATTTTACTTGTGCCTTGCAAATGCGTGCAGTGTGGTTTGGTCGCGTGCATCTGAAGCATGCTCTATTTTCGGTAAGCATAGCTTTCTTTTCATCTATTGGAATGCTCCTACGACAGTTTTCAGTTGCGTGGGTTTTCTGCTTGCAGAATAAGCATACTCTGTCCGCTGAGCTATAGAAGCTTGAAGTTGTTCGCATCTGTCCACGGTTCTCTCTTGGTTTTGCAGTTATCCTCTCTTGTTCACGTTGTGTTTCTTCACGAAAAGCCGCTTGCTCTCTCAAGAATAACATGAGCCTGTGCAGCTTTTCCTCACACGCTTTTCCCGTTGCGTTGTTTTTCTCGCCGTTTTCTGAAGCTTAGCTGTTTCTCATAGCCTCTTTTGACTTGAACTGCACTGATAATTCTGGTGGAATGGCTCTTTTCAATAACGGTAACAACATCGGCGCATAGTTCTCGGTTTCCACTTTTAGTGACTTGAGTGCCAATATGTTAACTTGCACTCTCTTTACTAGCCTATTTAAGTCATCGGTATCTTGAACAGACCTCACTTTCTCCAAACTCAATTGCTCATTCATGTGAATTTCAATGGAATGTTCTCGATTGCCGAACGTTTTTTGCAGTATTTTGATTGCGTCGTCATAATTTTTCTCTGCCGAGTACTGAAGTCCTTCCATAGCAGCCGTCGCTTTTCTGGTAGTGATGCTAAAAAGTAATTGAACTTCTGTCCCTTGCTCATGTTCGGTCTCAGGTGAACTGCCGACTCGTACTGAGACCAAAAGCGGTTCCACTCTAAAGATTTTCCCCCAAACTTTATCATTTCAAGCTTTGGTAGCTAACTAGTTCCGTTGCTCCTTGTCCTGTACTTGAGGGCGTCACCTGCCTTGTCCTATCGCTTGAATCCGAATGTGCAGGCTGTGGAAATCCGAATCCTATTGCAGATAAGATCTTCGTTAATTTCATGTCGTACACTATGACGCTTTCGAATTCAGTTTCGGCATTGTCTTCTGTTAGAAACTTTTCCATTTGCTCGTTCGCGCTCTTGAGACTGTCGCTTATTGCTTTCATCTGCGCCTGCGTTGTAAGCAGCTGCTCCCGGTTAGCTCCACCTATAATTTGCTGCTCGGCTGCGTTATTCCGTCGCTTGATCTGGGAGCGAAGCGCTTTCCTTTTCTTCGTCTCACTTGTTTGCTCATATTGAGGCGGTTAACAATGACTCCTTACTTGTCAATCGTTCGTTCTGATGTTCGTACTGGCCACCGTGGTCTCGTCGCTCGATCCAGGTCGATCCTCTGCTCCTCCGCCGTTTTCTTCTCTGCTGCTCCGTGGCAGGTTGACCTTTCTTGCCGGCGAGGAGGTAGTATCTTTGTTCACGGCGCCATTATAAAGACGATCGAGACCAGGGACTGCTTCGAACGAATACGGTTTATTAGAAGAAGCAAAGTAGCGCGCGCTCGCTCCAGGCAGCAGTCTTCTTTCTTCTTCTTCCGGCGTTTGATGATGATATTTTATATCGTCCTTCTTGATGACCTTGTTGAGATGTATATTGTAAACGCGAAACCACCATGTGTTGTCTTTCTTCTTGACAAGCACGACCGGGGATGTCCACGGACTAGATGAGTGTTCGACGACTCTTTCGGCGAGCATTTTCTCGACCTCTTTCTGGATGACAGAGCGTTCAGCAGCGGATACACGGTAAGGGCGGAGTTGTATTGGGTTGGAATCGTTGGTGTGGATGTGATGGGTCACCTCTGATGTCTAACCTGAAGGGCGGTTGTCAAGATTGAATATGCCCGCATAGGATGTCAAGAGACATGTAGTGGAGGTCTTGTGCTTCGGAGGGCGAACGATCTGGCGCTATCATTTTGACAATGTCGATGCTTGAAAGGTTGGGGGCAGTGAGCAAGTTGAGTGCGTAGTTGGTTGCTCAGCTGACAGTACAGGAATATCACACTCTTGGAACGAAGACACGACGCCTAGTTTAATACCAGCAGACAGCCCGTGCGCGGAGAAACCAAAGTTCAAAAAAGACAAATAAGTCTGGTTGTGGCGTACCCTCACCATTGTGTGCGGGGCAGCAAAGGAATGCTTTAGCACAACGCCGGTAATAGGTGAAACGACATATTCACCATCGCGTACAGGCGGATCACACACGAGTTGCACTCAAGTCGCGACTTGTGGCAGAAGATGCAGGAACTCGGTGGTACAAAGGCGACTTTGAGCATCACGGGCAACAGAGACGTCAAAATTCAGTTCCAGCTGAAAAAGGCCCATCGAGCAGCCGATAAGGGTGGAATGCACAAAGAGAAAGTTGAGACCGAAAATCACGTCATGTAGGCACTGCTCAAGCACGGTGAACAATACGACGGTCTGACGGCCAGAAACACACGTGAAGGTGCACATGCCAAGAACGGTAGATGTGCTCCCATCGAGAAGCATTACTGCACAATTACTAGGAGGCATGATCACCTTTTGCAGTTTATAACAGGGAGCAGCGCTCATGACTGAAATTTGTGCGCCAGTGTCTATGAGGACTGTAAAATTACGTCATCCATCAAAGTGTCCAAAATATTGCGGCATGTAGGAATCGTCAACAGAGAATTTGCAGACCGGGTCGTTAATGCAACGTCACCTCCGGAAGCTGCATGGTTTAGTTTCCCGAGGTTGAGGACCCAGGTCATGCAGGGGACCTTGATCGAGGAATCATCGCTGAAAGAGATCAGCGGCCTTGGGGTGATGGCGAACGGCTGAACCTTTGGTCCTGAACGTTAGTAGCAGCAGCCTGGGGATCGTACAGAATAAAAAACCGGCGAGGGTTGGCTTCAAAACGTCGCTATGTCCCAGTGTTTCAGGATGAGTTGGACGTCCAACTATCTTGACAGTAGCGCGCAATGTGTCTGGCACGAGAGCGGTGAAAACAGATCGTTCGATTATCTGACGTCCTGCATTCAGCAGGGTTCCGGTAGCGGGAAGGGTAGCGTGAAGGTTACACTGGAATCTGGTTAATTGAAGCTGAACTCTCATTAGTGCGAACAGCCCAAACAGGTGCGATGCTGAGATTGGCTATATCTTGGCGAACGACGGCTTGAATGAGGGAGACGGTGGATGCGTTTTTTTGAGGGCCGTCGGAGCGATGGCTGCAGGATCCATTGCTCCGAGTTCGAGGCGAATGATTCGGGTCACATTTTCAGATGATGTAGCTTGCGTGAACTTGGGGCAGTCTTCGCAGGTCGATGTGGCTGTAGTATTAGGCAGATGTGCAAACTGGCGGGTTATGCGACAGCTGTTGGCGTGCTCTAAGCGCTAACAATTCTTCACAACCACGTCGACGGTGGCGCAATCTTTAACGATCAACAGATTAAAGACGTCGTCAGCGATTCCTTTTAATATGTGGCCAATTTTGTCAGTTTCGCTAATGTTCTCGTCCATCTTCCGACAGTGGCCCAATACGTCCTGTGTATAAGAGACACATGATTCCGTCGATGACTTCACGCGACATTCCAGGTCTTTCCTGGAATGTCGCGTGCCTGCTGAACAACTCGACAAGCTTCAGTTTGCAAACGTCCCAGCTGGTCAACGTCGACTCATGCGTCTCATAACAGGTGAGTGGCGTAACTCGTAAGTAAAGTACAACATTGGCCAGCATCAACGAGGGGTCCCACTTATATTACTCACTCACGTGCTCGTACAATGCGACCCAATCTTTGACATTCACCTGTTCCTTGCCTGTGCCCGAGAAGGTTCCGTGGTCTCGTCGAGGCAGGAGAATCAGAGGAAGCAACTGCTATTGCTGCTGCGGCTGCTCTTGCTCTTGTGGGTTGGCCTGTTGAGCCATTGCAGAAAAATGAAGGTGAAGACCACTCTGAAGTTCCGTGTTGGTTGGCTAAGAGAGCCAGGATGGCGTACCCAGCACCTCAACCAACAATCTTACTAGGAAACGCATATTTGCTAATATTTACGATTTTTACACGTGACGACACTGGCTGGCACACTGGTGGGTCGGTTAGTTCGTTGGTTTCTCAACAACTTGGCGCAACCCTCTTGTGGGGATAGGCCATGACTGGGGTGGTGCCTTACTTTTTACCAAGACTCACTTTGCTTTGCTTTGCTATCCTAGATGAATGGAACGTCCCCACTTTGGGCGATTAGCCAAGAATGCAACGTAGAGACTGTTAAATTTTATTTTAAATAAGCTATGAAATTTAAAACCAAAAACACAGAAATGAAATGGCAATTAAGCGTAAAATAATCAATTTCCCTACAATTATTAAGCTTTTGAGCCTGTATTCTAGACTGCCATAATAACCTGACTTGAATATTTTT
This sequence comes from Rhipicephalus annulatus, assembly GCA_013436015.1. NCBI lineage: Eukaryota > Metazoa > Arthropoda > Arachnida > Ixodida > Ixodidae > Rhipicephalus > Rhipicephalus annulatus. The sequence continues at coordinate 71,579 of WOVY01011364.1, read as the reverse complement.
GAAAACTTAAGTTTTAACATAACGAAATGAAGAGAAATTTGAAATACCATAATAAAAAAGTACTCGCTGAGTATTTGTATTGAAATTACACAAAGCATCAAAGGCAGCCTTGTAGCAGCATCCCAAGCTTGGCACCGAAGCTTAAAGTCTCTTTCTCCAATAAGGTCAAGCCTATTTTTGTAAAAGAAGTAAATAGAAAGACACTCCGCTGGGCGTGAATTACTTGGCTGGGTGGAAGAAGACTGCGTTCGTGCCTGCGCCTGCATTCCTTGTTCCATCCTCAGGGATGCAGTCAAGTAGCCGGCAGTTACTTTTATTTTATTAGATCTACCTCTTGTTCCGCAACTGTTTTAGTGCATTGATAAGTGTAACTTTTTATTTAATGTCTGTTTCTTCCCCGGACCAGAGGCCTGCCCTCTGGTTCGCCTCTGTTTTCCCTCAAGATGTTCCCCTGGAGTTGTTTCTCCACAATGGAACCCGTAGCGTTCCTGTCGCTTTGGTGCCGACCTCCGGTGGGTTCATCCGCATGAAAAATCCCTAGACAATCCAAACGGAACTTCGTGCGACCACTCCCCACTCTCTACTGATAACAGAGGTTCGTCAGTTTGGACGCGCTGGGATACTATGCTGCTCACCAGTTAAGGCTTGCATCCAAGACCTTTTGAAGTGCACTACTTTTGCATCACATCCGGTGAGCTCTTTTATCCCACCTCATATAGCTTGCTGCAAAGACTTGGTTCGGCGGGTAGACGCAAGTCTAAGCCCAGCAGAAGTCTTGGACATCTTTTCCCCAGCAGGTGTTATTTCTGTTAACCGCTGTACCAAACAGGAAAACCAACAGAAAGTTCCCACTGAAACTGTAATTGCCACATTCACTGGAACAGATTGCCCTTCGGAGATCAAGGCATGGCCGCTTATCTATAAGGTCGAAGCTTTGGCTCCACGTCCGCTGCAATGTGCTTAATGTTGGCGCTTTGGGCAGAGTACTAAAAGTTGTCGATCAGATACTCAATGACGCATATGTGGGGCCATATACGGGGCTGGTCATAGTACTTCTGAGTGTCAATCAGACAATAAGACATGCTGTTTGTGCCAAGCAAATCACGCTGCAGACGATCCTAACTGCCCTGCAAGATCAAAGGAACCTCAGGTGATTGAAATCATTGAAAGGAGACGGTACTCTCGTAGAGAAGCAATTGCAGAAATTCAAAGCAGGAATCAGGGTTATGCCGGCATACAGCTCATGCACCTCTTTCTATGGATGCATCACTTTTTCAGTCCATTTCTACTATGGTAGAAAAGGCCGTAGAAAAAGTATTAGAAAATTTTTTAACACAATCTGTCCGACTCACTCAATAATATTATGGATTCACAAGTGGCGGGCGCATCTGATCGAATAACTAAGCGTATCCAACCTCCTAGTGCCTCAATAATTAACCTGCCGAACATCAGTCAGATGTCTCTATCGACAATGAGGCAATGCCTTTCAGATCTAACACAACTGAGCAGGAAGGTATATCTGATTCGCATTCAATGAGTAATCGGGATGTAGTTATGGATGCTGGCCTTTTGAAACGCTCCAGATCACCCACTCGCAAACTTAGTACTTCTTCTCATCCAAAAACAAAAAAGAGTGGGAAGGAACCTAGGACTAAAGCGCACTTCTTAAAAGATAGTATCTTAGATCAAGCAGTTGGTACTGCTTGCTTATCATCATAGGGCGCCTTAGAGTACTTCAGTGGAACTGCCGTTCAATTCTCTCTGCAACTACAGACTTATTATACCTAATTTCTCAACAATCTCCAGACGTCATAATTTTACAAGAAACTTGGCTGTATGCTGATCAAAACTTCTATCTAAAAAACTATCAGCGCTTTCGACTGGACCGAGACTCACGTGGTGGAGGATTAATGTTTTTCATTTCATCCAAAATTTGTCGTAAAGCACACTTAGTTTAGCAACAAATATCCCACGATTATGAAGTATTCGTTCTGGAAATTCACTTTCCCAGATGCGCGCCACTATCTATAGTCAACAACTACTTTCCGGCTGGAATACAAGATGAAAGAGTCCTTGACATGACTGTGAGTTTTTGCAGAAACAGTATACTATTTGCGGGAGACTTCAATTCCCATCACGTTTCATGAGGATGCCGCATGTATTCATCAGAAAAACAATTGTGGGACTGGGCTAATCGGAATAACCTTATTTGTTGGAACTCCAGAGTTCCGACATTCGTTCGATGTAATTCGAGGTCCGTCTTAGATTTGACACTTGCTAGCTCAAGTGTGACAATATCGTCTTGGACTGTTCTTGATACCGCTACAAGTAGTGATCACGGCCCCCTGGTATTTGAAGTCAGCATTCCTTTATTGACGGTAGATCGCCAGGTGCTAAGTTTCGTAAACTACTCTAAATTTAAAAAGAACTTACAGTCAACGCTGTCTTCCTTGCCCAATATGGAAGCAAATATGAAATCTATGAGCCTTTGTTCCACCCTACAGTGTACAATCAAAAAATCACAGTTCACTATATCTTCAACAAAGGGAAAATTCATATCTGCCTGGTGGAATGTAGATTGCGCCAGAGATTATAGACGGTGCAACGCTGCATGGAAAAAACTCCTTACCAACCAATGTCCGACTACTTGGAGAAATTATTTATTTGCTAAAGCTACCTTGAAGAGAACAGTTTCATTCGCGAAAGTCGATTATGAAGGAAAACGGTACAGCTATCTATCCAAAACCGGCAGCAAGAAAGCTATATTCAGATTTATCCGTAATCGTAAAGCTATTACAGCACACGTAAATATTGACTCAGTTATTTTTTCTCCAACTGAGTTGGAAGATACATTAACTGAAATTGCATTAGGATTGGAGAAGAGATTTACATCACAAATCAAAATAAAGTGCGCAAAACCGTCATTCGGAAATGATTTTATTGAAGTAAGTAGGGATGAACTTGCGCACGTCGTTCGTATTCTGCCAAACACAGGTCCTGGACCAGATGGCGTCACTTCAGAAATGTTAAAAATATTATTCGACATCTCTCCCGAAGACCTCCTTAACGTTGTCAACTATTAGCTTGAAAATAGTTGGATACCTCCTGACTGGAGACTTGCAAAAATAATACCGCTTCTTAAAAAACAGGGACTAGGAATGCAGATAGGTAAAATTAGGCCAATCGCTTTAACATCACACGTAGTTAAGTTAATAGAAAGAATACTTTACATTAGAGTTACGAAGTTCATAACAGATAATGCGATACTCAGTGCGTGCCAGATTGGATTTAGACTAGGTTACTCTATATGGTGGGCGCATGTTGATTTAGAGGCTCGTATAAAGCTTGCTCGGCACAGACGACAATATGCGGCCCTAGTAACCCTTGATTTAGCCAAGGCATATGACAGTGTTGAACATGCTATTCTTATCAATGTCCTAAAAGAGCTTACGTTCCCGCAGTACATAACAAATTGGATATACGAATTTTTAAAAGACAGAAAATTTTATTGCTTCCAACGAGGTGCTTCCACGCCGAAGTATAGCCAAACAAGAGGTGTTCCTCAAGGCTCTGTTCTATCGCCTGTGCTATTAGGGGCGAAGCTCCTTATGGCGTGGCTTGGGCGTCCCTCGTATGTAACCACCAGTGGCACATACCCGAAATAGGTATAACACTTGACCTCCAAGGGGGTGCCAGTGAGAGATTTCTTCTGTGCGTTGTTTAACAATAAAAAATAGTGCTCAATGTACATGCCAATGGCTGCTAATGGGGAATGAGAGACATGAGCATTCGGCTTTTAGTCAACGCGCACGCTGCGATCCCCATTAGCAGCCATTGGCATGTGCATTGAGCACTATCGGACAAGAAAGGGATGCTACATTATACTCGCTGGGTGTAACCTCCTTAGCTTTAGAAAGGTTTAGCGAGCGTTGAGCCGCAGTGCCATGAATACAATGAACTTGTATATACCATGAATGAACTCAAGGTGGTTAAAAATGAGAAGTAGATACGAAGCGCAAGCCGTAAGAAAGTAAAAGCCGAATTCTCCTGTCTCTCATTTCTCATTAGCAGCCGTTGGCATGTAAAATGAGCCCTATCTGACAGGGAAAGGTTGCTACGTTATACTCCCTGGGCGTAACCTCCTTGGTTTTCGAAAGGTTTAGCGAGCGTTTGGTCGCAGTACCATGAATACAGTGAACTAGAATATACCATGAACTCGAGGTGGTTAAAGGTGGGAAGTGGACCCAAAGCGCAGGCCGTAAGAAAGTGTGCGTGTGCCACCTCTCGTTTAGTCCTTGGAATGTCCGCTGGATGGCGGTGCTTCTATATGTGGAATATATGATAAAAATATGCGAGATGGTGGGACTTGGAGTGTTGAATAGATGAACGAATGGACACACAAACAGATGCATGGATGGACGCATGAACGGACGCAGGGGTGGATGCATGAAAGAACGCAGGGACGGGCGCACAAACAGACGCATCGACGGTCACACAGACGGACGCATGGACGGACGAATGCTTCGCGCCACTCTCCATCATTCACTCCGTGGATATGCTGCAATTTTTTTAACATTTTGTTAAGTTCAATACCACGGAGTGATAAGGTACAAGTATATGTATATGTAGATGATATCGCGTTCTTTGCATCTGACAGCAATATTTATTTACTACATTCGACTTTACAGTGTTATTTGGCAACATTGGAAACCTGGTTTCAAAAAATTCATATGAACCTGAAAGTAACTAAAAGTGCTATAATAGTTTTTCTATTGGACGCACCAGTTACTATTTCTCTTCAGTACCATCAAGAAATATTTCCCCAGGTTAATTGTATTAAATATCTGGGTGTACTATACGATCAAAAACTGAGCTGGTGTGACCACATTGAATATATTAAAATTAAAGCTACACGCGCTTTCGGAATGATAGGTAGGCTTGACCGCCTCCGTTCCGGTCTTCGCAGAGATACGCTGATCATGATTTACCGCATGTACGTTCGTCCCATTCTTGAATTCGGATGTGTACTATTCTCTGGTGGACCAGCGTACAAAATAAACCCCCAGATTCTTTTACAGCGGGAAGCTCAACGTAGTTGTGTAGCTGTGCCCAAATTCACAGCTAACAATGTTTTGTATCAAGAAGCTCGGATACCCACCCTTGCTTGCAGATTTCGTATTTTAACAGTAAAACCTATTTAAAATTTTCTGAATCCACTTTAAGATGGCAACAGTTTGTATTCTTTGCCAAGCCTGGTGTCTTTTTTAATGAGCATTGGTCCCGTGTATATAAACCCCAAGTGCTATTTGTTCAAACACTTCTAGATGCTTTAAATGTTAATATATTCGAGATCACACCATCTGTCAAACCAATCGGCCAAGTGCAAATAAAATTTGACGATATCTTCCCCATTAATGCTAAACACTAGCCCTCTGAATACTTGATTGGTTTATTAGAACAACATCTGTCTCAATTAGGTACTAATATAGTAATTGCAACGGATGAATCTATGAGTGGCGAGAAGGCAGGTGTGGGAATTTTTTCTCTCTCAATATTCTGGTCATTTTCATTACGCATGTCAGATTATACACCAATATTTGAAGCGGAATTAATGGCCATTATACTAGCTATTCGTAAACTTCCAGCGACTCATTCGACAGCTGTGATAGTGTCTGACTCGTATTCCGTGTGTTCATTTTTATCATCGTCGTCGACATCAGCAGTACTAGAAACTTTTAAATCCTTAATCCCAGCAAACATTCATCTAGTGCGAATGATATTGGTGCCAGGCCATTGTAGTATATTTATAAACGAGATGGCTGACACACTTGCGCGAACATCTCTCGATCTTCCGATTGTGCCAATCATGCCTCCTACAGCTTATGTAACAGCAGCGAGGTTTAGAAAACTTTTCCTTCTTGAAGACATCAAAAATCATGATACCGAATCCAGATTTCTCGCACCGGCACTTCACATGAAATGATAAATGGTGTCCCACGCGTAAATTGGAAGTCCTGATAACAAAGTTACGTTGCCGTGTACCACCTCTTAATTTCTACTTAAACAGGTCTTGTCTGGCGCCATCTCCTCTGTGCCCAAGCTGTAACGAACCTGAACATATTGACTATTTTCTTATCACATGTCACCGTGTCGAAAATCAAAGAAAAAACTGCTTCAAAATTTTATTCAAAAACTAGGAATATCACTTAATACTCCCAATATTTTGTCTTTTGGGGCCACTTCATTGGGACAAAGCGACAGAAACATCTGCGGGGCTTTCTGCGAATTCATATATAACACAAGAAGATTACCTTGCTGATTCAGTGATCAGCTCTCGAATTTCACTACCCACACTACCACTTGTTATTTAGCTGATACACTGCAATGATTCAACTTTCAGGAGAATTTCATATAACGATTCCACCTCAGATATTCAACAAATTCTATTATTTCTCTTCCCGCCTTTGTTTTTTTTCTTTTTTTTACATTGCGCCAAATTAGTTTCACAGTCAAAACACAGTAATCATATTCCCCTAGTCTAGAAAATCTAAAGGTATTGACTTGCATTACCCACCGGCTTTTTGGCCAATCCCCCATTGTGGGTGAGAGCCACAAAAGAAAGGAACAAGCAAGCAAGCAATAGAAATCGGGGTTTGATACGAGAATATCTTTCATATGGCGAAGAATAATTTGCGATATTTTTCGATTCTACGTAGAATTGGCAGAGGGATGATGTCGTCAGACCAGCCCTGTACGAGTAAAAGTTTAAAGGGGGGACACAACATCGAAATCGAATGATAATCACTTCTGATTGTCGAGAATGGCTCCACGGCAGTTTCAATGGATATTTTAGGTGATAGTATTCCGTCCACGTGGTTACTGCTTCCATCGTATCTGTGTGGACAGCTGATCGTCTAAACCTGATTGCGGTGAAGTATTCTACTACCGGGAAAACCTGAGTTATTGGGAGATCTAGCAATTAGCGGGCTAAGGCGTCGGCCATTTTATTTTATACTAACCCACAGTGACCTGGTACCATACTAACTTCAGTTACCTCAGCTGAGACGGAACTAAAGATCGTAACGGAATGATGGCACGAGAGGTATGAGAACTTGTAAGAGCTGTGCATACCGAGAGGGAATCAGTAATTAGTATTGCTCTGTTCTCATTCCTCTGAAGTAGTCGCAGTGCCATGATGACTGCCATCAGCTCGGCCTCGTAAACAGGAGTGAAATCGGGTAGCCTCACGGCAAATGACCAGACAAGTGATTGGGACACTATTCCTACGTTTGCCCTTTCCTCCTTGACGGACGCATTTGTGGTTATTATGTTAGGTGTCTGTGTATGCTGTAGAGAAGTCTGCTAGCCTGTTCTTTAAAAATTTGCGGGATCGATATTTATATTGTGGAGGAAAGATCTCATCACATTCTATATCAAGAATATGGCTTGAGATATCGAACGCGATTACGTCACTAATACTTCTCAGTTTCTTTTGTACATAGAATATCTGTGGTGTATGAAATCAAGGAAAATGAGCGAGAAAGAACGAATCTTGGTCACTGATGAAAACGTATACAACTCTTCTCACTGATAAGCTGTAAAATATTAGAAATGCCTGCACTTTTAACAAGCGGAATTGACAAAGCAATGTAGGAAGACGCGCTTCCTGATAAATAACATTGATTGCTGTACACCTATTGAGCCCCAGACACAAGCGCAGAGCTTCACGCTTCAAGAGAATGAACGGCTTAGCTTTGTACGCAGGTCCTTCTGAAAACAAGACACACCTGAATTCTAACATTAGGCGCATATACACTTTGTATATCATTAACAAGGTCTCTCTACCTACCCCAAATTTGCGATTACTCATTCTTCGCAGTAAGCCTAAAGCCCGTTGAGCCTTAGCCGCAATGTACTCTATATGTAAACTCCAGTGAAGTGTTTTATTGTGCAACACACTCAAATATTCAAGGGAGTCTACTTGCGGAATGGGTTCCTGATTATATACAATGTCCATTGAAATAGAATCGGCTATGGTTCTTTAAGTTAATCAGCGTCAGTGTGACGGAAACGTTGGGATACTTCACAAAATGCTAAACTACTTGCCTCGAGTCACCGCGCTTTTCTCCAGCAGAGTCGTGGTATTTTTTTTTGTGCATGACGCTGTTCAGTATGGCAGTAGGTAAATTACATGTTTTTTCTTCATTTAAAAGCAACGTACTCGGACCGTCTTCTAGTGCTCGTAGAATTAGACGTCACGCTCTGAGCCTCCCTTTAAAATGCGGAAGCGATGCGGTAGCGTTTCTTTCAGCTGTCTGGCTGCTGAAGTTAAGGCCTGAGCTGAGTGCTGACGAATGTAAATGCTGCAGTAACCCTCATGGCGAAATAAAGTAAAAGCATGCACACTTGTAAATAGTGCCTCAGAAAATGAGCTCACATGTTCAATTAAAGTGGACCATGCTGGGGTGATTCATGATCACTTGGTCTGCAGGCTACCGTTATAGCAAGATGCTGTAAGATATGAAAAGTGAACATAAAATGTGTCAGTGAAAATAATGTTTTTCTGTGAGTGTCGAATTGGTGTTCAATATTTTTGTTTCACTAAATTCATGCCATATTTCAGCACAAGACAACTATGCCATGGAAAATTTAAAAATGGCTCTATATGTGACTATGACGCTATGGAGATTTCATGCACACGTAAGGGCTAAATATTTCATTGAAACAACGGGAATACTTAAAGTGAAACACGTTGCGAGAAATTTTTCTAAAGCCACTGTAAAAGGTGTGTTCAGGTAAGGCCTTAATCAGATAAGCAAATAGTTTGAGTGAGCAGTGACACATCAGGCAGTTGTGCGAGCCATACCCATTGAAACGGGAGACCGTTTGAACCATTTAGAAAAGTCATGTAGCTGTTCCGCCACTCTTATTTTATATTTCCTGACAAGTAAAGTTGGCGTTTTTGGTGTCACGCCTTCCGCTAAAAATAAAAAGGAAATGAAAGCGAAAAATTGGCAGATCACACGAACAGAGGAATGGATGTTATACGAAGTACAAATGAAGAAGGTTGATATTTCACTTTATATTCACACAACTTTATAAGGCACAAGGTCGTAGTACCCAGTAAACGCAAGTTGAAATACTATGCGCACTCAGGTATGTAGATAAGACGCAAGTATGTTGTTTATAGTCGTGTAACGACGGCACCACTAACGTTTGCAATTCCTGCACCAGCGGTTTTAGGCATGTAAATTATGTCGTACATGGCTTCCATGTCACGATTATGATATTTGAGCCCGGAATTTGTGTTCGTCCTCCACTCACGTCACATAATATCAAATTTAGTGCGCTGTGAGCATAGCATGTGGTCATGTTTTAAATGACGCGCACATGTTGTTTAGACGTATCACTTACCTTCGTCATACATTCATGTTACTTAATACCAGATGTTGGCAATAATGAGCGTGGCATGCAGTTATGTTTTTACACGACACGCATGTCATGGTTATCGTGCTTGTGACAGTCATATATCTTTGTCATCCATTCACGTTACTAATACCTAGTTGGTATATGTTAAGCTAGCGAAACGACAGCAAGCACATTCGGAGTGTATGGAGTGTAGTCATGACATACATGGGATGCATGTCATGACTTCCATGTTAGGGTCTGTAACTTACGTTCTCCATGCAGTCTTGTGACATCATACCAGTTTTGCAGTATGGCATGTGAACGAGACCACCGCAAGAGCAGGAAGACCATGACATGCAAATCATCACATATAACATTCATGCCATACATATCATGATGTTCGTGTTATGACTTGTCATCTATGTTGGTCATCCAGCCCTGTTGTGCCACGCTAATTTTGGTAGTCAATCCATTATCGAAACGGCTAGGAGAGCTGAATGTCGTAGGCGGAGAGACAGATTATATATATATATATATATATATATATATATATATATATATATATAGAGAGAGAGAGAGAGAGAGAGAGAGAGATGATAGACAAATGCTCGAAGTTGCCGAAGTTTGCAAACAATTGCTTTGCATTTGAAAGTACCAGCGTTGATGATGAACCTGTACAACCGGCCCGCTTACAGAAAAACGGCTTCTGGGTGGCCTGCCTCCAACACAGGTGTCTGGCAGATGCCCGACATTTAGTCTCACGAGAAAAGGAAATGGAAATACTAAATATACTGGATAGCCCAAAGCATCGTGACTGTGTGTGACTGGATAACCATTCTATTGAGCTCTAATGACTGGCCGTAAATAGATACAAAGCAGAATGGAACCTGCTTCGTCTTTGACGAGTGCGACTAAAGTAGTTCGCTGGCTCTATTGATGTGAAATGTCGGCTTTTCAAGACATTTGCTCGAGCTGGTCTGCAATAATGTGAGGTTCTGTCGTGCTTACGCGATATTGGTGTACCCGATATGGTGAGTTAGAGCGAATGTCAATGTGGTTCATTGAATGTTAGTCCATAGCCTGGGAATGTTCCCGCAACGTTGAAAACGAGCATAAATGTTTACGAATGGTTAGAAGTTGCGGCTTCGCTTTGGTTCAACATCTTACCCTATGGCATGTCACATTGTAACATTTCAAGACTATATTTTAAGCGTCGCAGTATATAAGAACCAGTAAAGAAACATGAAAAAATTGGCGACATATCCACGGAGTGAATGATGGAGAGTGGGGCGAAGCATTCGTCCATCCATTCGTTCTTGCTTCCATTCGTCCATGCGTCCATCTGTGTGACCGTCCATGCGTCCATCCGCCCGTCCGGGCGTGCGTCTGTTCATGTGTCCGTCTCAGCGTTCGTCCATGCATCCGCCCTTGCGTCCGTTCATGCGTCCATCCATGCATCTCTCTGTGTGTCCGTTCGTCCATCTATTCAACACTCCAAGTACCACCATCTCGCATCTTTTCATCATATATTCCGCATATAGAAGCACCGCCATTTAGCGGACATTCCAAGAACTAAACGAGAGGTGGCACACGCCCATTTTCTTACGACTTGCTCTTCAGGTCTACTTCCCACCTTTAACCACCTCGAGTTCATGGTATATACTAGTTGACTGTATTCATGGCACTGTGGCCCAACGCTCGATAAACCTTTCTAAAACCAAGGAGGTTGCGCCCAGCGAGAATAACGTAGCAACCCTTTCTTGTCGGATAGTGCTCAATGTACATGCCAATGGCTGCTAATGGGGATCGCAGCGTGCACGTTAACTAAAAGCCGAATGCTCATGTCTCTCATTCCCCCTTAGCAGCCATTGGCATGTACATTGAGCACTATCTTTTATTGTTCAACAACGCACAGAAGAAATCTCTCCCCGGCACCACCTTGGAGGTCGAAATGTTTTACTTGTTACACACTACAACGGCTACGAGGGAGAAACGGGTGTCACTATAGAGAGCTTCGCCTCAAAATAAGAGTGCATATCTCGCCGAGAATGAAAGAAAAATTCTTTGTTTACACTCCTGTCCAGCTCTTGTAATCTAAGTGCAAACAAAGCTTCCTGCATGTAGAGTTGTAGAGTAATCAATCATTTTGGCTACAGTGCAGCAAACACAGGCAAAAAGTGTTGATGGTGATGATGATCATGACCTATATGTGTGGCTGACACCCACTGCGGAGGATTGGTCAAGAAACGATTAATTATATAGACAAATAAGACGTGGTTCCTTCTATCGAATTCAGTATAAAACGGTTAGAAGAAACTAATTTTACTAATTTAAGGATTTCAGTTTAAAAACGTCCTTATTCGATTATGAATATTTCTTCACAGAACCTTATCCTGGTGACAATGACTTTTTGAGAAGGCTCCCGGGAGAGAGTATTACAGATTTTAAAATCCAATCTTCTTTCATTGAAAGCCACTTTAGGAATGCTTTTCCCCAGTGAATTCAAGCGGCTACACAGTAAAAATATTGCTTGATCAAACACGAGCGTTGATAAGGAGGAGCTAGACCAGCTTTATGCATATAAGAATTGAATTTTAGAACTGTACCGCAAAATTTTGTAAAAAACTATTTCCCCTTTACGTGTGGACCAGGAATTGTTGGCCAAAGGAACGACAAATGTCGGTATTCATTTAAGTTACAGAATAATGATTTACCAGACTCTTGGTTTATGGCACGCCTTCAAAAGTTGTCACATATATGAGTACTGATGTGAGAATAATTCAAAGTATCAGATTACTGAAAGGGGCTTCAGCTAGCATCCACTACTGCAGAGTGTTGAGGGTTAAGGCCTTGTTGCGTCCTCCTTATTGAATTCCTGTGGCACTATGCCGCTGTATGTCTGCCGCAGTGTAGCCGCAACAGTGATATTTTAAGACAAATTCGGATGTTCTTAGGAACTTCATCCTAGAACTATATCTCGTCAGAATGGTTGATTGGGAGAGTTTGTGACTTATAATCATATAAAATTATTCCTAGAAAGTGCGATAGTGATTTTGTTTCTGAAATCCGTTTTTTTGTGCAGCTGTTAAGGATGATGGCATAATCTCCAAACGTCATGATTTTATGGAGCTCATGTACGCTGAGCAAAACTGTAGCGTGTTTCTTACATACGATCGCGCGCGGAACAGCAGCAGACCAGGTACGGAGTTTTCTCTTGAAATCTAAAGTGTCTTATTCATGCCAGATGGTGTGAAAAAGCAAGTACATCTTGTCTGTCAGAATCGATATGCCATTTAGGCGTTCTACATTTACTGTATTGTCTTTAAGTAAAGCTACATACCTCTTTACACAAACAAGCCCAATAAGGGTTCGTTTATTTATATCACGAAGCTTGCAATTGAATGGCTTTTGATTGACGCTTGTTTTCTTGTTTAATGAATGTTCTAGAGTGGCTGAGGACAATACCAAATAATTTCAGAGTTCATATAATAATGCCAACATTGAACGCCTACAGGCCAAACGTTGCGTAAAACAACAACTAAAATCTTAGTTTAGCTGTTCTTACTCAATTACAACAATATTCCCTAAAAACTATTTGTTATTAAAACCCCTATTTGTTATTGCTGGAGAAATGCTGCTTTTTCTTGTATATTTAGATAACCGCTAATGTTATTACTCAGTCTCTTGATTTTGCAATAAAAACTTTTTGTCGTCAAAAACCTTTGTTCCTTCCCCGTGACGCCTCATCAATCAAATCGCTGATGGCGCAACCAGGTGCACTATGAATGTTCCATGTGGCATACTTACATTAGGGTCAATCAGCACACGTCTCTTTTGAATTGTATTTCTCATGTGTCACAATTTCCCACCTGTTTCGAAGGCACGTCTATGTAAATGAATGAGGCTCCTAAGAACGTTGGGATATCAGCTTGTTGGCGTCAGCTGTTGCATCGGCGTGTTACAATCTGTCACATATAGAAAGCAATATTCTTAATAATATTTTTTCTTCTCAACATGTTACATCACAAAATATTACATGACAAGGGAGGATACGGCTAAATGCACAATAACCGTCTGACACTGGTCCTACCACCCAAGCACTGTTTATCATAGATTCGAACATAAATAAATTTACAATTCAAGAAAGCAGAAGCACTAAGAGAAAAAAAAACATGACACAATAATATCAGGAAGAGATCGTGACCCACACATATTTGGTAAATGCCAATGCTATAACCAGTGCCCTAAAAACTTAAGAGGCAAAAGATATGCCAAGAAATAGCCGACCAGGCTAGTAGAGCTTAAACACCTTTCATTGCAAAACGTAGGGGACTAAAACTAGACTGTATAGAAGAAGGGAGAGAAAAAGAAGCAGTACCTTAGCGTGAGTTGAATTCCGGTGCAGTGTTTCATCAACTTTATTCTGGCGGAAAGCCCCTTCCTTGCATGCAGGATTAGGTCGAGTACCAGTAGTGCCTCATGACTCATCGTAAGGAATTATTCTCAGAACACTGCATACTTCACACCTCCAGTTTTTGCGATAGTAAATGAATAGAGACCCAAGGCTGCTTTACAACGTATCCAATTTATATTGGTATAATCTATATATATATATATATATATATATATATATATATATATATATATATATATATATATATATATATATTATATATATATATATATATATATATATATATATATATAGTGGAAGTAATAATTCAATGGGGGAGTTAGTCTTAGTGAAGGTATAGGATATGGCACAATGTGAGCGTTGTAAACAAAGATAAATATGTTTATTTCCCAACAGTTTCGGGAGGGGTCCTCCCTTCATCAGGGGATGAGTTATACTGACATGAACTTACAAACTTCGTTGCTACCACGTCCCTCTCGCCTTGAAAGATGTTTGCGAGAGTGAGAGAACTAAAAAAAGGAAGAAAGAAAGAAAAAAAGAGAAGAAGAAAGACGAAAAAAAAGAACCACGGTGAACACTCAGCACGAAACCAAATGTCGGTGTACGTCCACATCCGGTTGTTATCCCGTGCTGGTCAGTTCTCGACGTGTGTCGGGCCACCTAAGATTGTCACCGCGGTGGCGGGAGCTGGTCCGCGTCCGTAAAGAAATGGTTTCCCCTTAATGGGTCGGTTGACTCTTTACCTTCAGCTTCATCCATTTCCCTTCATTGGTCATCAAGTGGTAGGCGAACGTAAACACTTTGTATGTGCATGTGAAAAAAATAAAAAAAAAGAAATGACAGTGTACATGTACGAGTCTGTCAGAAAAAACAAGCATGGTCTCCAGCTATCAATCTTTGTCACCAATTTCCTCCTGGCTTGCTTCTCGGAGGCAGGAGAGTCTTCTGGGGTCTTCGTTGATGCCGGCTACTAATGTTCTATATTTGAAAATAAAATGTGCCTCACGCTGTTCGCGCTCGCACCTGTTTGAGAAAACCGGACTGCAAAAGAGTTACGCTGATATTTGCAAAACTGTGGTTTGGCAGGCACAGATGTCTAGATAAAGGTAGCTTCGGCAGCGAAGTGGCGCGGTACCGGTGATTATTGAACCGCAGCCAAAATGGCATGTCTGTTTGGCCGATATATTCTTGTCCGCAGATGTTGCAATGTAGCATGTATATTACGTTACTGGAGTCACAATTAAGGCTTTCAGTTATGCAGACTTTGAAATCCGAGAAGTTCGCTTTGCATTCACGTGTTGTGACCATCTGGGTACATACCTTGCATCGAGCTTTTCCGCAGGGAAGGTACCCTGATTGAATTTTGGGGAGTTTGTTTTTGCTGTGACAAGAATGTTCTTCAGATCTTTATCCCTGCGGTACACCACGTGAGGTGACTTCGCGAAAATAGAAGTTAGTCTTTTGCTTTGCCTGATTATGTTGAAATGGCGGGAAAGTATGTTGTTGATTCATGGCGCTGATGAGGAGTAAGTTAGTACAAGGTTCGTTTGGGAAGTAGTTTTAGATACTTTGTTTGGTCCCTTAATTATACCATTCCTGTTCACGTTGCGAGCACGTAGTATGGCATTGTCAATAATGTCTTCCGGATAATTTTGTTTCTATAAGCAATGCTCTAGGTGTTCTGCATGTCTGTCAAATTCCCGCATATAGGTGCATATTCTACGGTACCGCTAGGCCTGAGTATATGGAATACCCGATTTTTGCAATGCTTTGGGTGGCTGCTGTTGAAATGTAGGTACATTTGACGGTTTGTAAGCTTTTTGTAAAGGTTTGTTGACAAGCGGTCATTTTTGACCGTAACAGTGACGTCCAAGAAGTTAATGCTAGTTTTGGAAATTTTGTGCGTGAATTTTATTGACGGGTGGCACTTGTTAAAATCCTATATGACGCGGAAAAGACTTCCCTCATCATGGTTTCATATCATAAAAATATCGTCGAAGTATCTTCTGTAGTATAAAGGTTTCAAGGTGCGTCCCTCAATGAATGGGATTTCAAGTGAAGCTATAAAGGTGCTCGCGAAGTTTGGGGCCATTTTTGTGCCCATTGCAGTGCTACTGACCTGAAGGAAATGCTTGCCATTGAACTCAAAATGGTTATAATTTAGTACAAGTTCAAGAAGTGTAAACAGTACCTCGCCACTTACACTAGTTGATGAGTCAGATCTTACATATTCAGAAACCATAGCCGCTATTCCGTCATGGTGGGGTATGTTGGTGTACAGTGAGCAGACCTCCATGGTCACCAGAAAACTGCCGCCTGGGATGTCGAGACTCGAAGTTTCGCAGATGAAGTGGTTTGTCTCCTCTAGGTAATAGGGAAAATTTGGGGGGATGTTTTTTATTAAGGAATTGATGAATTCTGATATATTTTTTGTTGATGTGCTGTTACTGGATACTATCGGACGTCCCGAATTGCCTGCCCTGTGTATTTTGGGGAGCAAATAGAATCGACCGGGAACAGAATGGGCCGGTAAGATTGCTTCTAACATTTTGCCGGTAATATTCTCGTCCTGGCGGAGATTACTTAGGGTTAATTTTATCTCCCTTTCAAATTCAGGAGTCGGGTCCGTTGGAAGTTCTTTGTAGCATTTTGCGTCTGATAGTTGTCGTTCCCCTTCCTTTAAGTAGTCCGACGTGTTTAGAATTACTATGCGGCCTCCTTTATCAGCCTGTTTGATGGTAATTTCTGCGTTTTCTCGTAGTTCATCGAGTGCCCTTCGTTCTGACTTTGATATGTTGTTTCGAGATGGCCGATTTTTTTCATACGCTCTGATGGTATCTTTTTGAACTGCTGATAAATACATATCGAGGTGTATGTCCCTCTGCTCACCTGGACACCATGATTTGTCACCACCAATCAATCTATTCTCGTCCGTACAGTCCTTGCGATCATGAAAGTATTCGCGGAGGCGGAGATTACGCGCAAAGTTATCGAGGTCTTGGTACAGCTCAAATTCATTCAATCTACCGGATGATGGACAAAAGGTTAAGCCTCTCGACAAAAGTTGTAGCTGAGCGGGCGTGGGCGTTGTGTTGGACAGATTGAGGACATTTTTCTCACAAGTTTTTCTCTCTCTCTCTCACACACACAAACACACACACACCACACACACACACACACACACACACACACACACACACACACACACACACACACACACACACACACACACACACACACACACACACACACACACATAATATATATATATATATATATATATATATATATATATATATATATATATATATATATATATATATATATATATATATATATATTCCCACTGCAGGACAAAGATCTTCTTGGACCAGTCGGTACCCCATCTAGAGTTACTAAGCGAAACGAGTCAGTATCAGTCAGTCAGATGACATGGTGTGCGATCTCGCTAATGATGACAAGCTGCCCATTTTGACTCCCGAAGTAAAGCCTGCCTACCAACCCACAGGCCGTCACCAGCTCGGTCGAACCAAGGAGATCCCCTCGAACTGCTTCAACGAACTTAGCGCAGGGTCCATCAAAAACTACGTTCATGCACACAGACGTGGCGCAGAGACAAAAGAGGTTGTCTTTCACCGCAGGTACCATAGAACAAAGAAGAGCGATAGTAGAAAGCGTGCTGCAGATGCATCACATCATGATCTCGTTTCGAGGTTTCTTCGTGCTCACACTCATTCTCTGTCGTACAAGCATTACCGTCTCAGCATGCAAATGCTGATAGAGACAACACTGCAGCACTCGGATGGCATAAGTGTCTACTCTAAACGCCACGACCACTTCGTCACACCCAGTGCCACCCACTGGAGACACTTAGGGCAGGTATCCAGGGCTGAGCGCTCCAATGTAGCCAAGATCGCCCATTGGACGCACTTCTGGCCGTTCTCCAGCACCAACCACTGGTGCAGTCAACACCACCCACCGGAGACATTGTAACCTCTTCGTAATGTCGCAGTCGTAGTGGGCGTGACAGCGAAAAGCGTCACTAAAGATCTGGCACACGGGCAGGTACCTCGAAGCAGAGGAAAACGACGGGCAGAGAAAGAAAGTTTGGCCCAGAACATGGGTATTTGCCTCTAGCCTGATTTAGAACAATATATAAGACAGTATAGAAAACTATCCGGGCATATACTTTTTGAGGCGCGGAACCGAACGGGTGGTTTCTTGCTCCGCAGTGCGGGACACTAACCCTTTGGCCATGTGTCATGTCAGCGCTGATGGTTCAGCAAAGTAACAGCGAGCTATTTATGTACATTATCAACCGCCAGTGATCCGCCAATTTAGGGGAAATATCAGCGTGTTTTCTGCTTTACCGGCAAACCTGCCAGATGGCGCCAAGTGCACGCAACGCGTCCCATTCGCCACGATGCGATAGGTCGTTAGCTGCACCCACGGAGGAAGGAAAGATGGGAGACGGCATGCTCAGCCAGCGCGCTTCATGAAAAGTGTGGAGGAAATGAAATCACGCAGCCATATTGACTGGGCACAATGGAGGCGTTGCTGTGGTTACGTGTCGCGCAGTGCAGCTGTTCTAGCAGTGAGTGGCCGCGGCTGGCGGCGGCATGTTTGCCTCCGCAGACATCGTGCTGAGCCGTGACGGACAATATATGTGCTCTGCGCCACGTTTTTGGTTACGCTGTGTTCTCCTGGTAGTTACTGTACTCCCAGCAACGTTTACGAAACCTTTTGTCCACCACGGGGCCCATCAGTGCATAGAACGAGCGCATATGCATGTGTCGGGCGGTGATGACGCGAATAAAGCGTTTGAAATGTTCAGCAAAATTGCGTTGGGCACCATGACGACGTGGAATGATGACAAATGCCTTCCTGATCAGTTATGGTTGTGCAGTGCTCCTACTTGTGACAATGGACGAAACTGTTGTGCCCAGCAAGACGCAATGAGGACCATGTGCACATACGTAGTTTCGTGTTCAGTGTGTGTACAGTATCAAGTTGCAAGTGTGTATTAAAATACGTTTTCCGTTCCGCTTGCTATACTCGCACTCAGCATTGTAATCTCAGTGTTAGAGCAACCACGTTCTGGTGTCACTTGCACCGTGCTCAAAGTTACCGCAGGCGCAGAATGCTAACACCGCTGAGTTTTACGCGGAATACGGGCATACACAGTTTCCTAGCGCCACGTCAGCCACGTGGTTGAGTATAACTCTAGAAGGCATATGACCGATCGTGTTGTAATTACAGTTGCTGAATTATTGACGTGAGAACACTAGCTGCTGTAAGTGCATCTAGCGCGCGTTCTCTTGTGCTTGCTTCGTTGTCGGTGAGCTATTAGTCGCTGTCAATAGTGGGACGAAATAATCTCGCAAAGGTGCCGCGCTGCTCTAGAGAGTTGAGCTTCCTTACAATGGTTTCGGATCGTCACGACACGCGCGATGCGCAGCCCACGTGCTTTTCAAGCTGGAGAGAGAGTCGCGCCTTCTGCTTTACATTCGGATATAAACAATAGAAGAGAATTTGCCCAGTCAATATGGCCGACTTCAAGCTTCTCCACAGCCTCACAACAATTGACGTCAGCGCCGAGTTTCCTCATATGTGCGTATAGTTAAACTACTAACTCCTCTTTTAGCAGTCAGATAAGTTAGTGTGCACTTTTGCTGTTAGGAGCGCTCAACACGGCTAAAATTTTTATTCAAGGATGGATCAAAAGACCGTTAAAAGAGTAGTTACCACAGCGTTTTTCAAAAAAATTGAATAAAAAATTGTTGTAACACTTTGAATAACAATACAAGAGCAGTGATTGTTTTAGTTCAAGTATGGAGATTATCCTGACACTCGAAAAGCAGCAGCCCGTCGGCATCGATTCTCTTTCTGTCGGTTAATTTGTTCAAATTGTTCGCAGTGCATTTTGTTGCTCGGCATTGCGAAGCTCCGTTTTATTTCAGCTTTGATATATCAATACGAGCTTGTGTCAGGCTTTACGGGCCGCTACGACGTAGCGAACGTGTCTAGAGGCTGTGAACCATGTCAGCTGCTGTGTTTCACCGACGTCCGGCTGCGAAGCCTCTAGCGTGAAAATTCAACACCGGCAAATTGCTCGGACACTGCCTACAAAGACGGAACAATCTTGCACAATGTGGGCGTGTTCACTGGTGAGTGAAGTGCGCTGCTTTGCATCTGAACATGGTCCTTTTAATTCGCATGCGCTACAGTTTTTGTCATTTCATAAGGCTTTTAGACTTGACCAGCTAATGAGATGCACACCTTGTGAATGTTTGAGATTGTTTGCTTCATTGTCACATTCGCTGAAAATATCTTTACAGCTAAAATTTGAAGCACAGATCGCCGAATAAGTTCTATCTATTTCTGCTCTAAATGAGTCTGCTGCAATATATGCTCAGAAATGCAATACTTAATAGAGCCAAGTGAACCTTTGGCACATATACGCGTTTGTACATTTTTTGTAAGTTTACAATCAAGGATTTTACATTTGCATGAACCATGTAGTCCAACCAGTCGAGGAATTGCCTAGCTTTGTTCTCTGAAGAACGTCAATAAAATAAACTAATTATAATGCCATGTAAGAAACAAATTCACGAAAACAACAATATTATGTGAACAGTACCTTTCTTATATGCAGTGTTCCCATATATATTCTTCTTAGTCATGCATCATAAATGCGTTCACGCTTGTACCAGATAAACAGGACTTTCTTTTTTCCCTACAACCCAACCACAGCCTCCAAGGAACTGCTCATATGAGGTAAGTTTGGATGACTCATCATTCTGAACCTACATCAAGCCAGTAGAGAATGTGTCATCACTAAAAGCAAGCTCATGGCCAAAATCCTCGCAATGTATGGCTGAAGACGTTTTATTTATTGAACATATTTTGTTCCATCATTTATATTATACCCTGCTCATGACTCTTGTTTTTTTCCTCAGAAAACTGGACAAAAGAAAGACCATTGATTTTCCAAGCTACCCACATTCAGTAGTTAGAAGCCCAACAGTTCCCATAGTGGCAACCCCATGCGCCATCAATATGACAGGCGGACACATGAAAGCCTTATACTGAAAAGCAGTGATGGCGTTTGGGATGTTCAAGCTGTATGAAGTTGAGTGCACGAATTGTTTCTTGCTTTATGGATTACTCAGTTTAGAGGTATTGTACAGTCTTCAAAACTCTTGGACAGTGCATGTCATAGTGTGCACATACTGTACTTCACTCTACATGTCAAACTTTGCACAGAGCATCACATATAAACAGGCTGTTAGTAGTGCATATTTAGCAGCACTTCTTTTTCACATTGTGTATAGATTGCGGTGAATGTAAAAACTGCTGCAATGCAGGGGTGGGGGTACAGCTATAGTAGTGTTGAAACAAAGTTACTCGTATCACGTGCATGTTGGGAGTGACACTATCAAAGTTCTAAAAAAACTGTGCAAGAACTCATACCTTCATTAAGCAAGACGTGTTTTGCAGAGGTAGAAATTGTGCAGTCGAACCGTGAGAGTAAAATACCTAGAAGAATAGGGAAGAGTAAGAATGGGTAGATCACATTTAGCAAACATTCTCTAATTATGAATGATAATCTGTCACTAACCCTCAAGAGCATCGTATATAACAGCTGCGTCTTGCCCATACTTACCTACGGAGCAGAAACCTGGAGGCTTACAAAAAGGGTTCAGCTTAAATTGAGAACGATGCAGCGAGCGATGGAAAGGAAAATGAAAGGTGTAACCTTAAGACACAAGAGAAGAGCAGAGTGGGTCAGGAAACAAACAGGTGTTAAGGATATCGTAGTTGAAGTCAAGAAGAAGAAATGGACACGGTCTGGACACGTAGTACATACGCAGAATAACCGCTGGTCATTAAGGTTAACTGACTGAATTCACAGAGAAGGAAAACGCATGAAGTGAAGACATAAGGTTAGGTGGGCCGATAAGAATAAAAAGTTTGTACGTATAACGTGGCAGCAGAAAGCATAAAACTAAGTTGATTGGCCCATCATGGGAGAGGCCTTTGTTTTGCAGTGAAAGTAATAAGGCTGATAATACGCCAAAAGCAGCACCGACATGCTCGCAAGCAGTGAGCCTTAGCGTTAAAAAATATGTCAATATTTGTGCTTCGAAACATGTTTGTTTACATAAAAGAGTTAATGTAATCAAAATGAGAAGTAATGAGTAATTTGCATTCACTTGCAACGCTTCCAATGCGTCTTCATGACAGTCATTTGTAACTTGTCCAAGGGCTCCAGTGTAGCATCCGAAATCTCGTCTGCTGAGCGATGATGCTGTTTGGTTGTTTTCCTCCTGTAGTAAATTTAGTTTAGTATGTTTTTTGCAAAATGTCGTTATCACTCTGGACAGACTTGTGTGAGGAGCAACAGAAACAAGAGGCTCTCAGTTTGAAGTAGTTGTTCTAGATACCAAGGTGTTGAAATTGTCGAGAGATTTGCCCCAATGGAAATAGCAGGGCTGTGCGCTTTTACATAACCGAGTTCAAATAACGACCTTTTACTGTAATATATTTGTTGTATGTAAAATACCTGACACATGACAAGGCATTTTGAAAGGTATGTTAGTTTTAACAGAACAATGACTGAGCGCACTCAGTAGGTATAATCAAAGTTGACCATTGTTTGTACATGTTGATGATTCTACTGTCTACTAACAGCTGTTTCCTTGATGTTGCTGTGAAGTGTGTAGCCAAAATAACTAGTTTGGTATGATACCCATGCTTAGAGTGAGGTGGACACTTAGAAAGTAGTGAAGAATGAAAATGTGATTTCAGCTTCTGCCGTTGTCCATCGTTTGAGCAGTGTCTTTGATGACGATGCACCATTGGCACAAAGAACTTATTTATTCATCTGTCAATGCAAAGCATAAAAACTTTGAAGGTCATTCAAGAAGTAAGAGCCATTTGGTTCCAAGCAAATAAACATTCATTAGCAAAAAAGTTTTATTGGTAGGCTTAGTTAAGCAAAAACCTACTTCACTTTTCTACAGAATCACTGCTGACATCTTAGTGCTTTTCGTACCGTCGCAGTAGTTTTTTTAGTCAATCTGAATAAAAGATCACCACTTGGTAATTTAACCTGTTGCAAACGGTGGTCATGAACTTCTCACTGTCTTCAAATCGTACCCCAGGCCACTATTTCAAGTGAAAGAAAATGAAATAATCAATCGCACGGTGCTGGCACAGGAACGTAGGGCGAAGAATTGGTGTTCACTACCAAAATACATGGTCTTCACATTGGTTCCGACTGTGGTGCAAAGATGCTCGGTGTCATGCAGGAGGCCGATTCCGGATGAGAATTTGTGACGTCATCAAGGTTTGTTGTACCTATTTCTGTAGTGAGTGTTTGACAGTATATGTCAGCTGTAAGTGTGGCCCATATTTTATGAAATTAAACACAAAACATTCTCTTTTTGACTTGAAAATTGGTAGCTATTATTTTCTACCTGGAGTAAGCTAATTGTTCGAATTTATTTTTGGTTTTTGTGAGAATAATTGGTGGCACCACTGTGTTGTTTCTGCAATTGCATACACTATGAAGCGTCATCAACTGTGCAAAAATGTGCGAAAATAAATCATTCCTGTTTTACCGGTAGCAATCCAAAAACACTACTCCACTTCCTGTCCTTTTAGTGTTTGAGTTGGTCGGTAAGAATTTTAGGAAACTAGCTTTGTGATATTCGGGCATATCGGCTACCATTGTGCAAATAGAAGCAAGACCAACGAGGTGAACTTTGTCTTACAGACCACTAACTGTTAGTCCCCAATCTATTGCAATATCCTGTCCAATTGAACAGTTCGTTTGATCTGAATGCTTGGCGTGGTGCTGCGCTCCTTGCCGTACACATTTGTGCAGTAATTTTTGCACGCTAGAATTTAAATACAGTGTGCACCCCACAACGGGCAGGAGCAAAAATATTCGCTAACATTGTTGTCTGAGTTCCCCATCAAGCAGATGACTGCTGAGCCAGAACAATCACTTTAGTACTTTCGCTGAAAAGTAGCAGATTGTGCTGTGTAAATAACTCTTTAGTCTGACGTGTAAATACCTAAAGATAAGAAAAAGGCTTTTACTTTGGGAATAAACAGCGTAGAGAGCTTCATTATGCAGAGTTGACTGATATGATTACTCTCTGCCTATTTTTTAACATTGCTACTACGACTTCTAGCACTCCTCAGCTGTCGAGTGTTACTATTGTTCCATATGTCCCTATTGTATGTGTATATGTCATGTGCAGTGTATTGCGGGTGCTATTCACTGGTGCATAATTTCTTTTTTGTGAATGAGTGCTTTCGGGAGCACCAAGAGGCATACTCTGTCTCATGTGTCAGCTGATCAAGAGTAGGCGAGCAAGGGCAAAGGTAGCCATTTCCCTTAACTTGTCATTAATGACAACTTTCACAAGAATGCTGACTTGCTGAAATGTTTGACTCAGGCTCT
Source organism: Rhipicephalus annulatus (assembly GCA_013436015.1). Lineage (NCBI taxonomy): Eukaryota > Metazoa > Arthropoda > Arachnida > Ixodida > Ixodidae > Rhipicephalus > Rhipicephalus annulatus. The sequence goes on along the minus strand of WOVY01011364.1, from coordinate 47,280 downwards.
CATTATTCGCCAACTGTTACTCAATTAAAGTGCCTGTCACTGCAATCTTTTTACTTCTTTTGAAGCGTAAACCAAGTTTTCCTTTCAACATGATCCTGTAAATGGTGTTTTCCCAAGATGCACATGCTTACCACATCTGGAGCTTAATCTAGTTTGTCGTAAAAAGATCGGACGCGCAGGTAAGAACCTATATTCAAAAACAAAATCGAGAACAATGTTATTTGCAGGGATACCTAGCACAACAGTGTCGGGTCATTTGTTTTAATTCAAGGCGATGTGCTTCTCGCCAATGCGTTGTTAAATATCACATTGCAGCTCAGGCTAATCGCACTGACACTGCACTTTTTGAGAGAATGTGTGGTTAGAAAGACAATGGGCAGCACAGTACCAAGTTTTGTGCAAGGGGTGTCCTGTGTAAATTTTGTTGTCTGACTGAACGAACCAATGACAAAGTTGCACAATTTCAGCGGGTAATTTCATTAAACTGGTAACTATCACTTTTTTGCATGTATTGTTAAACTCTGTGGGAAACAGTGTTCCTTTTTTACATGTATGCTGCTGCATTCATGATTGTCAATAAACAATGTAAGCTTACTTGCTTGGCGTGTTTTTGCCAGTTGAGGCCTCTAGGTCACCTGGCGGCATAGTGGAAATACTCATAGTAACGTTAAGGTGTGTTGCGTGCGAATACCATTCAGTTATAGCAGCGAATAAACGCCCATAAACCGGCGGGTGCGCTCCGTGACCCCCCGCACCCGCTACCAAAGCAACCGCCATATTGCCCTAGCGCAATGATGATAATAGGCCTACCAGTGCCGTTTCTAGGTCGGATAAGTTAGTTAACAGCGCCACCGCTACTCTTATTTTTCTTTCTCTGTCTAAGGCACAGTTTCTCTTCTCTAAATGGTAGTGTATAGGTGTTCTGTGCTTGCACTTCACCCTATGGGGCGTACTATCCAGTCCCCGGTGCGCGAGCGCGCCCTTTTGGCGTCTACAGTTTTATGTCATGTGCTTTTTCGCCAGACAGATGGTTAGAGGCTAGAGTGAGAAAAAATGACTTCACTTGCTGTAGAGGCCCCGTTCATAAAAAAAGCGCCCTACTGATACACAAGTCAAAACATTGACATTTTTTAGTTCGCACTCCTCTTGTGTATAGCTGAGCGTATGTTTCGTGGGTCCTTTTTGTTTGAGAAGAGCCTTCAGCCTCGAGTTGCGAAAGTCTTAGTTCGCGCTCGTCCCGTGTGTGTTCTTTTCGTGCGTAGTTGTTTTTCATGAACCCTCTTCAAGTTTCGATCTCCATGCCATTCATCGCATTAAAACCCAATGTGTCGCCATCGCATTCGTTGCTTCGCCTCTGCTGTGAAACTGCGACTTTTTAAATATTCCGCTGACATAGGGACGCGTTGTTTTTCTGAGCATTCACTCAGCGTTAAGAAAAAAAATAAAGACGTTGCGTGTACTAGTGCCGCAGGGCTCAAACCCTCACCTGAGCTAGGCGTCTGTTTTTCTATTTTCACCTTGCTTTTTCGCCTCACTGTTTCTTGTGTTCATTTACGTTTTGCGTATTCCTTTGAAGTCTCTGTTTTTCCATATTAGTTTTTTTCTTCCTCTACTTATGTTTCTGTAGTCCTCAAGCGCTGCTGCTTTTTACACGCAGATTTGTTTAATCCTATTTGACAATGGTGTCGCTCGTGACCGTTGACAAAAAACAATAACGATTTGTGAAAATGTGAAGGTCGTAGTGGTGGTGGTTGTGGTGTTGCAACGGATGGGTTAGCATGGCCTAAAAAAAAGACAGGCAAATGTTCCGCCTGAGCATCTCTTAAACTAAAGAGGTTAGTCACCAAATGTCACTCAGCCCAGTGTCTAGCAGGAAGGTCTTCAAGATCTGTTGCACGCCTTTCCTCGCCGCCATGAGTCCTTTAAAAAAATGAAATCCTCCAATGTCCAAATAAAGTTTTTTGATTAAATTAAGTTTTTTCCATTCCATTCTATTCCTCCAATGTCCCGTACTTGTAAAAACCTTTCTGCAAGTTGCATAATACCTGTGTTGTTTCTCTGTCAAACTGCGGACACATTCAAATGAAATGTTCAATGTCATCGATGTCACCACAAATTGCACAAAACGGGGAAGCGCCTTGCCAAGTCTTGATTCACCAAGTCTGCCTGTATGCGAGTAAGTTCTTATCCAATAAATCAGCGTCGCTTGTTCTTTGGAGAGTCCATGGATTACGCATGACTGACGCGGCAACTTGTGGATCGTCCTGAAGTGTTTGCGTATTACATTTTTGTTGTGCTGGTAAGCTTTAAGAGCTCTTATGATAAGAACGGAAATTCGCGTTTCGCATGCAAGGGCATGTACTTTTTCATTGCTGTCAATTCCAACGTGAGATGGGATCCACTGACAGTTTGCACCAAAGCTCCTGCCTAGCAGGTGGTTATTGAGCGCCAGCGATTGTCCTGTGATATTTTCTTGGGGTAGCCCTCGAAGTAGTCGCTGTAATGCTGAATGTTAATGAGTAAGCATTACCACATCTCGTGCAGGAAGCGTTTGAAATTTTTTTGCAAAGCCGCGGTGATTGCGGCGCTTTCTACTGTTGTGGACAACACAACACTATCAGGCGGCCCGACCATGATACGCGCAGGGGGGGGGTACGCAGAAAGCCGCTTCGCAGCTATCCGCCTGTGTGCAGACCACTCCGTTAGTGTAAACTTGTAGGTGACCATTGTACATAAAGCTCCAATGGTCCAACACCAGAAACTTTGCTTTCTCAGCTAGAACAGTGCGTTTCGTCGACAGTTTAGGGACCCGGAAGTTACATGCAACGTCCACAAATGACCATGGTGGGTCGATAGGGCTCTGTTGAGGCAATGTTAAACCTAAATGTCCCAATGTGTTGAGCGCCGAGTGAAAATGTGAGTCACGTCTTGCTCTTAGCCACTGGAAAAGGGCCGTTTTTGTGGAGGACTCACCCGGTCTTGATCGCTGCGCTAAGCAAGCCTTAGGCACTAGCAGACGGAGTGGTAGAGAGTCTGCTTCATCACTAACCTGTTTGTTTGACGCCGCCTGAGAGACTCCCATCGCAAATCGAAGACTTTATCTGTGCACTGCCTCCAAGCGTTCAAACTGGCTCGGTGATGGCGGTAAAAGCGGCAGCTAGTAAAGCATGCGCCTTGTTATGAGCACAACATTCAGCTTAAGCATAGACATAGGATTGTAGCCCCAGCGTAGACCTGCCATGCGATGAAGAGGGTGGAGTTTCTGCACGGATGTGGCCACCAGACCATCCACCGCTCCTTGCCAGAGTAACTTATCCTCGATGGTAACGCCAAGGAAAAGAACACTCATTGCACGACGAATACTGAGCGACCTTTGATACCTTTAATACTTAGCGACAGACGCGTTGACTTCCACCGCACCCCCGGGAAGAGCTTGAAGGCAGATTTATCTGCTGGTAGAGACAGGCCTAGTGTCGAGAAATTGCGTTTTTTTAATGATTGAAACGGCACCGTGTGCTATCCGGGCCAGACGTTTGTGTCGGTACCCTGAAATACAGATGCAGATATTATCGACAATGATTGATATTTTAACTGATATCAAAGCTACTTTCAGAGTTCCAGAAAGGCTTGCCATGGCAGCGTTAAAAGTGAGGGAGATAGCCACTTCTTTCTGTAACAATGAAAGAAACGCTTTGCCCTTCGCTCGTGACATTTCCATGCTTAACACAGACATGCAAGTCTCTGATGAATTCATATACGCAACGAAGAGCATTTTCAAAACACCTATGGCTTGGAGTCCGTTGACGATGCCTGTTCGAATCACAGTCATATGCTTTGGCAACGTGCATGAAGATGGCGAGTGTCGAGAGGCTGCTGACACGGTGGTGCTCCATGTGACTCAGCAGGTCCAAACACTGCCCTGGGCGCTCAGACATGGGTGAAATCCCGTCATACAGTCGGGCAATCTTCCTTGTTGCTCAAGGTGCCAAGTTAGTATTGTGCATATCAGTTTTTCCATCAGTTTAGATACACATGATGTTAGTGATACCGGTTTATATGAGGTGAGGCTCACAGAATCTTTTTCGGGCTTCAGCACTGGCCCCACCCATGCTGTCTTCAATACAAATGAAATCTCTCCTGTGCTCCATACATGTTTAAATATGTCCAAAAGGGCATGCCCTCAAATATATGACCGATTTGTCAGCACCTGATTGCTGATTATATCGGGACACACATGTCCAAAAGGGCATGCCCTCAAATATATGACCGATTTGTCAGCACCTGATTGCTGATTATATCGGGACACACAGCACAGTGCCTTTTAGTTTGATAATCGCCATATCCAGCTTTAGGAATGTGAACGGCGTATTCATTGTATGGCATAATCAAGGTACCACGGATGCTGATTTGCCAAATGTGTATTCGTCTGCGAAATTTTCTGCAAGAGTGTGCAAATTCTTTCGTTGCTTTAAAGCGAGTGCTTCGAATGGTGGTCCGTGAGAGCGGATCTCTCCAAAAGGCTGTTTATGACTCTCCACATTCTTGTCAAGGTTATAAACGGCGATAAACTTTCACAAAAAGCAGCCTATTGAATTCTGCGTAGTTTTTTTGTGTGTGACGATGAATGACAGCGTTTATCTGGTTGTAATAGGTTTTCGCTGATAGGTTTGTTTTTTTCCCCATGAGCTTCCTCTCCACTCTTCTACTTGCTGCGCACAGGTTTTTTAACTCCAAGTCAGAAACAAGGAAATGATCGGGGAATTTCAGTAGCGATGCAGGCACTCGCCTACTCCGTAACATATCTGCAAACATCTCACCAGTGGATTCGTCCAGTGCAGGTCTGTACGTGTCCCAGCGAGTCACATTGCACAAAATTTGACCAGTGGTCTCCGATCTGATAATAATGGTGAATATGGGAAAATGGTTGCCGTCCAATATGTCTGGGGCCATTGCCGATAATACCAGAGGGTCATCCAAGTGTCATAGAAGGTCTATCACAATCCATGACGCTGATGGCAAAAAATGTTGGTTTATCATCATTCTCCACACATACGTCAGCAGCATCCGCTGCTACTAAAAGTTCCTTGCCTTGAGAGTCAGCACTGTTAACTCCTCGGAGTGGGTGAAGTACGTTAAAGTTGCCACAACTTATTCAAGGAGTGGGACACAGAGTGCAAATGTACCATTGGATAGCTCCCATGGAGATCTTCTTGCGTGAACTTAAGTAAACCTGTATTACACTCAGTTATCGGTTTACTATGCCAACTTGCACCGCAGCGACTTCCAGTGAATGTGAACGGAGGACTTGCAATGATAATACGATGTGAGTCACTTCCCGTCTTAGGTATATCGCGGCGCCTCCATTTGCAAAGAAAAGTATGCTGGGATTGAAATGTGGGATATACCCTGTGGGCGTCCTTCTATTTTGGAGGCCGGCTTCTGAGAGGGTTAAAATCAGTATTGAAATATGTCAGTGGAATAAGTTCACACAGACGTTGCAGAAGACTGGCACAGTTACCTTGCATTATTAAGGGCACTTATGAGAGGCGAAATGGGTCAGGTGGGTGAAATATTGCTATTTTTTGACTGTTTATACGTGAAAGCAGAACACAGTATCACTGACTCGAGAGCCAGTGCTGCTTCCAAAATATTCTTCGTAGAACTAGCTGGCATCTCCGCGACGTTTGAGTGCAGTGCCGTGAACAAAGCTCGAATCACGTGCTCGATATTTTCTTGCTGATTTCTTCCAGTTGCTTTAGATCGATTAAATGCAGCCGCATAGGTGCGCTTGGTAGACTCTGGGAGAAGTTCAACAGTAATCACTTTCGTTGGCTCAGGTACGTCTCGCGTCGGTTCCACGCGTGCAAAATTTTCTGTATGGTCATTATCCAAGCCACTACGTTGCGGCGCGTTGGTCGTCCTCCTTGTGTTCGATGGTTGGCTTACAGCCTTCTGGCCGAGTACAAAAGTATTGTTTTTTGTTGAGTGGCTCTCCATGTTGGACATCGGCCGTAGCTAACGGGATGGTCACTGCTGCAATTAGCACACACAAGTTTTTTAGGGGCGAAGCTCCTTAGGGCGTGGGCTGTGCGTCCCCTGTAGCCTGTATGTAGCCACCTCTAGTTTAGTTCTTGCAGTGTTCACTAGATGGCGGTACCGTCCCCTGTATGTAGCCACCTCTAGTTTAGTTCTTGCGGTGTTCACTAGATGGCGGTACCGTCTCCTGTATGTAGTCACCTCTCGTTTAGTTCTTGTAGTGTTTACTAGATGGTGGTACTTGTAGCTGATGATGAAAAGATGCAAGATGTTATAAACTAGAAAGCGCTACTTGTAGTTGATGAAAGACGCGAGATCTTATAAAATAGGAATGATGTCACATATGGCGCGTGTCATTGGTTGAAGGCAATCGTTCGATTTAGTGCGGCGACGTACGCTAGGGGGAGCGATGTAATAAAATCGAGTGGGCAAAATGTACAGAGGATTCATGGTTTACCAGGTTTACCTCCGGAGCTTCGCCCACTCATCATCATTCACTTCGTGGATATGGCGGATTTTTTTAACTTACACACGTATCGAACTCATGAGGACCCCGACAGTGCTTGCACCTCTGTTCTCCACGACAATGCTTAGAGACATGCCTGAAACGCTGACATTTGAAACAACGTGGTGGTGTCTCCACGTAGTCTTCCAGCTCATGTCTCGTGAAGCGAAGGTTGATCTTGTCCGGGCGTTTCGAATTGGGAGCAAATGTGAGCACCACAGAGCCAGTACTTCTGGATCCCCATTCGGTGGACGAGGTTTGGACCCAATGGATGATCCTTCTTGCGTGGTCTATTCCTTAAAATTTCAGGTAGGTTATCAACTCTTCGTTCGAGTACCATCTTGGGACTCCTCTTACGATACACGAACTCTTCATATACCTATGGGGTACACGGGCAGATATGGCTATGCCAGAATAATTTTTGGTATCGGGAAGCACGTAAGCTTGATATTCCGTCGAAATGTCCAAGAGCAAAAACCCTATGCTGTGAAGTGACTCCTGACTGTGTCTTCACCCAGAATCGCTTCAAGCTCAGAAGAAAGGGCAATAGGGATCACTTGCCTTCAATTAGCTTCTTCGGATGCAGGAGCGAGTATCACAGGAATACCCACTGTCCTGTCCTTCCGATGTCATACCACACAAAAGCAACCCTCGTCTATATCTAGATCCGTAAAGTTTGCCGCGTTGTGGTCCCCATTGACAATTGAGGCATCCGCAGGTTCAGTGATGTTTCGTCGCTTGCAGTCAGGCATATTCGCGCAGGGCCACTGATGTCTGTTGTCTGGTGTCATCATTTCGGAGGTGATGGCGGCACTCTCGTTGACGCTTGTTTTAGTTCTTCCAGTACATTTCAACGCGGCAGGTTGCCCAGCACCCGTCGTTCTCCGTTGCGGAGGGTAACTTTTCGAGTCGTCTGACGTCTTGATCAGTTCTGAGCCGTAATATTGTTACGTGGAAATAGCAGTAGAGAATCTGCAGCAACACGACAGCTCACCAACAACGTCAACCTCTTTCCCTTAAGGCTGAGGCACCCTGTTGAGGTATGTCCCCCTATGCCCTGTTGCCATCAGCTGAAACCACGTAGAACAACAGCCGGTGGCAAAAGTGCCGACCCTGCGAGCTTAAGGGTCACAGCAGGAGCAGTGTAGTAACGCTTGAGCCTTGATACATGGACGACGTTTCAGGACAACAGAGTAGAAGAGGTTGATAGATCATCAGGAACAATTTTGTATGTAGTCTCGATCACTCGTTTAAGCACGCGGTATGGGCCCGTCAAATGAGAAAGAAGCTTCAATAAAAGGCCTGCATGTCACGTGTCACTTCTTACAGAACTTCTCGCAAGTCACTTCTTTCTCATCACGTTCGTAGGCCTAGGCCCGGCGTTCGTACTAGCTGTACTCGTTTTGGTTGTGGGCATAGTTTGCGTGTTTGCAGAATTTATTTCTCTTATAGTGTTTTTGTAGCGCTATTTTTGATCAGTGAGTGCTTTTTGTACTTGTAAGTTCAGGCATGCGATTTTCCTCACTCCGACCAGGATCTTGCCTCTAGCATGCTTCTTTTTCAATGCAAGAGACCCCCGTAGACCTGCTCTTTTGTAATTATATCTCTGCAGTTCCTGTAGCCCTGGTCCCAACAAATGAGGGTACCATACGAATGAAGAATCTGAAAGTAATTTAAGCTGAGCTGCAAGCAGCCACAGCTCATTTCCGGAGTATCTCAGAGGCCCGACAGTTCGCCTAGGGTGGTATCCTCTGTTTGTCGTCAGACCAGCTTTGTGTTCAAGACCTCTTGAAGTGTTCTATGTTTGCTTCCAACCCGGTGAGAGCATTCATTTATCATCACTTGACATGTGTGAAAAGGGTTTGTTTTGCGAGGCGTAGACAATTTTTAACTCTATCGGAGCTATTGGAGATGTTTGCAGCAGCTGGTGTAATCTCAATAGGTGTAACCGTGTGGTTGATAATACCAAGGTCTCTACTGAGTCGGTGCTTATGATATTCGCTGGATCAAGCTGACCAATTCAAATTAAGGCGTGGCCGCTTATCCATCGTGTCAAACAGCTCTCGCCTCGACCACTGCAGTGCGTAAAATTGCGGCGTTAGAACCACATGCTGAAAGGCTCACAACGCAAATGAGTGTCAGAGCGAAGAAAAAAAACATGTCAGTGCAATGAAACGCACAGTGCGGATAATTAAAATTGCTCCGCTAAAGCTCAAGAAGTTCAAATTCACGAAATCGTACACTGCAGATGCTGCTCCCGAAAAGAGCCCTTAGCTGAAATTCAGGCTAGAAGTGAGGGTTATGCAGGGTAGCAGCCCGTCCTACTACGTTATCATATGCATCTTTGTCTCAATCCACAGCGGAAGTGGTCGCAAGAACAATGGAAAAGACTATGCCGCAAACATTTGTGAGACTCTATCTCAGGTTTCGACCAGCCCATTGGCTCACATATTTGGAAGGTTGGCGAATAATTTAATCTCTTGAACTGCAGAGCTTCCACGACCGATAAATGAAGTAGAAACCGCAACCACGCTGTCTGACCTTGTCTACGCAGGACTCTCTCTAGATGATAGCCAAAACCGAAGGAATGGTGTAAATGACAAAACTGAGCAATGTGATGACATGGAGTTAGACCCTAGATAACTAAAACGCATTAAGTCTCCTCCATCGAAAACATTCTTTCCAAAGCATGCAAAAAACAAAAAAATGCCTGAATGATTACACAAGCCTCTCAAAGATAAATTTTTTAAAAGAAACCATTCCAGATAAGGCAGTCGTGGAGGCAATTCTTTCAGAAAATTGGGGTCAATTAGAACTTTCCATTAAAATTGCAGACCAATTCAGTCTCTAACAACTGATCTAGTGTATTTGTCTTAAAAATACACCCCAGATATAATTGCATTGCAGAAGACACGGCTCTCCATTGATAAACCATTCCGTTTAATCAGTTATCATTCGTTTAGTCTCTACCGCAAGTCCACAAGTGGATGATTAGCATTTGTCATTTCTAACAGAATAAGTTTGAAGGCGAAAATCTCGTACAATATATGTCTCCAGAATGGGAGATTTTCGCAATAGACGTCACATTACCTGGTTGCTAAATTTTCTCCGTAGTTAATTTGTACATTCCGGGCGGTGTACAAGACATTAGACAATTGAATATAGCAATTGGATCATGGTGTAAGGAGAAAATTGTAGCCGGCGATTTCAACTCTCACCACACCTCTTGGGGTAAACTGATCAGTGTAGGAAACGTCTCTTGGAGTGGGCAACAAATAATAATATATTGTGCTGAAACACCAGAACCCCCCATTTATTCGTGATCGATGTCGATCAGCCCTAGAGTTAAGTTTGGTAAGCTCGAGTATTTCAAGTTCATCCTGGGCAGCGCTCGACTGTGCCACAAGTAGTGATCATTTTCCTATAGGTTTTGAAATTTGTTGCCCGAGAACCCGTCCTTGCCCTCTAGTTAGAGTCTTTGTGAACTGAAAAAAATTTAGAGATAACCTAACGTCATCTTTATTGACTTCATTCGCCATAAATAATGATTGAAAAGCGATGAAGTTGAACGCAATCAATAAAAAGCCTATAAACGAGCCGAATTTACTGTTGAGTCGGCTGAAAGGGCACCCTCCAATTCTTGGTTGATGAAGATTCCACACGAGATCACTGCCATTGCCAGGCAGCTTGGAAACACCTTATTCACAATCAATACCCTAAACACTGGTCTGAATATCAACTTATAGCAGCTAACTTTAAATGCACAGTCGCTAAAGCAAAAGAGGAATATGATCGTAGACATTGCGACTTTATCTCAAAACCGAAAATAAGAAAGCACTGTTTCAATACATGACAAGAAGGTCCTGCGATCATCACTAGGTTCGGAATATGAACTTCTCTCGTGCGAGCAAATCACTAAAGCTCTAGATTTATTCGCTAAAGCCTTAGAGGGTAGATTTACATCAACTGTACCTACCAGGTGGCAGATTTGTACAAACCTGGCTGATTTTGAGGAGGTTTAATGTTAGAACTATTCCACGTGATAAAGCAGTTACCTTTTTCAGCCCTGGGCCTGGATAGAATTACAGTACTTATGATCCAAGTATTCTTTAGAACATCTCCCTGTGAAATTCTTAATATAAATTATTCTCTAAAGCATGCATGGATTTCTTATGTTTGGAAAATAGCGAAGGTAATTCCAATACCTAAAAAACAGGGACAGGATTCAACATAAAAAATACAAGACCTATATACTCAACTTCTCACATGATCAAACTCATAGAGAGGGTTCTGCACGACAGGATCACAAGTTGGATAGAAGGCAAGTCAATATAAAATCTCAACAAATTGGCTTTAGATCCGATTGTTCAATCTGGTGTGCCAATGCAGACTTAGAGAGCCGATGTCAGCTTACTAAAAAATGAAGACATTACGCGGCACTAGTGACTTGAAATCGCAAAAGCCTATCTTGGCGTTGAACATTCGACTTTGCTGAACACACTGGTGACATTAAACTTCCCACTGTACATGACGGCCTGGCAAGCGGAGTTTTTGACCTCACTGGAATTATTGTCTCAAGGATGGATGCTAGGGATCTAAATACGAATAGAATAGCGGAGTTCCCCAAGGAGCAGTTCTTTCACCTCTTCTATTTATTATACTAATGAGCTCCATACCGAACTGCCAGGATATCTATGTCTATGTATATACTGATGATATAACCTTTTTCTGCTGAAAATAATATTTATGCTCTATAAAATTACAAGTATACTTGAAAATGCTATGAAGTTGACTGCAGTCAATATCAATGGCTTCAAAAGGTAAATAAAAGTGCTTTTTTTGCGGTTTCCCATAGCCGATTCTATTTCAGTCGACATTGTAAATAACCAGGAACGCATTCCGCAAGTAGGCTTCCGCAGAAGATATTTGGGTGTGTTTTACAATGAAAAAAATCAAGTGGAGTCCACATACAGAGTACATTGCGGCTAAGGCTCAATGGGCTTTAGGCTTACTGCGAAGATTGAGTAATCGCAAATTTGGCGTACGTCGAGACACCATGTTCATGGTATACAGAATGTATATGCGCCCAACGTTAGAATTTGGATGCTCCTTGTTTTCAAGAGGACCGGCGTAGAGAACTAAGCCGTTGGTTTTCTTGGAGCGGGAAGCTGTGCGCTTGTGTCTGGACCTCCCTAGGTTTACAGCAATTAATGCTATTTATCAGGAAGCGCGTGTTCCTACATTGCTCTGTCGATTCCACTTGTTAAAAGTACAGATATTTCTAAAATTTTACAGCTTATCAGTGAGAAGAGCTGAATACGTTTTCATCAGAGACCCAGATTCGTTCTTTCTCGCTCATTGGCCTCGTTTTCATACAACGCAGATATTCAATGTACAAAAAGAACTGACAAGTACAAATGCCAAAATTAGTGAAGTAATTGCATCTGATATATCAAACCATATTCTTAACATAAGATATGATGAGATATTTCCTCCACAATCTAAATCTCAATCCCACAAGTCCATAGAAAACAGGCAAGCAGATTTCCTGCAGCATACAGAGACACGTCACATAAAATGCAATGATGCTTCTGTCAATGAGGAAAGGGCAGGTATAGGAAAAGTCTTGCAATCACTTGGCTGGTCATTTGCCGTGAGGTTACCTGATTTCACTCCTGTTTTTGAGGGAAGCTAATGGCAGTCATCATAGCACGGCGAAAACGTCCTAGGAATGAGAACAGAGCAATATTAATGACTGATTCGCTCTCGGTGTGCACCGCTATTACTTTTCATACCTCTCGTGCCATCACGACGTTGCGATCTTTAGCTCTGTCTCAGCTGAAGCACCTGAAAATAGTATGGGTACCATGTCACTGTGGGTTAACATTAAATGAATTGGCCGACGCCTTCGCCTATTCATCGCTAGATCTCCCAATAACTCAGGTTCTCCTGGTGGTAGAATACTTCACCGCAATCAACTTTAGAAGATCACCTATCGACACAGACAGGATGGAAGAAATAACCACGTGGACAGAATAGAATATAATCACCTAAAATATCCATGGAATCCGCAGTGGAGCTATTCTCTACAATAAGAAGTGACGATCACCAAATTTCGATGTCGTGTGCCCACATTAAACTTTTACTCGTACAGGGCTGGTCTGACGACATCACCCCTCTGCCTATTCTGCGGAGAACTAGAAATTATCGCACATTACTTTTTGTCGTGTGCAAGATATTATCGTATCAGAACTTGATTTCTAATTACTCTTTTTACAAAAATAGGCTTTACCATATCGGAGGGAAATATTTTAAGCTTCGGTGCTTCAAGCTTGGGATACTGCCACAAGGATGCCTTTAACTATGTGTTTAAATTCATTAGATATACTCAACAAGTACCTTTTTTTTCTGGTATTTAAAGTTCTTTGTCATTCCGTTATCTTAATACTTAAGTTTTCAAAATCATTCCCGTCAGGTTATTACAGCAGTCTGGAATACAGGCTCAAAAGCATATTACATTTAGGTAAATTGAACATTTTACGTAAAATTGTCCATTCATTTCTTTATTTTTGGTTTTAAATTTTATAGCTTACCTAAAATAACATTTCACAGTCTCTACGTTGCACTCGTGGTCAATCCCCCAAAGTGGGTACGTTCCATGTATCTAGGAAAGCAAAGCAAAGCAAAGCGAAGCATGTCGCGTAGGCGACCAAGGAAGAACAAAGAAACCTGTCGGAAATTGCTCGTAGTGATGCCGCTCGTCGTAACGATGATTCTGTGGGTCTTAGGACGCCGTTATTCTGCTGCGGCCAAGCTGACGAGCATAGTGAGCGCGGGAAATAGCGACGCGTGCATATGCAACAGTAGGCTGCGCAGAGGCCGGCAGGAAGGTATCGAACGGCAATGTTGTTTCGAGTCCAAACTGAAGGGAAAATGGCGAGTACCCAGCAGTGTCATGCCGGGAGGAATTGTACGCGAAAGTCACGTGCCAAATCACGAATGTCACGTGCAGAATTGTACGCGAACGTCACGTGAAGGAGCGAATCTGATGGTCGGCCGAGACGTATTTCGATAGCATGTCCTTAAGGGTGCTGTTTAAACGTTCTTTAAGCTCGTTTTTCAGAGAGTGGTACGATGTCGTAGGCTTATATTGCGTAGAGCAGGAACGAAGGATATCGTCAGCCACTTTCAAATGAAATGTACGGCCTCAGTCTGTCAGCAGTTGACGAAGGGCTTCATGCACTAAACGAGATCGCGTAGTAAAAAATTAGCGACGTCTTTAGCGCGGCTTGCTGTCTTGGCCCGTGTAACTGCATAGCGGGTCGCGTAATTTGTAGCAACCGTGGCCCATTTGTTTCGGCAGGCGGATGTTGGGAAAGCACAGAGAAGGTCCAAATCAACACGGAAAAAGAGCTGCAATGATATGTCGATGAGCTGAATATACCTGGCTTGGAGTCCAGACAGATTAATGCGACACTGGCATATTTCACAGGTGTTGACATAAAGACGTACGGAGCGCGAAAAGCCAGGCCAGTAAAAGTGGTGGCACAGAAGCTCACATGTGCGTGATACACCAAGGTGACTCGCGGTTGGCGCGTCATGGAGCTCGCGGAGGACTGTGGAGCACAGGTGCTTTGGTACGACCGTAAGTAGGTCATGACCGGCGGGTTATAAATGACGCCGATATAAGGTGTGATGATTTAAGGTAAACTTGCGAACAGAAGTGTCGTACGTTGAAGATTCGAGCTGTTGTATTAGGCAACTCATATGCAGCTCGCGACGCTCCTCGTCACGGAGATGAAGCAGCTGGGAGATACAAAGGACGTAGTCAACGGAATCAGTGTTTGTAGAGTTCCAGTCGATAACAGGGTAATGTGAAAGGCAATCCACATCTTTGTAAGGTTTTTCTGACTTGTACACTACGGTTCGTTGATTCGATTGATTGATATGCAGGGTTTGACGTCCCAAAACCAACATATAATTATTAGAGATGCCGTAGTAGAGGGCTCCGGAAATTTCGACCACCTGGGTTTCCTTAACGTGTGCCCAAATCTGAGCACATGGGCCTACAACATTTCCGCCGCCATCGAAAATGCAGCCGCCGCAGCCGGGATATGAACCCGTGACCTGCGGGTCAGCAGCCGAGTACCTTAGCCAGTAGACCACCGCGGCTGGGCTTGTACACTACGGTGTAAGAATACTCTTGGAGGTGGAGTTTCAGTGGACGAGACGACCTGTGAGATTTTTGAGGGAGGCGAGGCAGCGAAGAACGTGGTGGTCGGTGAGAACTATATATAGTCGGCCTTATAAGTTATAAGGGCAAAGTTTGTGACTGCTCACACCAGCGCTAGGCATTCGCGCTCTATGATCGAATACTTGCGCTCACACAGGGACAGCAGCCTACTGGCGTTAGCTATCACGTGATGCTGCCCACATTGTGGCTGAGCGAACACAGCGCATATTTTGTAACCACTGGCATTGGTGTGGATTTTGGTCGGTGCTGTAGGGTTGAAGTGAGTCACAACAAGAGAGGAAGTGAGCAAAGTGGTTAGATTGGAGAAATCTGCTGCTTGCGCGGGACCCCAGCTAAAGGTCTCATCTGTTTTGAGGAAATACGTTAGAGGTCAAGAAATTTTCGCGAAATTCTGGATGAACCACCGAAAGTAGGTGCAGAGCCCCACAAAGCTGCGGACATATTTGGCAGTTTTTGGCACAGGAAAGTCCGTCACTGCTCGAACTTTTCTGGGTCAGGCTGTAGGCCATTAGCGTCAACAATATGCTCAAGTATTTTAATGCAGCGGCGACCGAACCGGCCCTTAGATGAATTCAGTTGGAGGCCGGTGAGACGAAATACATAAAGAATTTCGGACAGTATCTCAAGGTGTAGTTGAAAAGTGTGAGCAAAAACAACTACGTCCTCCAGATAACTAAGACGCGTACACCACTTGAATCTGTGGAGCTGGGAGTCCATCATTCATTCGAAGATGGCGGGGCATTGCACAAACCGAAAGGCTTGACTTTTAATTGGTAGAGGCCATCAGGTGTTACAAAAGTCGTTTTTTCTCAATTTATGGGGTTCACGGCCATCTGTGAATAACCAGAACGAAGGTTGACGCAAGAAAAGTAGGCAGCACCATGGAGACATACAAAGACATCGTCGACTCATGGCAGAAGGTAGGCGCCTTTCTTTGTGATGTTTTAAGGTGGCAATGGTCCACACAAAATCGCCACGATCCATCCTTCTTTCTAACTAAAACCATTGGGGATGCCCAGGGAGTGAAGGATGGTTCAATAATGTCTTTCGATAGCATCTTGTTCACCTTCTTGTGAATGATGCTCCACTCAAAAGCAGTCCGTAGGGACGGCGGTGAACAGGGTTCACCTCACCAGTGTGAATACAATGCCGAACAAAGGACGTCTGCCCTAAAGGTCGGTCACCAAATTGAAAATAGCCTTGTGGGCCTCGAGGAGACGCTGTAGGGCTTCAGCTTGCGGAGGCGGAAGATCAGTGGCGGTCATGTCTACAATTTGACAGCTGCCCGTATGGGCTGCGAGTAGGGGTGGCTACGTTCAAACAAGGGTGTCTAAGGCAAGGACTTCGGTTTGTAAATCGAGCAACGGACAAAGGTTGGCCACAGAAAGCCTTGTGGAAGCATTTGATTCATGCAGCCGAAATGTACAAGTGGTAGATGAGTTGTGTTGGCTACGATGCTGTGAATCGTTAAAGAATTGCAAAATTATGCGCAAGGGGTACGTCGGTGAGAGACGTAGCGTAATACTCACCATCGGGCAGAGGTGGGGAGCAGAAAAAATCGACATACGTCATGGTTATGGAGGACAAGTGAACAAAGTCACTGCATTGTAATCGGTAGGTAGGTTCGTAAGGGGCGTCACTGATTTGTGGTATTTCAAGGCGGAGCACGCCAGCGGAGCAATCAGAGAATTGGCGGCAGGAAAATTGAGGCCTAGTATGAGGTCGTGGGGAATGCTGCAAAGACGGTAAAAAAGATAACCAGTTGATGACCGGCTACGGTAAGTTCAGCTGTGCACATACCGCTGACAGAGCTGTTGCGCCATATTCAATTTGCACGAAATTGGTCAAGGGGGGCGTGAGGACCTTCTTCATGCGACGACGAAAATGCGAACTCATAATAGAGACGTGAGCGCCCGTATAAATCAGAGCTTCAACAGGTGTGCCATCACCGTATACCTTAAGGGTGTTCCGGTTCAAACGGAAGGCTAATAGATGATTTTTGGGTAAGGTAGACAGGGTATCTTCACCTCCAGAACCTACGGGAGCATAAAAATTCTTCAAAGGGTGGGGTATCGTCTCCCCTAGCAGTCATTGCCATGAGTGCGGTTGCTCTCCTTCTTCTGAGATGTCAATCATCCATTGCCATCATAATTAACGGACACGTGAGATTTAGGTGGCTTACCACATGGCGAAGTGTGTTGGCATTCGCGCTAGCCTGGTATTTGTTGCTTTATCAGAGGAAAATTTTGTTTCATTGGTCGTCTGTAAGGTTGCCTGGTGCACGATTTTCTCTACACATGTTTATATGCTTTAGTTCAAATAAAAGTTTCAGTTGTTAGACCAGCGCTTCTCTACTTTCTTTTTCTTCTGTGTTTCCTTTTATGCACTGCCCCGTTATAGATTTTCAAGATTGTTTTACGCATCATCTTAACACAGTGATGCCTTCTAAGTCACCAGAACATTTCACGTACATCAGCCAGTGTAGCGTTAGCACAACCTAAAAGAAAGGCTTTTTAAAGCAAGAAAGAATGAAAGGACGGTTTTCTCAAGTCTCCTACTACTAGATAATGCGATAGTGTCTTCATGAAATGCCCGTCAGTGCATGATCGTCAGCCATGCTTTAATGAAGGGTTTTCCTTGTGCACGTAAAGAACACTCTCTTCGAAGTTGATTGTTCAAGTTACAATTGTGAATTCACCTGTGGATTGATACTGATAACCAAAAAACGCCATGCCTGCGCAGAAGGCGCAGCACAGTCACAGCGAAAGCCAGAAGAGCGGCCTTTCAGAGTTGTTGTAGCTGTTGTTGTTCACCTATTTATTGTGGCACATACACACTATAGGAGATTGGCGAAGAATTGGGCGGTTTTAAAAATTACTTTTCAGATTTGGAATAATGGAGGTATAACAGAAAGATTACCGATAGCCTAGGAAAGTGTGGTGCCTAATGTAATGCATGCAATTATTTACATAAACGATTTTATTCTTAGAATAGAGCAATACCTTTTCTAAACACTCATTGGGTAACCACTGCAAGCACACTTGCTGAGTACGCACTACAGTAGTAATAATTATTTCTCGGTAGTAGACTGGCATTCGCTTTTCTATCGTTCGTCACTCTTCTGAGAAGCTGGTATCCGCTGAACGCTTGCAAGGATCTTTGTGCCAAATGTTCATGCAGTGGCTTACAAAGATGAGGAATCAGGCCTGAAGTGGGTATGCGCCACAGTTAAAAAGGTGATGAAAAACAAGCTTTTCTATTGGGCTGAAGCATTGAATGACCCAGTCGTTGCGCGACTCGCATTGTGTGATGCCAGTTTTTTAGATGCGGAGCATCTTATACTCGCGCCTTGTAGTGCGCCGTCCGCGCCGTCCGCGCCGTCCACACCGCTTCTCGAACATTCGACAGCTGACGCGCGCGCATGCGCCGTCGCGCCGTCGCCCACTCTTCCACCATCTGTGCATCCCTTCCTCCTCTACACACCGCGCGCGCTTCACTCCTCCACCATCTGTGCACCCTTCCTCCTCTACACACCGCGTTCGACATCTACAATTCTCCTGATTCACCAGTGGACGCGCATGTGGCGTCGCGCTTCGAGAACATTCAACAGCTGACAGTGCATGCGCCGTCGTGCTGTATATATACTCAAGGTCGGCGCTCGCTCGCTCAGTTGCCGCTCGTCGGTTGGTTTGTACGGCGCGTCGACGTCCAAGGTCACGGTGAAATGAATTCCAACGAATCCACAAACACAATGATCGACGTCCCTTCGACCAGCGCCGCCCTTTCGCATACGTGTGTACGTGTTCACTCATTTAACAACCCCTCCTACAACCACGTTAACCAATTTAGCCATCGACCCAAGTAAGTCGCAATTTAACACCCCATTTCACAACCACGTTAACCAATTTAGCCATCGACCCAAGTAAGTCGCACTTTAACACCCCGTTAACCAATTATATGCTCCGCATCTTCCTCAGTGTTCCCCCGAGGGAAGCTGCGGGCATTTTTTTTGATGTTATAAAACACTTTATTACTCGTAATCACGCAATTCTTTTGCTGGCACGAAGCCTGCCCAAGACAAGTTTGCGAAGAAGTTCGAAGCAGCGGCGTTGCTCAGTGGTAAAGTACTGAGCTCGCACGCAGTGGACCAGGGTTCGTGTCCCACTTTGTTCTCGATACTAGATTTTTTTGTTATTTTTTCGATAGTTGTTACGGAGACCGGTGGCGGCGGTGGAGAACTATGGCATCGCTAGTGATCCGAGCCTTGATCTCATAACAGCTTTCGCTGTAAAAAGAATCTAGCGACATCAAGACTTCAAGGACCAAATTCAGTCACAAAAATGATAACGCAAAAATACGCACAATCAGAAATGAAAGTGAACAGGACTTGAACCGGTGACCTCCAGTTCCGCGACAACAGATGTCAGTTACCCTGCCCACTGTTCCGTGGCCAGGGTTTTTATTAAATTCATTTTGCCCCATGCCCACATAGTATGAAAGCTTTACAAAGGCACCTTTTATTTCTACTACTGTCTGTGCAGGCTTCTTTTAGCTAAAGTGAAGCACTGCATCACGGGTCCACGTTTGTTTCTATGAAAGCATCGTGTGCACGCCTCCATCCCAATCAGCGCATTTTGTCGACAAGCGTAATTTTGTTGACGCATAACACTGCCAGGTGGCGAGATTACTCCAAGCGTTGGCCTCACTCATACCATCTATTCATTCCAAAGAAAGCTGTGCATAGGTCGACTTCTTCGCGTGGCCATAACTTCGCGTTCCACACTTAAGCTCGCCCCGCAATAAATCGCAGCCGTTTGGAAGGCAAAACACGACGTGCCTTGCGTCATGTTTGTGCGCTCGTATTAAAAACAATCATGTATCACCAACTCGCCCAATCAACCATATTGACTTGTGTTTCCCTCTCTGATCGAATGGCCATTTAATAACTCTAACATGCCACGAGCAGGCGAATTCAGCCCAAGTGCAGCGTTCCATCATTGACGCTCTTCGGGCTGACACACCGCTTTTTCCGATTGTTTCAGTTCTTTGAGCATTACCGTTACAATTGCGGCAGCAAAACGTACCCTTGCGGTACCACTTCCACGAACATATATGACCACTAGGGGTTTTGGAATCTTTGATAACGCATGTTGTCATCGCTATAGGATGTACCACCTGGCGTCAAAATGAATGCATCCACGTTAAACGGTGCTAAAACTGACGCACACCAACATTTATCGTGCAAGCTCTTTTATACCAATGTACAGATTCGTAATCCAACTATTTCTGTAAGGACTCGCTTCACTTTCGTGTAATACTGATTCCTGTGATGGAGAGAGCAACCTTGTTTTTTTTTCTTTTTCGTGTTGTGCGCTAAAATTGTGCGCTAAAATACCAGCAAACTCCCATTTAGCCCAGCAGTCTCAGAAGCTTTCAAGACGTGACATTATTTTATAACTATTAAATTATGCTGTTTCAAAGCGTTGATTTCTTTTAAGAAAACGCGTGACACGTACAGATTAGTGCAGGGGTCGAGGCCAAGAGCAAGAGGGAATTATTTCGACTACGCTCGGACAAGGTCCCCCATGATGGACGTTAGCACCAGGACGTAAAATTTGTAGACGTTTCTTTGTGCTGGGGCAAGATATTTAGACGATAGCTTGTTCACGGTTGCATTACAGCCGCAAATTTCGAGCACTCAACCTAACTATAGCACTGGCCCTGAAAAATGTTTACTCTGCGAAACGTATCTTTATATTACCGCCTTTTGAAAGGTACGGCAGGTTACGTGGTACGTAAATGTTTTTACGTAATATTTAAAAAAAAGGGCTTGAAGTATTCACATAAAGTTTCACGTGCTCAGAAGGAAGGCAAGTGGTTATCACGTGACACCACTTTATAAGCCTAGATTATGCCTATCTTTCTTATAGCCTACTGCCGAATTATATAGTGGAATCTCTTATTAAGTGTACAATTTCTCTGTAACCACCGAAAAGAATTATTCATACTCAGCCGTGTTATTGTAGACACTCGCAGGTTTTACTTGAACTAAAGATACATTACATACCTTTTTGAGGTTTTTGTAAAAGAATAAATAAACTTACTACGTCAAAAAAGTCACAGGGGGTGCGCAGTGCTGTGTGATTTTTTGTACAGAGCCCCTTTCGGGAGAAATCACCAATTCTTTTAGTTTGAATTGTTCCCAACTTGTTTTAGCTTATGCATGAAAATTTTCATCAAAATCGAATAAATAAGCGTTTAGAAAACGTGTATTGAGGTTGAAAAAGTTACAAAAATGCAATTTGAATTTTGTGCGCTCATACTGCTTACGCCAGAGGTCGCGCTGCACACTTTGGCGAGGCATTTAAATCTCTTAAAATAGCCGCATGACGTTGGGCTTCCACAGGTTTAGTCCTCAGAGTTAAGTGGACAAGTCACTGTAAAAATTGCAAATTCGACTTTTGGGACGGACCAGGTTACCATACTGCATTAATTGTCTCACACATGGCATCACGAAACTTTCAAGTTGTTACTTGAGCCCCAACATATGTTTTGAAAGTGCCAGTAGTATTGAGATGATATTTCACGTAAAATTATGAACGAGAAGTAACTAAGGCAGCTTATATATTCAGCATTCAATGTTTAAGAAGTGTGAAAGATTGGTAGCTTCGAACTATAAAGCTACAATTAAACGATAATATTAGTTTTGAGACCACAAATATTTAGGCGCTACGCTTCTGTAAAAGAAAAGATAATGAGCCAAACTATGCAGCAGTATTAGAAAAAATATAAACACTAATATTCTGTATCTCTGTCTTTCGCTTTCTATTAGTGTGCGAAATTTTCATAAAAGACGGCGCAGTAGGCAGAGGCCCTACAAAGAACTGCGCAAAGCATTTCAACACAACCTGCAAAGACTATGCAGCTGTTTACTACAGCTCCGAGTGGTGCAGCGAAGAATACATAACAGAGCATTGGGGAAAATAAAGGTTCACTTTTTTGCCATACCACTAAACAACTTTAAGAGTGTTTTACTTCACCAAGACAGTCTCTGCATGCAAAGAAAAGAAGAATAATAAACGTGGTTTTTTTTTGTTGGGCACAACCTATGAGGTAACAGTCAATAAAACCATGAAAATTACGAAAAAAAAGAATCTGTAACTAGATAAAAATGTGCGAATCCCGATGACCAAAGCGCAGCAGGCTGTTACCTCCGCGATTAAAGAAATAATCTCGCTGGTATACAGGAACATGTTCTCTGAAGGTGGAGTCACCAGTAGTCCTTTTCCTGATGTCAGTGTAGATTGCGTGCCGAACCCTTAAGGCCTTTGTGTATACGCCTCTGAGGATAAAATTCCGCGAAACTTTAAAGTTTTATTGGCTATAGTCAAGGCCACTATTGAATTTTTGTTTTTTATGCGTAAGAATTTATAGGAACTCTACTATATTTGTCGCCTATTCTTTTTCTTTATAATGCGGTGCTTGCCAAGGTGCGTCTGCCAAACTCTCAATAGCAAAGAAAAACACACCTTGAATTCCTGCAGAAGAGCTATTGATTTTAACAAGAGGAAATACTTAAATTAACGGGGAAAGATGGCTTAGATAGTGGCATCGTTGCTGTACCTTCGACAAAAGCTGCTAAGGCAAACGCACTTCGGAGGGTAACGAATTCATCAGTATGAGCTATCGTCGTTCCTCTGCTCAGGTGACCACATTTTTCGCTGAATTTCGTTTGCATCACGCTTCCTTTTTTTTGAGGCCACCTAGCAATGCCCCTTACGAAGTAAATGACAGTTTTGCAGCAAATGCTGATTACTCTCGACAATACTTTCAAAGTTTTC
This sequence comes from Rhipicephalus annulatus, assembly GCA_013436015.1. Taxonomy (NCBI): domain Eukaryota; kingdom Metazoa; phylum Arthropoda; class Arachnida; order Ixodida; family Ixodidae; genus Rhipicephalus; species Rhipicephalus annulatus. The sequence continues at coordinate 24,644 of WOVY01011364.1, read as the reverse complement.
AGGTTGTTCTGTGCTAATGGAAAATATTCATGTCAAATGAACTCACTAGAAAGGTGAGGGTACGTTCAGAAGCATTTAAAATGAGTGGTGCTAGTTTCAACTGCGAAGAGTTACTCACACGGTTTTTAATGAATGATGGCACCGTGATCGTTGGAAAAGCACTTGTGAAGTATGAAAACGACAAAATTACGTTGCAAAACCGCAGAGCCCACAAGCCTGCTGGATTTTGAGATTAGTGAGGCAAACTCTGGCCAGATGTTTTCGTTGTGGGAATTTCAGTTGTTCACATTTTGTGGCCTTTACAAGCAGTCCGACCTATCTTCAATTTCATGATGAACATGTCACAAACGATAAAATTGCCAGTTGAGAAGTCATTTTCGTCCAATATAATGTAGAGTAAAATTGTTTGGCGTCTTGGTTTCGATTAGACCATGGCGTGATTGCAGTGAAAAAAGAAGACGTGGGACAACGAGAGGAACAAAGACGAGTACTGTCTTCCAAGCGAACTTCAATCAGGTGAACAAGCAATTTATAAAGAAATGACCGCGTGCGATAATACCACAAGATGTGATAAAATTGGCCCCTTTTAAAAATGGAGCGTACATGATCAGACACTTTAAACAAACAAACCAGGAATTACTTTTAGAGTACTTGTATATAATACATTTTATATGGTACGCTTATATAGCTTCATGTTTTGAAAACGCACGTTTTTATCACATGCGGCAATTTTTAGAATGCTGTTGTCTTCATAAACTGCTCGTTCTTCTCAATATAGTCAAGTAGGAAGTCAGTACTCCTCTTTCTTATCCTCGCTGTCCCGTATCTTATCTTGCTCTGTAATCACATGGCGCAATGGAATACCACATTGGCCATACTCACACTTAAAGGGGCCCTCCAACACTTTTTGTGCATGGTGATAAAACGCGACCAATCGATAGTAGAGGCTCCCGACAACACGCGAACCAAATATTATAGTACAGCACGCGGCCTCTAATTCAAAATACGTATCAAAGTCAACTAAATATTGCTGTGTCTTCTCTTGACAAATGGTGGAATATGCCCAAAAATCACACGTGAATTACCCATCTATCAGCCATCGGCTTGTTTGAACATGGCACGTTCACTCGTGACAGAGATCACCGAGGGAGGCCGCCACTTGTCCACGCGTGTTCACGTGACTACACCAATAAAGCGGCGCATACGAAGAGAAAAAAAAAAAACGTGCTCAAGACCATAAGGTGCGTGTGACGTTTTTCTGTGGCCCTGCCATCTCTTTCTTCTTAGCTTCCAGTGCTTTCGTCGGGACGAGAGAAGAGAGAATGCAAATGAAGCATGTGACAAACTTTGGCAACTCCACTCGCACTTGACAGATTCTTCAAATTTTTGCGGCGCTGAATTCGTGAGGCGATAAACTTTTCCAGTGAATTTATTCCGTGATTACTTGAAAGAGAGTTTCAGGGCCCCTTTAGGTTCGTGGTGTATGACGGCTGCGTCACCTCCTTCCTTTGCTTATGTGTGTTGTCGTCATTTCCTCTTTAAATCGCAAAGTTTCTACATCAGGGCTCCGGTAAGCTGCGGATTCTTGTTGATATTTCATCGGAGAATCATCATTCCGACAGTGAATCTTCTGCATAACCACTATGAATTTGTGGGTATAAGCTCGCCGATCCGCGACAAGTAGAAGCTGTGTTCGGGTGGCACCGCGGTGAAGTGAGTTGCAAGGTGATGGTGAACCCGACAGCTGGCAGTGTCAATAAATGCATTGAGATAGTTGTGGATGCTTCGCGACAATAATTCTCGCTCTTGACGTGGCAGATTAGTGACAAAGTCATGTACTCTAAGGTTACAATAATAATAATAATAATAATAATAATATTAATAATAAAAAATAATAATAATAATAATAATAATATCTGGCGTTCCACGTCCGAAAACCACACATGAATAAGAGAGACGTCATAGTGGAGGGCTTCGCAAATTTTCACACTGTGGCCTCTACTATTTAGACTCCATTAAATTGACACCAGCGTGACCGGGATCGAACTAACGACCTTTGGGTCAGAAGCCGAGCACAGTAACTTCTGTTTCACCAAGGCGGACCGTGTAGTCTGATCCAGTGGTATTGGCACTGATGGTAGGTATGACAAGCTTTAGTGGTAGCGAAACGTGCGTAGTCGCAGGCGCGACGAACGTTGGTTGTTCCAGCGCCGTACCGCTGGCTTACAGGTGGGTCGTCGGTGGCACTGGCGGTCTATGACGACGGCAGAGAGGTGGTTCGGCATCTGGGCGTGCACGACAAGGGGGAGTGTAACGTTGAACTGCTGCAGCATAGGTTATAGCTCACGGCTGTAGATGTTCTGGATAAGTCCACGTGGCACGTGGACTTATCGTTGTGTGTAGTATGGTGCCGAGAATCGTCAGGGTCTATAACGATTCAAGCTACGCCTTGTGGTGAGTTACGAAAACACGTCGTTACTTTGGTACGAAATTTCTTCCTTTTCGGTGCTTTCTAGAACTATAAATAATTTGCTCCTTAGCTTTCCATTCTACGTTATTAGGCTAAACGCAGATGTAATTACTCGTACATATAACTGAATCGTGACTGTGGGCCATTGTCTACTTCTATATCTATTTGCCTGAGTTTTAATTACTACGCCTAAACGCCTACTGAACGGGATACAGCCCTAAATACAGCGCGCGTTTATTCTTAAGCATTTAGAAAATTCTCGCGTTCAATTTTCACGCACCCCAACCAACTGCGACGTATACGCTCAACGTAATAACGGTATAGAACTAGCCGATTAGTTCGCAGAACAGGTGTGCGCAACTGTCAGTGGACAGCGTCAAAGTATGAGTACGACCACTCGAAATCATCAAAACGGTCACATAGCGGACACTTTGAAGACAACAATCTCAAAAATGAGTGAGACGGGACGAAGTTAGGAGTGCAAAAACGCGGGAAAAATTGGGTCATCCAGGGCACTAAGCCGGCCTAAGTTCGCGAGGTCAGAGTTTTGAAACCGCGCTGTTTTTTTTTTTCAAAATGGTTATTCAAACAGTCGAGAAAAAAAAAGGCCTGGCAGGCTACGAGTCATGTGACATTGAGAGCTGATAGTTGGTGAGGTGATATTTCACATTGCTAAGTGCAACACAACCCCCTACTTAGAATTAGCGCAGCAACCTAGCATAAAATTGCAAAACTTGGTTGAAATTCAATTACCGGTATATTCACAATGGTATATTTATTTCAAACGGGTTATTAAAGAACCCATGAAAAAGAAAAAAAACTAGAAATATACAGTGAGGCCTCACTGGCGACCAGCTGCCGGTAATGCACTCGCTCACCAGAACAGGACTGGCTACCCTGGTGCAGTACGTGACCTAAACCTCCCATGAATACATCGATTAGCCCTTTTTCTTTATTTTATTCTTCATTCTCGAATCACCCCGCATCGCCCATCGGCGTTACAGCAGGGGGGTTTACAACAGAGATACAAACAGGTCTTCATTTACACAACATACTTGTTATCGGAGAGCCCTTTCCATTCGGCTACACACTTCGGAAAAAAAGAATTCGCAAACATGCACGTCCTGGGCCGGTATTCAGGGATTTTGTGTTTTGTGATCATTACGCATAGAAACATATAAATATAAAGGTGTATTTTAATAATTACCTTTGTTTATGCCTACTTCGTTGTTATATATTTGAAAAAAAAAAACAGTTTGAGCCTTAACTTCCGTCTTCGTGGAGACAACAATTCCTAATTCAATTCTTTTTTCATCATTGTGACACTGTTCATTTTGCGATACCTGTCCAGTACATACCTGGCTGCTCTGTTTTGAATACCTTCTATTTGAGAAATAAGAGTGGCTTCCGATGGATCCCATAGTTGGCAGGAGTATTCTATTATAGGTATAACACATGTAGTAATTGCATTCTGTTTAATTCAACTTAGCAACATCTTAGTTTTCGTTGAACAAAGTTCAGCGCTCGTCCAGCCTTACCAACTGTGTCACTGATGTGCGCATTCCATCAGCAGTCAGCAGAAAACACGACGCCTGGGTACTTAAAGACATTAAATGTGGTATGAACATTCCTATGTATAGAATAGTCATTTATCAGTGGCTTTTTATTTCTAGTAAAACACATACAGATGCAATTTTTCGCGTTTAAACACATGTCTCACTGTTCACATCAATCATATATTCTGTTGAAGTCTCTGTGTAACGCAGTCGCATCTTCGTCGTAGGATATATTTCGGTACACCACGCTGTCAGCGGCGAACAGTCGCAAGGAGAACGTAATACTCAAATTTATATCGTTTATGCATATCAAAAATATTATAGGTCCTAATACAGAGCTCTGAGGAACTCCTGAGGTGACGTTTAGGTAACTCAAATTTGTGTCATTAATAACAACACAATGCCTGCGCTCCGATAAAGAACTTTCAGTTCATTTGACAACATCCTCTGTATACCTATTTGCCGTAGTTTGTAAATAAGAAGCGAATGCGCAACAATGTCGAAAGCTTTTTGAAAATGTAAAAACAAACAATCTATCTGGCTCTCAGCATTAAGTTCACTACCTAAATCATAATACAATTTTACAAGTTGTGTAGGCCAGGACAGCATGGTTTCCGCAAGTTCAGCATGGTACAGCATGTACCAATTCAGCATGTACTAATTTTCTTTTCTTTTGCGATTTTCCAATCTCTGATATTACACCTTGCTCTTCGTTTTCTTATACTTCGCAAAAATCCGTTTTCTTTTTTGTAAATCTATGTAATGGATGATGTTACCCAAAATTTTTTTCGTTTTTTAAGCTTTGAGAAATGTACGTGTGGTATATGTTTCTTCTCAAGCTCACCCAATTTAACTTTAAACGTATTCCACAGGGCATGAAGGTTAAAGTCGTCCGCTAAGCTTTCAAATGTTGGTAGGTATTGAAGTAGTTTTTGGTTGATATCTTCATAATTCCCTTTATCATCAAAATATGTTTCTGTTTTCACAAAAACTGAATAATTGAACTTTCCTTTTGACGGTCGCAGCAACATACGAATGGTCGCTAATTCCTGGCACGACTGTTATAGAGCTTACTACAATAAATGCGCTTGAAAACAACAAATCTAAGATATTACCTCCACGTGTTGGTTCTCTTACGTATTGTACTAGACCATATGTGTCTACAACCTTTTTCATTTCAGAGTTAGCAGCCCGATGAGCAACAATGTCACAATAATCATCCTGCCAACACGAGTCCACCACAAGTCCAACACACACCCTTGACTCTAAACTGTCAGCGGCTGCGAAGCGGCCGTCGAAGGCGGCGCCAAGACCTGCGATGAAGCCGAGGGTGCTAATAATTTCGGGGACCAGACAGGTCACTATTAAAATCTGAACTTGTCTGCCTTAAATGCTGGAACGCTGTCTAGTGAGGCAAGTCTGACCGTGCTATTCGAAAAATAAAAGGATGTTAAATGGTATATAATAGAGCTCAGCGAAGTTAGGAGGACACGTGAAGCTTATACAGTGCTGAAAAACGGGCCCGTCCTATACGCTATACTATTGATAAGTTGAGAGAAAAAAAAACTAGAACTGGGATTTCTTATAGTCACGAACACTGCTGGTAACAAAGAGGAATACTAAGCATCAGTAAGAGAGTGGCAAGTGTCATGAGTATCTTAACAAAAGGTACAAGATGAATATGGTAGGCTTACGTGCCTACATCGAGCCATGACGATCATTTCGGTCAACGCTTCTCTAAAGATGCAACGTCAGCAACTAATAAAGTCACAGTATACGATTTTGATGGGCGACTTTATTGCCAAAGTACGCTAGAAACAGGCTCGAGACCATACAGTGGGGAAATGTGGCATCGGCTCCAAGAATGCCAAAGCAGAGTTATTAGTAGAGGTCGCAGAAATCAATAGTTTGCAGATCGTGAATATCTTCTTCAGAAAACGGGTAACCGATAGCGGACGTGGTGAAGCCCTATTGGTGAAACTAAAAAAAATTAAAATTCATTCTGTGTGCACACCTAGACATTTACAGAAGGTAGAAGTAGTTGGCAAGATCCAATTCCATGACAATAGAATGGTGAGATCTCGCATTGACCTACATTTAAGAAAGCAAAGAATAAAAATGATAAGCAAGAAGCCAAATAATAAACTAGGGGTGAGAGCGAAAGTAAAGGAATTCTGAGTTATGCTTGAGAAAAGATTCGAGGCACTAAATGAGGTAACAGACGTTAGCATTGACACGATGACTGATTATATTGATACTCTCATCAAAGTGTGTGCAAACGAAGCAGAGGAACTGTCACTAGACAGGGCACTTGCGAACTATCTCAGGAGATAAAAAATCTCATTAAAACACGATAAGTAATGAAAGCCTAAATTGCTACCTACAAAGTAGAGCTGGTGGAGCTTTAGAAGTTAATCATTAACCGTAATGAAGCCGGATAAGGAAAGGATGACGTAAGACTTTGTGAAATATGGTGGAGTAATTGTGTTAGGAAAACTGGCCGCATTACGTAGCAAGCGTGTCTTGACGGTAAGAGTACCATAACATCGTAAGAACGCCTACATGATATTAATTCATAGCAAGGGAAACGTCAAGGTCCTGAAAAATAACAGTTTGATAAGCTTAATGTCCGTTCTAAACAAGGTATTCGCAAAACAATAGCAAATTGAAATAAGGTGATATGAAAGTTTAATCAACTAAAGCACAAAGCAGGATTTCGTAAAGGCTACTCCACAATAGACTGTATTCATACTATCAATCAGGCAATAGAGGAAAGCGCGGATTTTAACCAACCCTGTACATAGCCTTCATAGATTACAAGAAGGCAATTGGCTCTATCGAGACATCAGTAGTAATGCAAGCACCACGAAATTAGGGCATTGAAGAACCCTACATAAACATACCAGAAGGTGTCTACAGTGTATCCACAGCCACCCTAGTTCTCCATGAAAAAAAGCGACAGCATTCAAATAGAGAAGGGAGTAAGGCAAAGAGACGCGATCTCTCCAACGGTGGGAGGAGTTAGGGATAAGAAATATTGAAGAGTATCTTAGTAACCTCTGATTTGCTGATGACTTTCCCTTGATGAGCAACTCAGGTTACGAACTACAGCTCAAGAATATGGAACTGAACGCGAAAAGCAGAAAAGTCGGTTTGAAAATTATTTGCAGAAAACTTAAGTAGTGTGTCAATTGTCTCGGCAGAAAACAGCACTTTGCAATAGGTGGAGAAACGCTTGAACCTGTGAAGAAATATTGTGAGCCAGGGTCTACTTAGGACATGTAGTAACCGTGGAGCCAAACAATGAGAGTGAAAGAACTAGAAGAATAAGAATGTGGCGGATCCCATTCGGCAAGCATTCTCAAATCATGAATGGTAATCTGCCACTAAACCTCGAGAAGAAGGTATATAACAGCTGCATCTTACCCGTACTTACCTACGCAGCAGAAACCTGGAATCTTGCAAAGAGGGTTCAGCTTAAATTGAAGACGACGCAGCGAGCTATGTAAACAGAATATATAGGGGTAACCTTAAGAGACGACAGGAGGGCGGAGAGGGTCAGGGAACAAACCGGTTAAGAATATCATGGTTGCAAGCAAGAAGAAGAAATGGACATTGGGCGGGCACGTAGCACGTAGAGAGGATAACCGCTTGTAACAAAGGGTACACTATTGAAGATAGAAGTAGGGCGTGGTACGTGATGCGGACTGAAGGAGAGAACAACAACTCATTAAGGGTAACTGACTGGATTCTCAGAGAGGGCAAACCCACGAAGGGGAGACAGAAATTTAGATGGGCTGATGAAAATAAGAGTCACAGCTTTGCCACAAAGGCGAAGCAATGAACGTGATAGCAACAAGTGAAAGGTTACGCGCAGAATGGCAAGCAGATCGACACGTGCCTCGCGTTTCTCAAGCACGTATGACGCACGAAACGTACTTCCAGGTACAGATGAACGCGAATAAGCGTGTCAGTTTTTTCTTCGCTGTGTCTGAAAAGCGCGTCCTTTTCGCAAACGGAGGCAGTGCGACGATTGCAGTGACCTTTGTGTTTTCCAAGAAACTTCGGGATCTTAGTAACTATATATTCTACAATATGAATTGAATCCACAATAGCTCCGAACATAAACATAAATATTCAATACGTCTAGCTGTCTTTTTGGAATACATTTTTTAACAATGCTACTTCCTTTGCAGCCTGACCGCTTGGTCTGTTTTTACCTGAAGTACACATAGCCAGGTTGTTATCGACGTTCCAGTAACTTGCACCAATGAAATTGCAGACATCACGAGAGTGCAAAAGAGTGATCGGGGTATTTATGCGGCGGAATTAGTTAACAGTTAGTCACATAGTCAATCACCCAGAGATTGGCTGATGCACAAAAAGCGGAACGTCCACACAGGAGTGGAAACACCAGTAACACAAAACACCAGAAGTAGGAAAATGTGACTTCATCACTGCTGCTGTTCAATGTGCAGATATTTCAATTACGGCACACCATGTATCGGTTGTGCAGTTTCAAGAAAAAATGCAATAAAGGTGCTTCTTCAAGATGCCAACTCGATTAAAAGAAAGTTGTTGCTCAAGCCCTTCTGCAAGAACTTGAAGGAATTACCTTAAAAAAACGGCACGAGCGAAACAAGGCGTGATTATTTAAGGCTTCTTACACGTTTACGATAAGCACGCTGTCGCTAGCCAATCATCTTCGTGGACGCAGCTATAGGATACTCATTGTCACCACACACTTGTCTCTAATTTATGCATAATATAATGCGATAAGTATGAGATCGCGCGAGAGCGAGTCCTAGCAGAGTGCAAGTCTCTATAGTGACGCCGATTATGACATATTAAGTTATCTGAAGTAAGCTTAGCTGCTCCTATGATCGAGCATCACTCCCATTAACTTGTTTCTACCAGCCCTGCCTCTATTTGAGGTAATCTTTATCATTTATATTGCTTTATTGCGAACCAATTCGAACTGTGATTGTCAAGACATAGCATTATTCGTTTTTCTGTCTGATATCACGACGAGAAAAAATGAGGGCGAGCGTTAACACAAACCTAGATAGTGGTAACGCTCGCAGTAACAGTCAAACTCTGCCCGTATAACTCCAAAACAAAAAAAAAACATGCCACAATTCATGGCACAGCACAGCTTTGCAGTGCCAAGCACTCACGCTGTGTAGCTCATACTGAGGCGCAATAGCCAGCTCATCAGATCACATATACTAACAAATCTATTCAGCCTATAACTTTGATAGCACTCCCGTTAGGGCTGTATGGCGAAACTCACGCTTACCTCCTACATGCAACGACTATGGTTCATAGGTTGCGATGCTCAGCTGTTCATCTTACTTCCACAGATCCGATACAGGCCATTGCGAATACAGGCCATTTCGTATGTGAAATGCAAGAGGCCAGTTTTTTATGTCATGGGACTGAACGTGAAAGGATACTAAAGCAAAGGTCAAACTCTTGTGCGCTTCAAAACGCCATTCAAAAAACTTAGAACAAAAGGAGGTTGGTTTAACGTCTATTCGTACACGTGATCATTTCGTGATAAACGGAGTGTATTACCAAAACAATCGGCTCATTGTCTCCTCGAGTGTTGTGTGGGGCATAAACGATAGAGTGGCATCGCATTCGCGACATAGAATTCTGCTGACGTTTAGTATTGATGATCCATGACGTAGTGCGCGCAAATCTTTTTACCGGGACGTAGCAGCGGTTATGGGAGATGGGTTCAAGTGATAATTTATCTGATGTCTTTAGAGACTTGCGCCTGGCTTTGAAAAAAAAACACCAAAATGTTCAATATAATTTTGACACACTGAAATACTGAAATATCTGTAAGTTTGCGGGCATGTGTGACTCAAATACTTTCCCTCAACGTATTACCCAAAGTAAGGATGCACTCGTAAGCATATTTTGGCTGCCTCTTATTCAGTAAACACTCTGGATTCGATTGGCGGCGGCATTGCGATTCCCGCTGTCTTCTCATCGAAAGTTCTTTGCCTGCCTTCCTGTAAACTCAGTATACTAATGGGGGAATGCACTGTCATAGGCTTCATCACTGACCCAGGTCTCAGTGAACATCACAATATCAGAGTGGGTAACAGTAGTGAGACCCTCAGGCTTCGCGCGTTCATTGCCCCAGCTCCTAAAATTGATGTTGAGAACTTTCAAGGATCGGACATCAATTTTAGTTTGTAAATCCTGTCTGACGCTTTTAAGCCTTGGCGGAATCTTTGCCACTATTACATATGTGCATAGCACCGTTTACACTTCGCTTATCATAGACAAGCTTACCCTTAGCCCCATTTATGTTTTTCGTCAAGTGCCCTTTTCGAAAGCGCCCTTCTTTGTTCACGGATATTTGCGAGAAATCTTCCTAATTACTTAGACACGTTGCCGGGCTAGTTGTTAGGGTTCATCATTTATAAGGGTATAGCGCACCACGACAAGGACACAAAAAGAGAGACGCACACACAGACAGCGCTAACTTGCAACTATTGTTTTATTAGCGATAACACATGCTATATATACAGTAACAGTGGACCGATAAAACCTGGAACATATCATGTTAAGGTACAGCACGCCTCATGCACGCGTCATCATCGATGGCGACAGTCTGAAGTCGCCAACGTCAAACTGAAAAGTCCAGATACTTCTTTTCTTTAGCTGACAAAGCTTTAGAAGCCACACTCATACATTTATCTTTCATTTTGTCAATTTCAAAGGCCTCAATTATTTCACGTGTAGTTCTCTAACGGGCCCTAAAGAGAGCGCGGGTATTTTGCAACGCAGGGACACAACCACACCTCTGACAGTGAAGGGCCAAATGACGAGCTATAGATTTTTCTGCGTAGTATATGTGTTCCCAAAGTCTTTCGTTCACACACCTTCCAGATTGGCCAATGTACACGCAATCACAAGTCAAAGCAGTGTCATAGACAGCACCACGACCACCATTCACAAATTTTTCTCGGTGCTTTATCTTACACTCCCGTTTCAATACACACAAAAGGGCCTTTTAGTCTGCTAGAGGTTTTTGAAATTGATAAACTTTCTTTGTAATTCATAAACAATTGCATTTGGGCGTGAATTATTTTTATGCTGAGGCTTGTACTAATCATTCCTTCAATGATGGCAGCTTTATTCACAGTTTTCTTTTCACGTATTCAGAATACTTCTGCTCAAGGTGCATATGTGTCACGTTCTTAGGTTCATAAATACAATTGATGTGTGCTTAATTCCCGTGGCTCACATGTTGAAGATCATGAACTCTTAAAGAGCAACAAAGCATTTGTCGAAGTTACCCATGTTTTTTCAACTCTTGTTATTCTTGTCACCGAATGTGACAAAAGTACACAGCCGTTTTTCTATTGTCTCCATTCTGTTGCTTACTACAGATACTTTATTTTATATCTTCGCATACGAGGATTGCATAAATGACATAGTTTCCATAATGTTACAGTGAAATCTGTAATGAGATAACAACAACGGTCATGCGCAGTGGCGTAGTTGTCTGCGTCCACCGCCGCCGGTGTCCGTAACCACCATCGCGTGATATATAAATAAAATCTGAATTAAAAAACACCAAGGACATAGTAGGATAACAACCTGAGCCAGCCCAGTATTCTACCAGTGAGCTATGCCAGTACTAGGCAATCGTTCAAACACTTGCATTAGGCCGAGTTGATGCTGAGAAAAACGCCGTATTAAAATAAGCAATAAAGTGTTTAGAACAGCAAAGCAACGAGCAGTTGTCACACAATGCGAATTGCATAACAAGTGCGTCGTCCAATGCTCCAAGCTATTCCAAATGCTTGTTCTTCACCACCTATTAAATGTGGCACATACACCCCTCAGGCGTACAAATCTTCATCGTCATCAGCCACTGCATGAAACACAAATTCGCACAAAATTCACATGAAATTTGTTGCAAAAATTTTGCGGATACCACGATTCTCCAAAAAATGGCGACAGATAGCATATTGAATGCCAGTCTACAACAGAGAAACTTTGATTTTTTTATGGCGTAGTGGGTACCCGGCAAGTCTGCTTCCAGCATTTTATCAAAAAGTGTTCAGAAAAGACTCTGAAAGACCGCTCTTCCAGCTTTCCTTGTGACTGCCGCGTTCTGCGCAGGCATGGCGATATTTTTATGTTCTTGTCTAAAAAGTAGTTCACGCAATGTGTCACTGTTTTATGTTGCGTTTTAGAATCTACGTCTCAAAAAAGCAATAAAGATTTTGTTATAATAAAAACATGCGTAACAACTTTCAGTACAAAGTGTGGGCCAGGCAGCAGCAACAAGTAAGGAGTAACAATACGAAAGCAACGCCATGGCCGGTTATGACCAACCAGAACAACGAATGAGATGAGATGACGTGGCATCGCGCTTGTAGTGCTGCTTTCTGGCCCACTGGGGAGTCTTGTCGGTGCCCGCCTTTTTGTAGCCTGCGCGACGTATATGTAATGTGACGTTAATAAAGACGGTTGCCATGGCCATTTTGCAGTGGTCGGCAATTTACTGCCTGGCCCACTCAAACGAAAGAGCTAATAAACTTGATATGAGCATGAAATTGCTTAATTTGCTTGATCTTAGCAATAACTTGACCTGTTTGCTTTGTTAAGAACATTGCTGCAATGTCAGCGATACCCATAATTTAGACCGTTATAAAAATCGTAAAGAAATATTTGACACTCAAATCTTTCAAAACTTATGTCAGAACTTACCTTATATTCAATTTTCAATATTGATAAGTTGTATGTTCATCTGGTTTTATTAATTGTGGTGTTATGACCGTTTGTTTATTACTTTACATGTACGTACTTTGCTCAATCTGTATAAAAATGTGTTTCACATGTAAAGATAGTATATGAGAATGTGCCTCTTCTGCAGCCCGCTGCAGTGGTCTAGTGGCTAAGGTACTCGGCTGCTGACGCACAGTTCGCGGGATCGAATCCCAGCTGTGACGACTGCATTTTCCGCGGAGGCGAAAATGCTGTAGGCCTGTGTGCTCCGATTTGGGTGCACATTAAGAGACCCCCGGTGGTTGTGTGTTTTTTCGGAGCCCTCCGGTACGGCGTATCTCATAATCATATGGTGGTTTTAAGATGTTCAACACCACATATAGTCAATGTGTCGCTTGGTCGAAGCTCTGAGTTGGCGAATTCGGGTGCTGCGGTAACGTTACGCAGAGCACATAGACCTTTTGCCCTTGTGTCAGAGACATATGGTTGTCTCAAATATAGACGAAATTTCGTTGGCACCGCATAGCCAAACCTTTGGTTTAAACATCCCGGCCGTTCAAATATCTTCGAATTTTTTTATCTCTCTTTGTTGTTTTCTCGTCGATCAGCATGTTCGCTTTCCATGCCGGACAACGCGCGTGGCTTCTGGAAAATAAAGCAAGGTTGAAAAGGGGACCAGGCAAAGCTAGGCGAATAGAGTGCGAGACAGCTCATGACGATGATACTTTATGATCGCATTACATGATGTAACGAAAATCTTGAACAGTTTTTTTTTAAATGAGCACTTTCAACTGGAAATCAGGAGGGCCAACGTGTCACGAGTGCCCATGCGATACGAATGTCGATCTATCGCCTCCGCCGAACACCTGCGACGCTGGTAAAGGAAACGAACACCCTCTCACAACGAGGGAGGCCAAGCACTCTTTGGAGGACATGGACCAAGAACGACTTCTTGTCGCCAGGGCAAGGAGGCAGCGAAAGCCAGAGGGTTCCTGGAATGAGGACACCTCCCACGTAAGGTGGACGCGGAACGTACACCGCTTTACCATTTCGAAAAATAAACGTTTATTCCTCTTCCGCCTCCTCCACTTTCAACTGGAACACACAATTCTTTTGTTTAAACCGTATCAATAGGACCTGTCCTTCAGAGTCACAGCGGCAATTGGCCTGAATACATAGGTGGTTTCCTCTATGTTGCGAGAAGGGAACAGGCTGTATTCTTTTACTGGAGCGTCTGTATTTTGGTGAGGCATTTATGCCACAATTCTTTATCGTAGCACATACTTCGGCAGCAATTTAACTCAGCAGGTGCTTACAAAGTCTTTCCTGGTACATAAACTACGGAAGCGAAACCCCTGATTTGGTTGTTTTAGAGTCTTAAGGGAAAACGCGTATAAGGGAAAAAAATGGGATACCCATGCAGTAAATAACTTTTATGCCTCTTTATTCATTCAATCTCCTTTTTTGGTAAAGACGAAAACTCCGGTAGACGGCCAATGCGTCCACTTTTCGCAACAGGGCTAATGGGCTGTTACACTGGCATTGTCCTACAAAACTATCAACTAATTTTCTGTAGAATAAATTAAAACGTTCAAATGAACGCGTCATACTAAAAGAGGGCCGTAAATCCGAGTGTGTGTACTCAGAAGCAAACATCTAGTTGGCTTACTGACGACGTTACGGCGCCCAAGACGCGATACAGACTACTCATGCCTTCGGCATTTCCGCACGGGGCCTCACCCTGTCCCCGATAGGATAAACATGTTTATTTCTCAGCACTACAGATACGTACTTGTAGAAATATCCCTCTACGGTGATGTCAGCTTTTACATTAGCAACAAATGTTGACACCCTATGGTGACGTCCGTTTGTGACGTTGCAGCTGGAAGAACTCCAAGAATTATTACTCATCGATGAAAGCCAGATTGTCAGAAATATAAAGAAGCAAGCATCACAAGACCGCAGTGCAAAATAAAAAAGCGAAAATTAACAATATTTCACACTACTGATGCAAAGCTCAAAAGAAGTCCGACGCTGAGCAGTCTTTGTCTCTGTTTTTTCTTTCTTTCTACCTGTTCCTTGGTTCATGTTTTTCTAGTTTTTGTTGACTCTTTTATATCTATTTTTCATTTTGCCTTTCTTTCTCCCTCAACTTATTGCTCACTCTTCTCTGTTCTTTTATTAAATTTTATAGGTTTTTCTTTAGTGTTGCAGAGTTAATGTAACCGTAATTGTTCTCGAAGAACAAGAGTAAGATGTGTCTTATGGTGAAAGCGAGTTCTCATTATGCTACAGATAACTCTGGTGTATGCGACTTGGCATCCGTCAATATAATCATCAGGGCTCTTGAATAACTGCAAGAAAAAGACCACTTTTTGGCTCCAGTGAACGATGCACATGGTTAAGAGATATGTGGTTTTGTCTGCTTGGCGTCAAGTGACGACGACAGCACACGACAGCCTGCCTTCTGAAGTGCTGCTAAATTAAAATGTTGTCAGAGCTTTGTATAGGCCAGTAATGAATGCTATTTTTGTGGCTATGACGGCACTCAATTGTGCTCGGCTTGTGAACCACAGGTACTGATTAGGCATTTACTATAAAATGACCAGGTAATTAGAAAAAAATGGAAAGGTCAAGTCCAGAAATCAAGTCATGATTATGAGGAAAGTCGTAGTTGAGGGCTCCAAAACTGTTGAGCACTAGGGGTTCTTGAACGAGATGGTGTTTAGAAACGTTGCGCGAAAAATATACCAGGTTCAAAGTGTAGATTTTCGGCTCCCAAAGGACGTCCCAACGTATGCGAGGTAGTAGATTACGTTAATCTGACGTCTGCAGGCGTCTTCAGCGTTCAAATTCCTGAAAGTTGCCACTTCCCCATACGTCTCCAGCCGGCATTTCTGGTCTTGGTCAAGAAAGGTGGCTGCGTACAGGTAAAGTGATTCACTGAGAGTCTGCGGCTCCCATGGCTGTTTCATTACGACTGTAATCAAGTACACTGTAGTCATCATTGTGGCAGTGATATTCACCGTGGTTGTGTGATTGGCCGAGTGCGCCCACACTGGTTCAAAACATTGAGGCCATGGCTGGCGCGTGCTGTAGAAAGCCTTTCATGTATTTTTGAACTAATTGGCTAGGTTTTGTTGTTGTTTTGTGGCCATTTGAATAATTACGGATAGAGCCCCATCACCGGATGTCATGTTTTGGCCCTGTATAAAATCCAGCATGGTCACAACAATGAAGCGCTTTATCGTATGAACACGTGCATATTCAAAGAGGGAGCACTCAACGCGCATCTAAAGCAGCAAGCGAAACCACCGGTCATGGACTATGTAGCCATCGGTGGAACGAGCGGCATTTTGCCCACAAGTGCCTTACCCTACAAGAGTTGTGCCGGTTGTTCGTGTATTTTCTGGAATAATGTTGTCTATTTGCGTCCTGTTGGTAATCTTAATAGAACAATGCGAAAAAATTCCACGCCTGCCGACACAATACTGCGCTGCCACCACAGAATGGTGCTAAGTTTGTGCGCGTTCAAATCACTTACACCAAAATAGATAACGGCGCGTGGAAATCTTTGCTGAGAGGCACCACTAAAATGGAACTTTTGTTTCATGTTACAATCACGTATTGAGTACTCTACCTGCAATGTTACACTTATATTCTAACAGCAATGCAGTTCAAGCGTGACGTAGTTTATCTGTCGAACGCAAAAATTATTCTGATAAATTCACAGGCGCTCTCTGGATTACCATGTTAATCGCCTTCCACTTTTGCTTCGCTCCCAGAACACCTGCCCCCATTTATCAGGCGTGGCCAGATAGGTGACGAAATGAGTGCAGTTATAAAGACAGTGAATGAGGTACATATAAACACACAGAAGTCGTGCTCTTGTTGCTGAAAAAGGTATTGTTCATTAGGCTGGATTCAAAACCATAAGTTCTCTGTTTGAAGGCAGGCGTCTTGACCACTTGTATATCAAGACACCATAGCAGTGCGCATATTATCGCCTTGTATAGTAGATTGTGGCAAGATGGTAGGACAGGGAAGTGAGTGTAAGTTGGGCAGAAGTTGTGCTGAGGATACAGTGAAACATACTACAGAAACATTTACTAATAAAGAAACCAAAAAAAACGATGGCACACTAGGAAAAACTATACAGTGAAAGAAAGAGAGGAAGAAAATGAGTGAGAGAAAGAGACAGGATAAAGATAGAGGGAAAAAGAAAGAGAAAGTAACAGAAAGACAGATAACTAAGAAAAGTAAGAATAAATAGAGAAAAAATTGTAGAGGGAAGAAAGAAGAAAGCAAGGAAAGAGGAATGAGAGAATTCGCAAAACTTTACAAAACCAACAAAACACACCGAGGACTGTAATATAAGTTAACGCCCTGTGCTTCGCACACTTGCATATCGTTATAATTTGCTTCACAACCAATTTTATGCCTCGATAACCTTTATGTACCTTTCTTGCGGTACGAACTACGAGCCATGCTGACACCTGCACGGAGGATTTTGTGCGCATCCTTTTAACTGCGTCCAAATAAAACTCATTTTGATTTGATTTGGTTAAATTTCACACTTAGGCATCAGTTACCTTACATTCCTTAGTCGCTTTGCTCTTCCAGCTCAAGAGAGATACACTACATTCATTCCCGGTAGATTGCTGGGCTGTGCTCCCACTTAGGAGCCAATAAAGAGACCTTGTCTCCTACTCGCAAAGCAACCTCGGCCTTACCTCACATTTTTCTTAACATCCTGTACTCTCTACATGCGTTATAAAAGCACAAAAATGCAAACAGGGTGAAAGATATGGACAAGACTGGTTTATGAACACTGGTCCAATTTGTTTATTATGCGCAAATAAAGTTTCAAATTGATAAGGTAAACTCGAGGAAAGCTTGAGGTTGGTTTGTGAATACGGGCCCGTGTCTTCCAACAGCTTCTTTAGCCTGCTGTGTTGCTGAGCACAAGGTGCAGTACTATTCTTCAGTGCAAGGAGTCTGTTATTACAAGCATTTTGGAAACGGAGAGGTCCTTCTTTTGAGGACAAAATAACAGCTGCTATTTTTCATTATTTCTGTGCTTAAGAATTACAACGTGCCGGTATTGCATTCCCAAAACACTGAAATGCAGTAGCCTGGTCACGATCAATGATGATAATGATCATTCTTGTAATACTGGCACACACCCACAAAGGGGGATCAGCCAAGAACTACAGAGTACTCAGCGGCGCCACTTCATTCTTCTCGTCTTCACACGCTTTTCGAAAAACTTATATGTAATAAATACAAAAAGGATTTCAAAAAGTGTGTCCACTATTACTGAAAAACTGCAGGAAGGGTGGTTCCTGCGTGCAAGCAGCGGCGTTACCTTTACTGCTGCCGAAGGCAATATGAGTACAAATATTAATTCCGGCAGCAATTAAACAAATTGAATAAATATTTTTTTTCCAGCCAGTGCAAATAAGCAGTCGAGACAGCTACAGTAAAACATATACCTGGGTGAGTCGGTTCACAAATCTCTCTAAACTGGTGTGCAGAAATACAGACAAATTGACTGTCTCTTCTGTTATCGTTTGTCTGTATTTGCGCTCACCAGTTTATTCAGAGACCGCTACCATATCGCCGATCCTGAAAAAAACGGTGGTGTTCCTCTGTTGCTCCTAAAAAAACTAGTTCCTGGAACGTCGTTCATTGAAACACCCTTCGGTACAACACTGGTTTTCAACCCCATTGCGCATATACGTCCCCTCCCCTCTCTCCCCTCCTAACCCCACCCCTCTCTCGCCACGCTGACGCAAGTAGCATCTGCAATCGAGTTTTTTTTTATTTAAAAAAAACCTACGGCTTGCGCCGTACAACCGTTCACTGGCCACCCCATTCATATGGGGTCGCCAGTGATAAACAAAAATAGCAGCCATTACTATGCCGTGAGATTGTTAGGTGAATTAATGGTAAATTATCTAGAGCAATAGGTACCATGCGTCGCCATTGCAGTTATCTTCCCACATTCATTAGGTTATATGAATGTGGGAAGATTATATTAAGTTATATGATTCAATGTTTCTTTTTTGGTTCAATACGGAACTGTAGTCTGGGGGACCACTACAGTCGAAATTGTTCAGCGACTCCAGGTACCACGAAATAAAGCTATACGCCTTGTTTCCAGGGTGCCATATCTTCGGCATACTGCTCCTTTGTTCACAAAGCTTAGTGCCACAAAAATTGAATATTTATAAACATATAGGTTTTGTCGCATGTATAGACCACACAAAATTAAGAATGGTGGCTCTTTAATACCACTAGCATTCTTACGGCAACATAATTGCTTTCATAAATTTCGTCATACGAAACCTTGAATTGTCAATGACAACAGAACTGTATAGGTGATCAAATGCTACAATTTTGTTTACCGACTATTTTAAATTGGTCACACACAGAAAATGGTCTCGATGTATCCACTCTGTCGCTGAGAAGCCTTGGTGACATATTCGTATGGTTGCCTGTGTTGTCTTAGGTTCACTTGTTGCTTTCTTTTGGTTTCGCTGTCTTTATCACTACGGAGATTTTTCTCGGTTTTTCAAATGCTTACACAATACCCTTGTTAATTATTTCTGACCACGTTTGCCTACTGTTTCTGTTGTTCTGTTCATGCATTAGGTATAGGGCATGCCCTGAACTGCTGTAACCGCTCAGTGTGTGAGGCGGCCAGGTTCTCCTCAAGCTGCTCAGTGCAACTTTTTCGCCTGGTCTCCTCGCAACCTTCTTGCACAATAAACCTCACTTAATATTTCAATCCAATAGAGGCACCGCATTGTAACCGCCAAAGTAGGGCCGGTAGGAGATCTCATCTGTGCAATAACTCATCTCAACAATGAAATTCGCAGCGTGTGTATTAACTAAAAGTGGACTGTGGGGCTCTGCGTCCAATAAGCGCATTCTGTGCTTCATTGTCGATTAGCAGTGATTGGCATGTTCCAGTAGAAAGCACCGGTTCTGCACTTCGTGCTTTGCGCGTCTCAAGCTTCCTCTCCTAAGCAACGCCTCTATGAACGCAACCGTCAACACCACCGCCAGTGTATTAGCGCCCACAGCTTCGCATCTACACATGGTTCCTGTAGCAGGAGATGTCTTTGATGTTGTTATATTGATCCGCAGATTGAATTGGTCAAAATATTTTCATGGCTGTTTTGATCGAAAATAATTTATCCGGATGAGCACAAGTGATGATCTTTGGATAAGTGGTTATGGTACTTGACTGCTGACTCAGAAGTCGCGGTTGGTGTCTTGGCCTCAGTGCTCAAACTTCTGTGGAAGCGAAAAGCTAGAGGTTCGTGTCCTGCGTCGGGTTGTCAGTGACGTAAATGAGACGAGATGGCTTAAATCTCTGGAGCCCTTCACTACAGCGTCTTTCAGTTCGGGACGTCCAATGATAGATATAAACTGCTAGATGTAAAATTTGATTTGTTTGATTGATATGTGGGGTTAAACGTCCCAAAACTAGCATATGATAATGATCGATGCCATTGAAGGGTTCTGGAATTTTCGATCACCTCTGTTTTTTTTTTTGAAGATTTCAAACTTTCGTGTGGCACATCTGTGATTAAAGCTCACAAGGTCTCGCATGTTTTTCTTTGAAGAAAGATGAAGACAAACGCTTCACAATAGCACACTCCTATTGGGAATGAAGAAAACTTTACACCATCTTTCTAAAGGGAACCATGATGAGAGGTGAAGCAGCAGCATTGCGCATGGGTGGCATCACGGGTTCAACGGCGCTAACATGGGTGCTGGGGAGAGCGCTCCTGGTGGTGGTGAAAAGCATGCATTTACAAAAAGGAGGCGTAAGACCTTTTTAGAGGTCCCTAAAAACTATGTAGAGTGTCTATTCCGGTACTAAATTGGTTAGAGACGCCACCCTGGCTCACTAGACCGAGGCCTGCTGGGCCAGAAGATCTGAGCAGCCGAGCAGGGCCGCCTCCGAGTCCTCTCGCCTTGTGTTTGGATTGGGAGTTATGACGGTGTTACCTTCGCCGGCCCACGCCATGTAGTAGGTGTTTGCCAACTCCCCACATTGATACCATTGTCCTGTGACCATCAGTTTGAAATGTTTTACTATGGAAGGACTTAATAATGTATTCGTCTGGAGGCGAAGCAAAATGCGCCCCTTTGCTTTCTTCCACCCCCTTGCGGGAGGAGGGTAGCGACGATGACTTTTTGGATAATATTGACGATTTCTTCAAAGATATGGCTGGCGTAGGTTTTGTGACGGCTCGCGCGTCAGGTTTACTGCGTGTGAATCGACGAGTCGGCGGTGTTGCGAGTGGCGTTATTGGTAACGGCGCTAGCGGCAGCTGCTGCTGGGGAACCGAGGAGGCGGGAGCTGCGGCGTGCGGGCGGCAGGCAAAGGAGAGAGTGACGTCATCGTGTGCTGCTAGGGCAACACCACCTAGAACTAGAGAAGGCCTGTGCAGGGCTGCGTGACGTCACCGCAGTGAGATCGGCCTAAAAGTCGGCTTCACCCTATGCTACGCTTTTTTCTTTCCGAAACGGCATTTTCCCTACATTATTATTATTATTTTCGCGGTTTTGGAGTGCACAGAATATTTGCATTAGCAAATATTTTCAGTATGTTTTAACTAAACGCTGGCTTGAAATAATTCATCAGGCACTCGTGAAATTTTTAACAGCATGCACAGCCATTTCGTGCAGTTTAAAAGAGGCTTAAATTTTCGTTGTGAGACATATTTATTCGTGATACATCATAATCCAAACAGGCAGAACAATTCATAAGAAAGAAGACTATGCTTGAAGAGTACTGAGCTTCCGCTTCGCAGCCTTGATTTCAGT
Source organism: Rhipicephalus annulatus (assembly GCA_013436015.1). Lineage (NCBI taxonomy): Eukaryota > Metazoa > Arthropoda > Arachnida > Ixodida > Ixodidae > Rhipicephalus > Rhipicephalus annulatus. The sequence goes on along the minus strand of WOVY01011364.1, from coordinate 3,011 downwards.
TCCTTTATTTTCAACTTTGTTCCGCTTTGCAGCCTTGCTTTCATTCAGCTTGTTATTTTGAACTTTGCACAAATTATTCAGCAGCGTATTGGCAGCAGCACTGAGAACATAGTTTAAGACAAGTTCAGGTGAGTGGCCACCATCGCAGAAATCCAAGTCTTCATTGCACTCAACAAGGGAAGTCGCGAGGCTTACAAGAACTTCTTTTTGTTTTGCGCAAGCAAAAAATTGTGATGCGTACTTCGGACTTCTAAGCTTGTCAAGCACAATTTCCATTCTGAGCACGGCATTCACAACTACCGCTTGTGGAAATTTCAGTCCACCACGCGTTGCATTAGCTATCAGCACATCATCATCCAGTTCAATGGTCCGATTCTCAACAGTCAAGTTTTCCTGGCAGGAAGAGCAGGCAAGTTTCCTAACTGCAGCGTATGCACAATATCCTGCTACATATGTAATAGCTGGTAGCATTTTCTCCTTCTCCTTCACATCATCGTCCATCACTGCAACATCAAACTGCTTAACAAGGAATTTCAAATCAGTGGTAGGAATGCAAGGTGCAATGGTATCCAAGTTGGGAAGATCAAGTAGCTTCTGAAGGTCTCAGCTTCTGCTCGGATTCATAAATCTGACGTATCGAAACGTGGTATTGGGCACCAGACAGCTGCCTGTACCTGCCAAACCTGTCTTCCAAACTGTCGGTTTGAAATTCCCCTAGCAAAACGTATTTGAACCGAAGTTCTTCAATGCAATACGTTGACACCTCAACAAGGGCATGTGAGGTATGTCGCAGTGCCATGTGCGTTTCGCGAGTTAACTGGCCAGCATCATGCTTCAAGCTCTGCCAGTGGTCCAACCAATTCACAATCTTGTTTAGAAACTCAATTTGGTGGCATTGCAGTGCACTTATCGGTTCTTGAAATGGGTCTCGGAGACGCTGACCTTTGAATGGGGTCTTGACATTCACCACATTCCACCATGTCAAAACAATGTCAATAAGTTCCAATGTACCAGCTTTATGCTCAAGTGCGACTTTGGTGCTTCTTAGTGCTGCAGCAGTTGAACTGCTGAAGATCCTCAGTGCGAGCTTTACATTTTGTCGCTCTAGATTGGATGGATTCAGCGACTTGAAGGACAAACTTGGAGCTAGTCGCAAAAGCTCATTTTTTTCTCCTTCATGCAAGTTGCATAGTGTGTTAAACGAGGCTGTCAGGACAGATGGGTTTTCCGAGAGGGCCACTGAAATTGGGAAAGAAGATGCACCTTCCACAATTACGCTGATTCAGCCAGTTATTTCGGATACACTTTAATATATGCACTGCATCCAGAATAAAAAACAAGGGTCTTGATGAGTCTGACGGATGCCTGTATACAATGCTCACTTTGGGAGGATCAGCAAAAAATGACATAGCCTTTCGGTTGATCGAGTTGTTGTCAGACACCACTGCAACTACTCGTATTCCAATGTCTTCTAGGTGCCTGATCAGCAGATCAAGAAATTCATGTAGCTGTTTCGCTTCTATTTGTGCTACTGGAAGTATATGCACAACATCCTTGTTTGATGATAACAAGCTTTGTATCATAAAGACGTATGCTGTCTTTGCCGCATTTTCATTGTTTGTCGCTGCAACAGTGACATAACCACCCTTGTACTGAAAGGATGCCTGCAGGGGATCTCGTCCATCATAAGCGTCACAAAGCGCTCATGGTCTTTTAGTGTTGATGCCAGTCTCCTTGCATAAGAAAGGAATGAATCCTCTTGTTGCTCTCTGGATGGGCTAGCACGGTAAGAGGCACAAATGCGTCTTATTGTCTGTGGATGTGGGAGCTTTAATTTTGCTGTACTCCTGATGAATCTGTATGCGTGCGGCGATATGTGTACACAAGGCTGCAGAACACCAGAAAACTCAGCTGGGTAAGTCGACGCCTTAGTGAGGAGAACTTGAAGTTGCTGTGTCACAAATTTGACGACTTGCACTTGCCACTCAAGCGGGAGAGCTGAAGATGACAGTTGCTCCAGGAGTGCCACGACACGCTTCAGCAGAATCTCTAGTTGGAGTTCATTATTTGTGGAATCCTTCTTGACGTCTTCCACATCGCACAGAACTTTGTGAAGCACTCTCAAGTCATAAATTGTCATAGGAAGCACAGAGGAACCTAGGTTTTGTAACCTCATTTCACCAACATACACTGCCAAAGAAAGGTCGGATGCCACTGTCACTGCACGATGCACAACTGGGGCACCTTGGTCGCTGAAGTTGAGGAAAGTACTTGTTTCTGGGTGACCACCTTGGTCCAGAAGTCAGTAAGAGAGAGGTCACCTACTGCTTTCAATAGGTCTTCGAAAGTGGCGATGACATTCTTCTTTTCTTCCGCTTCGTGAGACTGCTCTAATACCCGTATTGCTTCCTGCAACGCTCCGCGTCCACACGAGCGCGCTTTTCTTCTGGGCTCTCGCGTGCAGAAGTTTCTTGGCGGGACAAGTAAGCAGGGCAATTAGGGAAAACGCTTGGGATTGCAGAAGGCTTCAAGCGCCTCAGCTTGAGGGGTACTTCAATTACTTTCCCAGTCATGCTGTCAGTGTAGCTGGTGGAGTCTACGAAGTCACTTTCAAGAAAGTGGTGCTCACAGACCTGAACATAAGCACAAACAACGAAGTATAAGATGAAAGCGACAGAATTATACATAACAGTTTTACAGAATTATATGATCCCAGTGCACCGTTTGTAAAGATTAAGACAAATTCTTTCGCTTTATTTATCTGCTTCTGTACGGCAACCACGACCACGCAGTCAACAAGAATGACGTCTCACTTAGCGAACTTGCTTTGAGACGGTAAACCACGAGCCATCGTTTGTTTGGCGCTCAAGTAGTGGCGGACGCCCCACATGTAAAGTAACTACGCCGTCTACATCGTATGTTCGACGCAGGCAGTTTACTCGCGAAACATTGCGCTAAATCAATTTCTGATTAGGCAGAACCGCACATGAGCAACCTGAGGCGTAAACAGG
>WOVY01011362.1:0-48585 GCA_013436015.1 Rhipicephalus annulatus | reverse complement strand
GAGTTTGGGGAGAACCGGTTCTTGACCGACGGTTCGTCCACCCCCACCTCCCCATTCAGGTTCCTCCTTTCGCCGGGAGAACTCCGGAATCTGCTGTGCGTTCGTGACCATGTTTGGGCAACATTTTAGGGCGCCGGGACCATATATGGACATCGTGTTAGGTTGTGCCACTCCATTGTGTTGTGAGAGGTGTTTCCCCCTCCCTCGTGGCCGAGGTGCCGGGGACACCGTATTGGCTGACGATGCGGACAGGCGCCCAGTGTCAACAACGTGGCGCTATAAAATGCCGAAGACGTTTTGTATCACACTCACTCTTCTCTCTTTGGATCAGTTGATCACTTTCCTCCACATGTAAATAAATCTTCTGTTGTTCGTTCGGGTGCCTCTTCTCACTGAATTGTTGGACGATGATCCTGCGACGGGGCCAGCTACCGAAAACGAGACCGGCAGGACCCGGAGTCCCAACAACTGGATGGAAGCGGCGGATGGCTGATAACCCCGAAAGCGACCCACAGGACGGAGTGAGCCCGAAGTCCAACAACGGGACGACAGGAGAAGGATGACACGAGCTCATCGACTTCCAGAGGGAATCGAACGGCACTTCTGAGAGGCACGACGCCGGATACATGACTGCGAACTGGGTGAGTGCCGGCTTTCTCTGGTAAATTTTACCAGGCATTTAATCTATGTGTTAAGTAAAAGCTGGTAGAGAGGGGCTGTCTTGGTCATTGGGTTAACAGGTACTTGCGTCAGGCAGAAATTGTGTGATAGCTTGGTTAAGCTCTTTCTGTCATGTGGCATCAAGGTTAACAGTGACAGGGCAGGATTCCGTGTAAGAGCTTTTTGAAGCTTTATTTGTAGACTAAGTTAACGGAAAACTTGAGGCAAGGCAGGGATCTAGAGCTGTCGTTGCCGTCAAGGTTAATTAGTTGCAGGACAGGAATCTTTGTGGAACAGAGACAGCGGTACTGGAAGCAGCCATGATCTGAAATCCCTGCGAAAGTCCATGTTGTTGCTACTTGCAAGAGAGTTGAATCTGGGAGGTGTCGGACTCCCAAAGAAAGCCAGAGCTGATAGAGGCGATTCTCGCATTGGGGGCGGAGGATGACGAGCTGTCAGAGTGTGTCGAGGAGATTCAGGAGAGGCAAGCGGCCGAGGCCGAAAGAAAGGCGGCGAGGCCGAAAGGAAGGCGGCCGAGGCAGACAAGATGGCGAAAGCACGAGCTTGAAATGAAGCGCCCGAGCTAGAGATTAGCCATAATAGTAGAGCAGGAGGCAGCGAGGCATCCGGTACAGCAGAGCGGGTCAGGTTTCAAAATGACGGACCTAATGAGATCGTACAAGCTAGAGGAGGACAATTGGGCTGTTCCTCGTCAACTTTGAGAGAACTTGTGAAAGGCAAGGTTTCAGCCAGGATACATGGCCTCAACGCTTGTTGTCCCTACTTCCGGGGGAGGCCTCAGAAGTAATCGCGCGCCTCACGAAGAGGAGGCTGACGAGTACAGTGAGGTAAAGTCGAGCCTTCTCAAGAAATACAGGTTGTCAGCGGAAGGTTTCAGACAAAATTTCGCAACGCCGTAAAAGAGAACAATGATTCATACCCGGAGTTGCTTACAAGTTAATGGCCAACATGGGGAGTGGCTCAAAGAGGCAAAGGCGTATGGGAATCATGACAAGGTGCTCGAGTGTATCGGTCTGGAACAATTCTATCAAAGGTTACCAGAAAAAGGTGAGGTTTCTGGGTGCAGGATAGACCAGACGTGAACACCGTAACGAAAGCCGCAGAGCTCGCTGAAGAATTCGTTACGCGCCGCGCCCTCGGGGCAAACAGCGAGCCTAAAAGGGAAAAATTCCTACTACCGAATAAGGCGCCGTTTAGGAAAACAACCGACAAGTCTCGCACAAAGGGTGAGGAAAACAAGGCATCTAACCATGGGGCGTCGGCAGAGGAAAGCAAAGGAAATTTGAGGCGAAAAAAACCGGCAACTTGTTTCAATTGCCACGAAATAGGGCACTTCGCGAAACATTGCCCGAAAGAAAAGGTGGCCTTTTTATCCATAAATGAAGCTGACGAGAACATGAAGTTGTTAGAGCCCTATATGTACGACCTTACCGTGAACGGCAAGCAGTGTCGGGGTCTTAGAGACTCCGCAGCCACTATGGACGTAGTTCATCCGTCCTTTGTTCAGTCCGGACAGTATTCAGGAGACTGTGCCTGGATAAAACAAGCCGTAGAAGCAAACAGTCAGTGCCTTCCCGTAGCTAAAGTTGTCCTTAAAGGCGCATTTGGAACGTTGGAAACGGAAGCCGCGGTAATCGCCATATATACCCCCTCAGTATCCTTACTTATTTTCAAATAAGTCAGATCAAATGCTGAAGGAGAAAGGTCTAACGTTGGGAGAAGGCATAGTGCAGGCACTGACTAGATCGAAGGCACGTGCGCTGGCTGCGAGAGCAACATTGAGTGAGGCAAACAAGCCTCAAATCGACAACGGGCCTGGTTGCGAGTTGGACACCACGGTAACAAATCGACTTGTGCGAGAACAGGCTGCAGAAGCCGTAGTCGCGGAGGCAACCATCCTAAAGGCGACGTTGAACCTCCTCCCGAATTGGAAGGGGTCAATTACGCCTCGTTGGACCGAGCAAATAGAAAATGGCCATTGCTCCCAAGCCGATTCCTGGTAGTACAGAGGATAGCACAGAGGGTGACCAACATTCCAGGTACTAGGAACTACAAAAGAGTTGTGTGTCATGCCAACTTCGGATAATTTCAGTCGGCTGCTGCAGGTGAGCCCCGCTTGATTAATAAACCGAACAAAAGGGGGACCCGACGCTTAAGCAATTCCAGGACAGTTCGAAAGAGGGAATCGCCAAACGAAATGTGAGATTCCAAGAGAGGAGCGGCATACTCTATCGAAAATATCTAGATAGGCGAGGAGTAGAGTTTGACCAGGTAGTCCATACCTCAGGCGTATCGTCAGGATTGCTTAGTTTGGTGCATGGAGAATCATGGTCAGGCCCCTTAGGCGTAAAGAAGACAAAAAATCGTCTTTTACAGGAATACTACTGGCCTGGATGCTTCAAAGATGTAGAGAGGTTTGTAAAATCTTGCGATGTGTGTCAGCGAGTGGGTAAGCGGGGAAATAAGGCGAAATTTCCAATGAAGCTGGGTACCCGTAATCACGGAGCCCTTTCGTCGGTTGTAATTGACACAGTAGGTCCTTTGCCCAAGACAACTTCAGGCTACCGTCACATCCTGACCTTAATCTGCCCAGCTACCAAATTTCCAGAGGCGGTCCCGCTAAAAGAGCTAAGTTCCGTGGAAGTAGTGAACGCACTTCTGTCCGTGTTTGCCCGGGTAGGCTTTCCTGCCGAGATACAATCAGACCAGGGCAACCATTTTCACGAGTGCCTTAACGACAACCTTTCTAGAGCGGTGTGGCGTGAAAATTATTGCATAGTTCAGTCTACCATCCGCAGTCGAACTCGATAGAAAGCTTCACTCCGTGATGAAGTGAGTGTTAAGAGCCCTTATGTTTTGAACGAAAAACTGACTGGGAAATGTGCTTACCTGCAACGATGTTTGCACTAAGAACTGCACCACATGAGACAACAGGGTTTTACGCCAGCGGAACTTGTTTACGGCCGCAGACTGCGGTCTCCTCTTCGTATGCTGAGAGAGTCGTGGGAAGGTCAGGGTGATGATCCTGTAGTAGTGGAATATGTCCTCACCTTATTGGATCGTCTAACAAAAGCCCAAGAACTGACCGAGAGTGCGATGACCAAAGCACAGCAGAAGGCTAAGCTTTACTACGATCGGACAGCTAAAGCACGACACTTTGCTGTAGGAGACAGGGTCATGTTGTTGAGGCCCTCCCAAAAGAATAAGCTTGAAGTGCAATGGGTCGGCCCGGCCGAAATTACTCGAAATTGTCTGACACCAACTATGTGGTAAAATTACCAGGAAGTCGTAAGGCACACCAGGTGTATCATTGCAACTTACTCAAACCCTACAAAGAGAGGGAAGCCATCGTGAACATGACTTTAAATGTTCCGGAAGAGGTTCCGGCAGAAATCCCTGAATTAGCTCCCGAATCGGACGAAGTCCCGGTCGAGAAAAGAGTTGAGGATTTAGTATCAAAGTCACAACTGACAACGAAGCAGAAGCAGGAATTGCGTGGTCTTTTGACCGAGTTTCAGGACAGATTTGTAAGCGAGCCAGGCCGGACATCCGTCCTCACTCATGACATAGAGCTTACCTCGTCGGAACGGTAAGATCTAAGACGTATCGGGTGTCACCTCGCCGGCTCGAGCTAATAAATGCAGAGGTTAACAGGATGCTGGAATTGGGCGTGATTGAGCCGTGTGAAAGTGATTACACTTCCCCGTTAATTCTTGTGGAGGTACCCGGCAAAGATCCGCGTGCTTGCGTATACTATCGTAAGTTAAACCTCATCACCAAGGATCAGACATACCCAATTCCCCACATTGAGGAACGCGTCGAGAGGGTAAGCAGCGCGCAATTTATCTCAACGCTAGACCTAGTGAGAGGTTTACTGGCAGGTGCCGCTCACCGAGAGGGCGAGCCGGTATGCTGCATTTATTTCACCATTGGGGACATTCCGCCCTAAAGTGTTGAGTTTAGGCCTAAAGAACGCGCCTTACTGTTTTTCAAACTTAATGGATAAGGTTTTGCGGGGTCAAGAGGACTTCGCATTGCCTTACTTGGACGACGTCGCCGTGTTTCTCCTCGTCCTGGCCAGAACACTTGGCGCATTTGAGAGCAGTACTGACACGCCTACGCGAAGCAGGTTTAACGGTAAAGGCGCCCAAGTGTCAGCTAGCACAAGCAGAGGTACTCTATCTCGGGCATGTTATCGGTCGAGGGCATCGCCGTCCCTCTGAAATGAAAGTGGCAGCTATCCGAGACTTTCCCCAGCCCCCGAACGAAAACCGATATTCGGGCTTTTCTTGGAATAGCTGGTTACTATCGTAAGTACATCCCTAGATATTCCGACATTGCCAGCACTCTTACTGACGCGTTGCGCAAGACCGAGCCCCAAATGGTCGACTGGGATGAGGAGAAAGAAAAGGCTTTCCGCGTTTTGAAAGCGGCCTTGTCGAGCCAACCTTTGCTTAGTTCACCGGACTACTCGAGGCCTTTCATAGTCCAATGCGACGCTAGTGATAGAGGCATGGGGGCAGTTCTTAGTCAAAGGGATGAGGGGGATCAAGAGCATCCCGTCCTCTATGTTAGCCGGAAACTCACCCTTCGCGAGCAGGTTTACAGCGCTAGCGAAAAGGAATGTGCGTGCTTGGTTTGGGCAGTCCAGAAACTGGCTTGTTATATTGCCGGAAGCAAGTTCATTGTGGAAGTGGACCACTGTCCTCTCACCTGGCTACAGACCATGTCCTCTAAGAACGGCCGCCTGCTGCGTTGGAGCCTCGTTTTTGCAACAATATACGTTTGAAATGCGCTACAAAAAGGGTGTACTCCATGGCAACGCTGATGGCTTAAGTCGATGCCCCTGACGCGAGAGGATGTCTCGAGAACTCTGGCATTTTTTTTTCCTGACCTAGACAAGAGCTAGTGATTGTTTTTTTTTACTCTTTTAGGTGTACTTGTTTGAAAAAGTTGAAGACACGGCTATCCAGGGTTTCGGGTTCGGTGTGCTTCCAGTGTTGTTGTTTTGTGTCACCTTAAAGTGTGAGTAACATTTTGAATAAATTGTGTATTTCCTTTAATATCAGTTAAAGGGGAAAATTGCCTGGTGGAGTTTGGCGGAATTGTCCGGCGCTCACCGGCTTAGTAGTTGTGTTTTCATGTGCGTATGTGATGTCTGTTGAGCCCACAATGAAGCAGGTGTTGCCCTCTACTTCATCAAAGATGGTCGTCACCAAACCGATTGCCGGCGCTGATCTCTCCGGACAGTGGCTGCAAACCTCAGCCCATCGAGATCTTCACCCCCCCCCCCCCCCCGCTCGAGAGACTGTTACGACCGGCCCTAGGGAACCAAGCAAGAAGAGTTTGGGGGAGAACCGGTTCTTGAACGACGGGGTCGTCCACCCCCACCTCCCCATTCAGGTTCCTCCTCTCGCCGGGAGAACTCCGGAATCTGCGGTGCGTTCGTGACCATGTTTGGCAACATTTCAGGGCGCCGTGACCATATATGGACATCGTGTTAGGTCGTGCCACTCCATGTGTTGTGAGAGGTGTTCCCCCTCCCTCGTGGCCGAGGTGCCGGGGACACCATAGTGGCTGACGATGCGGACAAGGCGCCCAGTGTCAACAACGCGGCGCTATAAAATGCCGAAGACGTTTTGTATCACTCTCACTCTTCTCTCTTTGGAGCAGTTGATCACTTCTCCACATGTAAATAAATCTCTGTTGTTCGTTCGGGCGCCTCTTCTCGCTGAATTGTTGGACGATGGATCCTGCGACGGGGCCAGCTACCGAAAACGAGACCGGCAGGACCCGGAGTCCCAACAGTACACGAACTACGTTGGTGCCTGCTGAAACTACTGTCTGCGTCATCTATCGGCGAGCCATCGGCTGTCGAAAGCACGGCTTTGACGTAATTCGTCAGAGCAATGCTCTCCTGTGCATTGCTGGCGCTCAAGACACGAAAGCGTGGCAGGGTAGACATGCACCTCTGAGGACGACCACTCGTGGTAGAGAGGCACGGAAGACAGCTTTCATCGCAGGAGCAGGGGATACGTAGGACACGTTATGCATTCGAATAACACGGCGTTCGTTGTCATGGCCACCATGTGAGAATAAGTTAGTTGATGACACTGCTCCCGGCGCCACGTCCAGACTGTGTTCGCCACCTGGGCTGTTTCTGTTTGTTGTCACAGATGGCACTCACAGAGGGTGGGTCAAGGTGCTTACTGCGGAGCGACTACGATCCGCGTGCAGAAGGTTATTGCTGCGGAGCCTCGTCTGCTTGTTATGCTCGATATACGCATGTACTGCATAGATGTCAGCAAATTATTACAGCGTGATTCTGCTGTAACGAAAATTATTTCCTGATTTTGTATGCAGCTTATTTCCTTACAGTGTTTTAGGCATATAAATGCAACGACAGCAGTAAAAGTTGGCCGCCGTGGTCTCGGCTACATGTGAGACAAACACAAAATATATTTAACGATGGACTCATATCAATCAATGTTGTGAGAGAACACCACCTACAGGCTTGTGAACGCTATATACTGGTCGGCGACTTCAACGTAGACGTTATAGACCTTAGGACCTAGCTTTGTCGACGACACTTCACTCAATTTACATTAAATGGGGCAGCGCTCAGGTAACATTCGGTAAAGTATTCGAAACATATGCGACACACATACGAAAATATTTAACAATAGACTTACATCAATCATGATGGTGACAGAACAATTCAAGACACCTACAGGCATGAACCCTATATACTGGTCAACTACTTCAGCGTAGACCTTAAGAACATGAGGACCTATCTTTGTCATAGACTATTCATGTCAGCTTAAGTCACTTTATATCACTAAATTTACATTATATGGGGCAACGCTTACGTAACGTACGGTTACTCACCCACACGCGCCCAGAGCTTCGCCCACTCGCAATGATTCACTTTGTGGAGATGCATGGATTTCTTCTTCTTGGTCAATGTATCGAAATTTTTCGGCACATAGCGTGGTTTTGCATTGCCTCAGAGATTGGAGGCACTGCAAGGTTTCTGCCCTTTATTTGGTTTACTACTTTGCTGCCTCCGTGATCGCACCACATTCGATCAAGCGGCGATGCCATGCTGGCGTCATCATCTTGATTAATGGTGACGTCGCATGCTTTGGTGGTTTGTGACATCCCCACGTGATATTTTGCATCACTCGTCCTGCACGGTGTTGATATCGCGGGACGCCGGCGGTTTACCACCGCGTCTCATGAGGTATTTGAGACTTTCGCCCTACAAGAATACACTGCCTGTAACTCACCAAAAATTTTTTTGGAGGGTGGGGGGTAGTGACGGAGATGGTTTTAACCATGCTTTAATTATGTTTGTGAGCTTGTTGTGTGTGCGCGTGTAATATATACACATGCAGAATAGAAAAGTTAGGGGAAAGGGTTGGAACTACCCCCTTCGCCAGCCTACACCAATGTCTATTACATAACTAAGCAACTGCTCCAGCATGACAACTCCAGATTAGTTCTCTGTTCCTCAGTATACTTTTTAAGTATACTGGAGAACAAAGAACTACTGAAGGTCAAATAACTGTTAATTTGGCCTCCCAGGTTTCCCTCTGCTGCGGGCTCTTCATGAAAAGACCTTCAACGTTTTGTTCTCATCCTCACACAGACAACATATGGCCCGCTTGGGCATATCTCACACTTGAGCATTTTTGTAACACCACGACAACTGCAGTGTTCCCATACGTATTAACCTATGCATTAGCGATAATTTCACATTCAGATATTTCCCTCTTTTTGCAGGCTTTGTATACAAAATTTATTGAGCAACACTTTCTAGTTAAAAACGCGCAACTACTGTACAATTAACAAGTGACAATACACAGCAAATGTGCTGACATAACAGAGCACGATTACAATAGAAACTAGGACGTGCCATCGCCCATGAACTCTTTGATCAAGTTTAAGAATTCCGCGGGTTTGTCTGCGTGAACCCAGTGTCCGCCGCCTTTGATGTAAACAATGTTGGCGTTTGGGAACTTCTCCTTGATGCCATCATGATCCCGTTTGCTGAAACAGCAGAATGAAAATGTGAGAGGGTAACTCTTGTCATGCACCTGTGGATAAAAAAAAGGTGACTTTCGCCTCAATGACAAAGCAATGAATGCGATGGCAACTAACTAGAACGTTATATGAAGTAAGGTTTGTAGATAACTCCCTTGGCATCCGACGTGGTGTAAATTAAAGAGGCCCTGCAACACTTTTTGAGCATGGTCAGAAAATGCTGCTCATCGGTACTAGAGGCTTCCGAGAACACGCGAGTCAAATATTATAGCGCAGCACGCAGCTTCCAATTTGCAATAAATAGCCGCGTATTCAAAGAAAAGAAAAAGAAAGTGCTCAATGTCGTGAGGCGCGCGTGACGTATTTTCTTTGCCATGCCATCCCCCTTTCATCGTGACGAGAGAAGAGAGAATGCAGTTGCAGCATGCAACAAATATTCGTAAGTCTGCTCGTACTGGACAGATTCTTAAAATTCTTGTGGTGTTGAATTGGTAGGCAATAAGCTCTTTTAGTGAATCCATTTCATGGTCACCTGAAACAGTGTTTTAGGGCCCCCTTAACAAAACACTCGCGTAAAAAAACACAATCGCTCAAGCGAGCGATGACACCTTTGGGTTGGTTATAACTTCAATGAAAAGCGAGCGGTGATATCGTCACCTATAAACGTATAAGCCATCTGCTAGCGGCCGTAGTGTTTCCTCTACGCTAGGTAGGTGTTCGTTACCTGCGCTCGTACGCTTATACTCGCAGATAAAAGATACGAGGAGAGGTTCTACGTTATCGATTTAGACTTTACAGAACATCACGGCGATGCCGACAGCGAAAACGCGCCGAATGTGCCCCAATAAGTGCTATGCCAATAAAATTGGGCTTCGAAGTTGCGATTATGTGCGAAAGACTCTCACCTGCCATCATCACTACTCTCCAAGGCAGGAGCGGCTGCTAATGCATTGCGTAGATCTATAAGTTTATCTTTATTTCCTTGGAAAAGTAGAATGACAGAGTTGGTCACAAAAAATCTGCTATTAAAAGCCAACTCCGGCGATTTTTTTACCATGCAGGGTAATCGTGCTTCTATGTTCCTGAGACACTCTTGCAACAAGCTCGATAGCTCAAAAGCACAGCAAATTTGAAGATATCTTTAAAATACGCAAAAAGATGCAATACCGAAACCAAAATCCAACCGAGCTCACTATCTACGCATGACATACTATTTGGTAAGAGCCGGGAGTCGTATACTGGTTCTGCCGGTTCGGAGTATGAAAACTGTGAAAACCAGCACGAGCAGGCACTCGCAGCAGAAGCGAGCACGCCCATCCATGCCAGCCAAACACCACAGAGGAAGGAAGAAAACTTTTCCGTGCCAAACACCGCCACCATCGCCTTGTGCTCAGCAGGGTAAACGCTGTAGCCGCCAAAGTTAGCGATGCCATCGGCTGGGTCACTTCCATTGACATGCCAAACATGACGTCACACAGACAGTGTTGCCAACAATTCTGGCAAACCAGGTGAGCATATCGAGGCAATCTTTAAAATTCATTTGCAAACAATCAGCGCATCTCTCAAGCATGTAATTTGGTATAAATGACGGAAATGTGCAAAGGAATGTACTAAGCGAATTTCACTGAGATCTATTAACCTTGAAAAATCGCCGGAGTTGGCCACTTTTCAAGTACAGCATCGTTCTCATAGTATACTGCACTCGACAGCTTCTACCATGCCTCCTCTACAACAGATGCATTTTTATTAATGCTAATTTGAATTGCTAAATTCAAATAACTTGTTTTTATTTTTTGCATGCAATTGCAATAAGCCCTCCAATGTATAGCAGAGATGACAATCTTCAGTTGCCAGTGAAAACTCTTTATATTTCTCAAATTTTGCTATCGTTAAGCGTGCAACTTAATTTATTTTTTTATTTATACCAATATGCCGCACACGAACTTGGCGTAAGCAGGAGGGGCAGCACACGTAAAAGAAATAAATATACAAAGATAGCTTAATATATGCGAAGGTAACTAATACAGTACAACACAGATTCAACAACAATTAAGGTAGGTGCACTAAATTAATGACACTCATACATAATGAAATAAAACAACATAAGTACTTAGAAAACATTTAATTTAACTAAATATACACTGCTAGAGACACTGAATGAAGTGTGGCGACATAATTACTGAATCTGGAAATCTATTGCACTCTGCGAGAAAAAAAAGCTATTTCTAAATGCTTTGGTTTTAGCGGAGATTGGTTTCAATCTTTTATACGTTTCTTTTTTCACAAACATGTAAAGCTAGACATGCTACAAGGTATAAGCCTCAAATATTTCCCACTGATACGGCCATGCAATAATTGCTTGCTTATAATTGACACTGTACTTCTTGTAAGACGTGACTTTGTTATGATGCTGCTCATCTTTATTATACTCTTTAACTAAATTAGGCTTCTTGTTTCCCAGAGACAATCGTAAAGCTTATGCTAGCACGAATAGTAAATTTCAGATTCAAAGCGAATAATGATTTGGTCGCATAGTTTCGGTTGAATAATTTTGAATCAGATTCATATCATATGAATGGCATATAAAGAATAATGAGCACATTTTTTATGACCCAAAGAACCTGCACAATATTTTTCAATTAAAACAACGCAAGGGCAAATGTCAATATTTCTAGTTCATAGGGAATTGGAAGCACCTTCGCATAGTAGCAGGATTTGACTTTTGATGTGATGAAAGTAATAACCAGCAAAATATGTTATGTTTTAAAATCTACTATACTTATAGCATACGAGACGGTATAAAAAGATTATTAACTTAAAAAGTTATGAACCGACAAGAATGTTGTGTGCTCATTTAACTGTGAAGTGAAGCTTTGCGGCATTACAAATATTCTTTAGTTAGGTGTACTCCCAGCATAGCACTCCTCAAATGCAGTGAAACCACCTTTACAAAGGCTTACATGGCAGTTTGTATATGTTTAGTCATTGGTTTCAAATGTACAAAATTTACAATAAGTTAAATTCGAATCTAGACAAATTTAGATGCTGTGACATTCTCTCAGATATTCAAAACAGTCGAATAATAGCACAAGCCTAATGAAGCTACCTGTATGAGGCACTCCGCCCGAGATTAATAAAAGCCATCACCCTTCCCCACCCCTCTAACAGCATGGCAACTTTAAGTACATTCCTCCTTTCATAAAACATTACAAATGATGACATCGTTACGTAGTGCAAATTAAAAAAACGATGCACTGGTGGGCTAGTGGTTAGTCATGATATTTTCATGGCTGTGTGCATCAACAACGAGGGTGGCAAATAAATATTAGGAAAGGCAAAAAGCATAAGCACTGACGAATATGCCGTATTTTCTCACATATGACACCTTGACAAAACATGCAGAAAATTTGGTGCTATTGTTACAGTGCATGTTACACGCTTATAATAATTTGCAAGATGACTTCAGTGCACGGCTGTGTGGGTATGAAAAAAAAAAAAGGCCTCGCGGGCCGCGACGCAAAGAAAGTGGCACTGACACCGACGGATGAAATTGAGAGTAGGTGGGGATGAAGGAGTGAAACTAGTCACAAAAATTAGGGTGAAATCGGGTGCTTAGCAAACCGTACGTTATTGGAGAAACCAAAAACTTGATCGGGCATGCGTTGGAGGAATTGAAAAGTCTTACTACCGAAAAAATACAGATTCAAATTTTTTCACGAGGAGGAACTCTGTTGGTTATGTAAGAAACTACCATTATCATGAATCCAATAACTTGATTCCTTGTCGAGTCCTTCATCCTCTTCTTGCATCTCTGAACGACTGTGGCAATTTTCAAAGTGTGGGATGCAACAACTCAAACGGGTAAGAGAATTAGTACAAAGAGAAAGGAAGAAACAAAGACAGAGGTAGTAAGAAAAAGAAACTGGAGAGAAATAAAGAAATTAAAGTGAAAAGAATATAGGGAAACAACGAGAGAAAAAGAAATAGAGGAAAAGAAAAACTACAAAAAAAGAGGAAGCGAGAAATCAAAAATAGAAAGGAAGAGAAAAATAAAGATATTAACATGAAAGCCCACCCAGCTCCACTCTTTTGTCAGGCTTGGCACCACTAATGTGAAGCTGCTTTAATTTTTTTCTTTTTTGAAGTCTTCTAGAATAAATAGTGGAGTGATTTCTATGAAAGCATAAAACTAATTTCCTTGAATGCACGGTCGCTCAATGCACAAGGACATTTATTTAAATTTTTGCAGTACTAGGTTGTAGTAGTAGGCGAAGGTGTGTTATGTGCAAAGACCGGTTATAACACTATAGAAAACAATACACTCAAATCTCGTTATAACAAAGTTACGCCTGCCACAAAAATATACGTGTGTTATATTTAAGAATTCATTATAAACGTTTATTAGTAATGCTGTATCTGTGACTATTTTTCATTTACTTTGTTTTAACCGATAATTCGTTACATCCATGCTTTTTATATTAGGTTTGAGTTTATTATACACATACGGCTATTGCCAGGAATCTGAAAAGTGGTGAAAAATACACTGACATCAACGATAAATGTACGTTTATGTTTCGCTCTAACGCAACCGCCCCCCCCCTTTTTTTTTTCAAATGCTTTTAAGAAGTTCAGTTACCCACATAAAAATGCAGAAGATACGTACAATGTCTGCATTTAGTTCAGACATCTAGCCGGATATTGACACAAATTCCTTGAAAGGAAAGTAGTATGTCGTTACTACATCTTGTAAAAACTGTGTCACATAGTACTTGAGCTTAATAGAAGAAAGCCATTGTTCAGCATAACTTGCTAATCCTGCTTAGCATTGTACCACACCTGAAGCAACACTGGCAAGATGGTAACGGATATACATATCTGGCAGGTGCAATCACAAATGCACAACCTTGAACACACGCATGGCATCATCGGTTCTTCTCACCTCACATACGGAGAGTCGCCTCCACAGATAAACAGGGTGTCCCCATCATAGGTGAGCCCTTTCAAGTCGGGCATCTGGATGATGTTAGGAAGGTTTCGCTTCAGCGCCTTCAAGTTGAACTGCCATTCATACAGGCGTTCACCCTTCTGAAGGTTGGCCAGCAGAAATTGACGCACGGCAACTTCCTACAATAGCAGACAATAGTTCAAACTGAAAGAACCATGTATATTTATCTAAAAAGTTTACTCATACCATATTTTCGTATTTTTCGATTTCACACGAAAATTATCACACATCACAACCATTCAGAACACATCAAATGCAATCGCTGCAAACTTCCCCAGTTTAGGACAGCATAACAGTTCTTCTAGACTGGTTGACATCTCTGCCTTTTTTCTCTCACCTGTTCCTTTCTTGCTTCCACCCTCCTTCAAATCTGCAAGCTCTAGTAGAAGACTAAATCATCCTTAGCAGAGAATTACCTATGTATTAATTTTTATTCAATAAAAGTCAAGCAAAACAACCTGTAAACAGCTAATGTCATACATCCTCCGATTACATGTATCAAATCATAGTTAAGCAGGCAGTGAAATGTCTGACGATAGCGTCGTTTAAATTTGTCTACATCCTTACCGGTTGCAGAACACCAGGTTACCACGGGTGCAAACACAAGTTGTTGGGACTGCTGGCTCAATCTCGTTGCGCATAGCTAAACTAAACAAGCACATCGGTGTTATTGAGTAAGTATATGTAAATGTATTTCAGTAACTTCTGCTGAGTAAATTTTCAGCAGCCTTATAAATGTGAACATGTTGTATTTTTCTACAATTCACTCATAGAATGGGAATACGTGTTAACAAAATATCATTATTATGCATAGCCTTATAAAGTGTTGCTGCCAGTGTGAACTGGTACTAGCATTACGCTAAGGCCATGGCATATACTGAACATTGAAAGCACTAAAATATTGTTTTGCTCCTCCATTCATGCGGCACGTGTGATTCTGACTTTTTTTGGCAATGATGAGAAAGCTACAGGGCGAAGCTTCTGTGCACGTGTGCAAGAAGTAGTCCGGTACGGTGCAAATTTATGCCGCGGTAGAAAGTGACGGCTGTGTGCAATAAGCATTTAGTACCATGTCCGCTCGTGACAAGAAAGGCAAGACTTTCCGTCATGTGCAAAGGCTGAAAGTGACAGCATATCTTGTAAAAAAAAAAAAAAAATATTTCATTAGTGTGTGCTGTGTCCTGTCTCAATGAGCTACCTGTCGGAAACAAAAGAGTATTTTTTTATATCTCGTGCAGCTAAATTGGGAGACTATATTCGTTAGTGGTAACATATGCACGATTTGGCTCTGTATCCTTTACTTCATTGCCAAGAAAAGTTTCAGCTGAGTATAGTGGCATGAAGTTCGCCTGCATATAATTATGCTCGTGCTAAAGGTTGTGTGAACCAGCAACTTACTTTTGGGTGAACTAATTTTTATAAGTGCTTTTGTTTTTTCGAAGGCTGAGAGTAGATCTGAATCAAATACAGTGACGAGAAAAAAAAGTGTAACAGGGTCTTTACAGTGGCACTGTACTTCAAGAGGATGCTAGCAAAACATAAAACTAGGTCATGAAAATATAAATGAGGTCTACAGCCAGCCTTCATCACAGTTCACTACTTCCACAAAATTCCAACAAGATACAAATTCAAATGACTTTATACACGAAGCAAATTTGCGTGTATATTTTTCATATAACCTATTAATTACTGTGCCTAAAGACATGCTTTCTAGACAAAAAGGAACACTCACGGGTATGTCATTCGCCAGAATACGATCAGCTTCCTTACGAGCTGCTGGGGAAGACATGTCTGGCGAGAGTTGAGGCAAAACAGTGTCCATGGAATTAATGTGGTTGACGAGGACATTGTCATGCACGACAATGGATGGCATGGTAACTGGAGACACATCCACTACCACAAGCCTTTCTACCATGGATGGCTGCAAGCACGAAGTTTACATGTACAAGAAATAAGCAGGGAAGTCACATGCTTAAAAACAATGCTACCAATGATAATTTTTACAGCATTCATGCATAAAAAAAAAGAGATATGGATAAAGGTACTGTCACTCTAAAATGAGATGTATAGTTATCAGCTGCAACAGCCGTACAACTCATATGAGTGACGGATGTGACAGCTGTGCAGACGTATCAGAAGAGCGAAAGACTACTGTCAACAGTAGTCAGGGTTACTGTCTCTTTAGTATGTTTATTATTAACTGATTAATTGCTAGATTGATTCTGAATCAACTGCAACCGTGAATTGCTTCCTATGAAGGCTTAAATTACACTAGTTGGAATGAACAATAGTGCTGCATCCATTGAATGTGACGGCAAAATTTTAAAAATGTATTGTGCCACTGTCCTCCCAAAGACAAACACCCTCTGATGCATTGCGACGCATGAAGAAAGTTCATGCAGAAAACTACTTTTATACTATCTGCATGTCTAGTTGGCCTGTAAGCAGCAAATTCAGTTCTATACTACTTGACGGTGACTTGTCAGTGCAAACGGCTATGACTGTGAGATGCTTCTCAAGCACAGGCACAAGCTTACGTCTATATGACTACTCCATCTTTCATCTTTTAGTTCCCTTCTCCCAGTGTGAGATAGCCAACCAGAGGCTTATTTTCCGGTTGCCCTCCCAGCGTTCTTTCCTTCTTTTTTTTTTTCCTCCTTCTAAGCCTCTTTCTGCCATGCTTTAATTACCATATTTACTCTACCCTACTGCAAGTTTTTTTTTTCTACATTTTTGGTATCTAATGCAGATTCCTGGATTATAATTGAGTACCAAAAGACAATTTTTTTTTCCCCTGGAAACAGTGAAACACTACCCCTTGCATCCAAATTGAGTTCGCGCTGCAATTCAGAAAGTACGGCACACAAGAGAGAGTGTTGGTCCCAGTAAAACTTAAATTGCACTTTTCACTGTTTTCTGCTGGAAAGCGACTTATTGACAAAAATAAACAAAACACTTCCTGCGATGAGAGAGCCAAATGCAAGATAAAAAGCGATGTCACAGCTTACTGATGGAAAAAAAATCAAATTTTACATGTAAGTTGTTGTTGATTCTACTGACCTGGAAGGGCAGCATTTACCTTATAATCATTGATAATTGTATTTTGTGGCCAAAATCAGGAACTCCAGCTGATTTTCACCACAGTGCGATGCCAAGACATGGCAAAGCACCCCAGCGCTCACCACTGTATAAAGATTACACTGTAAGACACCGCAGATTTACAAGAAAACAGCAGAAGAGTGTAATTCAAGGTATAACTTCATCTGCTTAAGGATAAACATAAGCCACAGCTTTTACCCTCGTCAAAGCGAATGTCATGGCTGTCCTTCCACCCATGCTGTGTCCGATAATGGCGACCTTGTCGAGACTATGCTCCTTGATAAAGAGATCTACATCATTGGCCATCAGTATGTAGTCCATCTCGTCAGTGTGAGGGCTTTCTCCATGGTTACGGGCATCCAGAACGAAAACCTGCATGAGCATGTACCCATCAAAGTTAAGCGGAGCAGTTTCGCTAGCCAGAACCGATACAATGGTGAGTATTGATGGCGTACGGTAATAATTCTAACCACCTTCGTTTCTTTGACGTGAACCTCGAAGCAAACGTGTTTCGAAATGCAACGATGAAAAATGCTGTCTTTGACCTGCATCAAAATACGGCACCCATGGCTCGGAATCAAATGTTTGTCCTTGAGCAGAGCAGCCGAATTAACATGTGTAAGTAAAAGAACTGCACATGGGTAGACTGGTTTCAACCCTTAACCTGTGCGTATTAGCTTCAACCAGGCCTTAGAGAAGCAACATCACAACGTATAGTTGTCATGTGTCGGATTCACATTGTTTAGGCAGTGAACATATCATGTGCAGCGAGCGGGGGCTGTTCCCCTTCTTCACTTTGGAATAGTGAATTGTTGAGGCCAATACAGGCGCTGCTTAATATATTTTGCCACTATTTGTTCAACATGCTTTTTTTTTCTTCATAGTAAAGTGGGACTGGCACGGCGTGACAATACCAACATCCACAAATAAGCAGATCACTCAGTACATCAGCATGCCATCAAAATAACGTGCTACCATGAAGGCGGATACGATATTCGATCGTTCGCGCCAAGACACCCGAAAGTCGTATATCCCGAGAAGTAATTTAGAACACCACGTAGAACGCGGATGACAAGCACCGGCATGTGCCGACCCGTAAGCACGCTAACGTGTTTCTTTCACGAAATGAACGGCACCATTTCCGACCAAATGATCGTTGACGGCCTTCTCCGCGAAGTTGCAAAGCATCTGATCGCGGAAATCGACATTCACTGCATACGTGGACTTTTACGATTAGCACAGGCGCTCATTGCACGCACAAACTTCGAACCGAAACTTGCAACACTAGTTCCGCGAGTCAACACTTCGCATACTAAACGGAAGAGCCCCGTACCTTACGTTTCGTCGCGTTCACCATCGCCTTAGATAAGCTTTTCCAATTGTTCTTGCTGCCAAATAGTCCGTGGAGGATGATAATCGGCGACCTCTGATCCTCGGCTTGAGTGGATTCGTAAGACGCGAAAGAGAGGGAGACATCTTTCGACCTGAAACGAGTTTGACGAAAGAATCTTTGAGTAAGCGTACGCACATGTCTCGTATTTCGTCTGCTGCTAGAGTTCAGAAGTTACGACCAGGCGGCACCGAAAGTGACTACGTACCCTGGCTGGGTGCTGTAACTCGCTGCGTGTGCCTTTAGAAGCGTCTCTCGGCATGCACTAACAACTGCCCGCGGTTGAAAGGATAAACATTTTGAAAATAGTCTACCGCACGACAACGACACACGCATATTTAATCGAAAAACTGGACTTGACCGGACACTACTCGTAGCTACGAAACTGACAAACCTAACTATTCCTAATTGTTTAGGTTTAGTAACGAATATGTTGCACAATATCTAAAATTAAATAAAAGCCAAATACCATTAAGAAACCTCTGTAGACTACTGTTTGTATTTTGAAACACTCAAGCTATAAGAACTGTAAGCAATAAAACACATTCTTTTTAATCTAAAGCAATACACAAGCGTGTAATAATTTTTTGTTCTGTTTTATTTGCTATTTGAAATGATTGAGAGTTTTGTTTTTGCAAGAAAAAGTTTTTTTAATGACTAGTTTCGTTTTAAACGGTAGCAACATAGAAGTGTGGCAGCTTGGGCTAGTTGGTATGGCACTTTCGGTTTGCCACAATGTGCGGCGAGCATTGCAGTGAAGCGGTTTTCCGGTTTCGCGTAAGAGCTCTGTGTCGTGCGTGCGTGCAGACAAGTTAGAACTTGGAGACGTAATTCACGAGTGCGGTTCATTCTTCTAAATAGAGCCGTCACTCATGTCGGCGGCAATGCTTCGCAAGGTTCTTTCCAGACCTCTCGGAGGGTGCAACAGTAAGAGCTTATTACTGCCTAACTTTCCAAACTTCGGCGGTTGTGAAGTGCGTAGTGATACACGGTCATACGCGTGAACTTTTCCTCAACGCGCTCTTTGGAAATTCGCTATTCTGTCGCAAAGTTGGGCTCGTTTAGTGCGTAAGACGAAGTAACATATGTAACGAGCTTTCGCGGTGTGACTGAGAAGCATGGAAAAGCTGTTGAAAAAGGTTGTTGAAGCCGTCGGCCTTGAATTTGCCATCTTTGTTTAGCTTATCGGCATCTGTTCGTTTAAGATAGTAGCTGTTCATGCTTAAATGCGGATGTACTTGCGCAAATAAAAGCGATTAACAAGGGCGTTGCACGCCGCGCGTATTGATTTTAATGTTTCAGTCGTGGCCGTTGTCCTCTGTGTGACCAGGTTCATACATCCGACGCCTTTCGTGAAGGGTGGACGTCTTGCCTTTCTAAGGTGGAGCAGTGAGAAAATAAATAAAAGGATGACAAACGGGAAAGACAAAAACGCTAACTCTCTGCATTTCTAATTGATACACGCACTGTCGTGCGCTATAGTGCAGGCATTCCCCAACCCCCTTGTTTACACCCTTGTGCATTCACACAAATCAAAGTCTCACACTGACACATTCAATTTGAAAGATGGCACAAAAACACAAGACCGGATTGTCTACGCACAAATTTGTTCATTCCCAGGCCGCGGTGTTATAAACCACTTTAATTGCTTGTTTCGAAATAAACCAGTTGCTGTAAACTGGGATTCTTGCAGCCTGACATTTGCCTCTGTTCAAACGTTTTACGTCTACTAATGCGTGTCGTTTGTCATTGCAAGTGACCGGTGCACGGGCGTAGCTAGAATTTTTTTTTTCGGGGAAGAGAGGGGGGGGGGGGTATTCGTTTGTGTTCGTGCGTGCGTTTGTATGTATGCGTGTAATATACGGGGGGCGGGGATTGAACCCCACTGGACCTATGCTCTCCCCTCTACATTGCAGGATGGCAGGCTGTCCGGAGCATCTTTGTTCAGCTTCCAGAAACGCACGAAATGCTACGCAAGACATGCAGAGAGTTCGCCGAAAAAGAGCTCAAGCCCGTTGCCGGAGTCATCGACAAAGAGCACCGGTATCCGCGCGAACAGGTTAGACGCTCGGAAAATTATGGTTGCACAGGAAGCAGCAGCCTCATTGCTTCATTTGCAAGAGCCGTGAAACGCTCTCGAAATAGCGAAAACAATCAACTTTTTGCTACCTGTGTTGGAAGTTAGTTTTAGCGTTCATTGACCGTTTTTATGTGCCGTTAAAAAATGTAACGTGTCAGTTCGGACGGGTGGTCAAGCAGGTTTTGTTTCCTCCACATGCTTCTAAGGGACAGGGGTATATTTACGAGTGGAAAGTTCCCCCCTTACAATTCACTTCTTTTCTAAGCTGTCTGAAATGAACACCTGCCATTTTAGTTGCTTTCTGGTTGTGTATTAAAGTGAAGCAAGTTATGCCAGCTATCCAAGTTGAGTACAGAACCGTACACATTCATGACTCACTTCTGAAATGGTCTTTACTTTCAGTAATAATATGTAGCATGGCAACCGCAACTGTAGGCGCGGTGGTTATCAATAAAAATCAACCCAGATCACTTCTTTACAGTCACCCTAGGCCATCAGTATGTTGGGCATTATCCAAAATAAATAACCTAATTGAGTAAAGGAAGAATAAAATAACTAAAGAATATGCTTGATCCCCTCGTCATAGTAATAGTAATTAGTACAACATAAAAGTGAACCATGTTATCACACTAGTTGATTTTTAATTGTACATTCAGCAGGCCCATAGCGGGAGAAGTATAATAGAGGAGGGTATTTTACCAAAAATAAGCCATAAAAATAGGTATTTCGCTAAAATAGTCAGTCTTAAGCAAGTGCTGGGATAAAGAACAAGAGTTTCACTCGGTGCTCATGACACTGATTAATAGTCTTCCCTTGTTTTCAGGTCAAGAAATTGGGTGAAATGGGTCTTATGGCCGTAGCCGTGCCAACTGAACTGGGTGGCGCAGGCCTGGACTACCTAGCCTACGCTATCGGAATGGAAGAGATCAGCCGAGGCTGTGCCTCCACGGGGGTCGTTATGAGCGTTAACAACGTGAGCAAACCTTCAATGTTCGAGTTGTGTGTCTGGTCTCTGTGGTGACTCTGCATTATGGAGTGGCTAGGAAATTGCTTGAACTCTGTACATACCCGAGACAGTGGCAGCTGAGGAGCTTTGTCAGCTCCCCGTCGCGGGGACCTAGTGGCTAAGGTACACGGCTGCTGACCTGCAGGTCGCGGGATAGAATCCCGGATGTGGTGGCTGCATTTTCAATAGAGGTGAAAATGCTGTAGGCCCATGTGCTCAGATTTGGGCGCACGTGAGAGAACCCCAGGTGGTCAGAATTTCTGGAGCCCTTCACTACAGCATCTCTCATAATCATATGGTGGCTTTCGTATGCTAAACCCCACAAATCAGTCAGCTTTGTCAGCTGTTGTTTAAGAAGAAAACCGCAAACAGAGCTTAGATCTGTTTCACATCAGGAACGCTGTTAAAACATTTGGACAAAGAAACTTAAAGTGTGATCAGGATAATAGGCATGTGCTTAGTGCTTCGTAAAGTAATATAATGCTACTGGTGTCTCTTCAGTGTGTAATGCAGCTTTATTTTTTACCAAACAGTTGGTGTGCCTAGTGCTTACTGAAGTCAAGGGGGTACATGGGAGCACTCTAGGGCTAGCTCTTTTAACCAAATTTTAAGGAGAACCCAGTTCCACGAGCCTGCCTCTCTCTCCGTCTCTCTTGCTCTCTCTCTCACATGCACACACACACACGCCTTCAAGGAAAAAAGACTCCGAGCACTGGATGCACTCTGAAAGCTCTCTGAAATCTCTGAAATGGCCACTTGAATTCGTCAGATAAGAAGCTGCTGGCGTGGCTCTAATAAGAATTTTGTTTTGTTACAAGAGTTTGTAGCGGCGAGAGAAGAGAGACGTGAGATGACGTCGAAGGCGGCCGATGGAGCCGTGCCGATCTCGCCACTTTATTCTACGCCCGAAGCGGAGCCACGTCGGTTACCAGCGTCCGCCACGCCAGGCGAGTCAGCTCGTTCTCATTCTCGCGCAGCTCGAGCTCGCGCCAGTTGCGCGAGAGACGCGGCGCGGTGATGGAAAAAATGACGATGGTGATGATGGCACTACAGGGCTCCCCCCCCTAGCGCTTTGCGCGATTTGAACGCATATGAAAAAAAGAAAGAGGGCGACAAATGCTATGTACATGAACGGCAGTCCATAAAGTGTTCCTTTGGCAAGTCCAGTTTGTCAACGTGTAAGGGCCATCAGTAGGCAGCGGTCTCTGGCGGGCGACACTGGGAGTTGCGCAGAGGACGCAGGAGGAAGTGCCGGGTCGCTGTGCTGGCCAACAAGCGGGTCTCACGGTGACCTGGTCGGACAGGCCGAGAGTGGACCGTGTGTCGCGAGGTCTTGACAGGATGGTGGGTGACAATGTTGGCGCTGGGTGCACAGGACACTATACTGCCGCCTGTCGAGATTAGAAGTCCCGACAGGGTCCCATGATGGTGGTGGTGATGGTGGGCATGCGCCAGTATCTGCGGCTGGGTGAACGTCGGTATCTGCACCAGGGATTGGTGCTGGTCTGCCTGGAACGCACCCAGTGTGGGCTGGGCCAGCATGGTCTGCGTGGGCAGCATGGACTGCAGCTGTTGCAGCGTCAGTGGCTGTCCCAGGACTATGGCAAACGAGGGCGGCGACATCATGCGTGGCGGTGCCAGAAAGATGTTGGGCCTTGGCCCCAGGTTCTGTGGAATTGCAAGCGTCGGGGTGCCAGGCGGTCCTGGATGTCCCCCATGGGGCCTGGGCCCCGTCTGAGGTCCCAGGGTTAGGCCCGTGGCATGGGGTGGCTGCAGGGCCAGCTGGACCTCCTGTATCTGTCCGAGAGAGCTCTGGGTCTGCCCCAGTGCGCCTTGTATCAGAATCGGGCTGTGGCCCAGGCCCGGAATGTACTGGTTCAGCAGGAAAGTGCCGTGCGCAGGTCCAGCCGGAAACATGCCCGGCTGCGCTGCCGCGGGGTTCCCGATGAGCAGTGGACTCCCCGTGTTGAGCCCCATCGCGGCTCCGCGCTGCACCGTGGTCGCAGGCTGCGGCGCCGGTACAGGCGTGGGCCGCGGTGTGGCCTTGTGCTGGGTCGCCCAGGGAGACTGGGACCGGGTGGTCGCCGCTGCCGAAGGCGTCGTCATGTTCGCGCTGCTGCTCGACAGCTTGGGCAGGATCTGTGGCTGTTTCGGCTGGATGAGCCGGGGGGCACCAGAGGTGCGAGGACTGGGGCTGGCCGAAACTACCTGTGCGACGCCGGGTCTCGACGCAGGTGCCTGCTGCGGCGCCACGGGCAGAGGGGCGACGGTGGCAGTTGCTTTGGTGGTTGCCGGTGTCGACGCCGACGATGAGGGTAGGCTCTGGCTCCACGAAGGCACGGCGCTGGGGCCCGTCGTAGACCACGAAACAGAGACAGGGGCAGGGAGCGGGGACGCCGAGTGCTGTCGGCTGCTGGCCGGGTAGGTGCAAGTGGAATGTGGCGAGGCACCCGGCAAGCCATTGCTGGCACCAGTGGCAGGTGGCGGAGCGGCAGGGGGCACCGTCGAGGAGCTTACCAGCAGCTGCGGCGAGGAGGAGGCCGAGACGTCTGAGCTGGTGGTCGCGGAAACGGCGAGGGCCACGGTGTCGCGTGCCGTCGCTTGCTCTGCGTGCGCTTGCGTGCGTACCTTGCTCTGCGACGCCAGAGAAACCTGCCTGGTGCGGGTAAACGGAAGCGGACGGTATGTGTTGCCGCTGCGGGCGAGCACCGCAGTGCAGAGGGCATCGAAAGGCTGCGGGCTGGTGCTTGAAGTGGCAGCGAGATGGCGCAACTCTACCGGAAGGGCGTCGATAAGAATGGCGTGCATCAGCAGCTGGTCCGTGATGCCATTCACCGCAAGAACGGCGTCGAGCTGCATAAACCATACCTTGGGGTAGGTCGATTGGTACGGCGGCACTGGCGGGCAGAGTTGCGGGAACATGGCCGCGGGCCGCTCGGCGAAGGGCGTGTTCTCCGGGTCACCAATGTAGCGGCGAGAGAAGAGAGACGTGAGATGACGTCGAAGGCGGCCGATGGAGCCGTGCCGATCTCGCCACTTTATTCTACGCCCGAAGCGGAGCCACGTCGGTTACCAGCGTCCGCCACGCCAGGCGAGTCAGCTCGTTCTCATTCTCGCGCAGCTCGAGCTCGCGCCAGTTGCGCGAGAGACGCGGCGCGGTGATGGAAAAAATGACGATGGTGATGATGGCACTACAGGTTACTACAAGTTACTACTAGCGGTTGATGCTCCCGCTTTTTCTTCTTTTTTGTTCTGTAATTTTTTATGGTATTCTTTTAATATCGAATGCAGAGCAGCATTCATTTGCCAACAAATAATCATTGTAGTCTTCACTGGATGCTGTTAAAGGTCAGTTCACGTGGGCTGTTTGTTCAGCATCACCTATTGGACGGGGTTCTTGATATGCTCCGATTTTCCTTTCCCTTTTAATTAGCACTGCACACTTCATTCAATTAGTGAGTAGGTAAGTACTTTGCCTTTGCTTTCTTTAGCTTCATATGGCAGTGTGTATGTTGAGTCACTGACGGTGTACTGCACTTTCACCGACTCGACAAGCCTATACTGATAGGCTGTTTAATTATGTAGAAGTGCAACTATCCTAGTTCAGATTATGCCTCTTTATTCCTTGGAACTAAAAGCCTCAATGACAGTTGTATAACCTATTTAACATAAGACGGCTGCTCTCGATACCTTCTGACTTTTTCTAATTTTTGGGGGTGTTGACTTGTTTTTTCTTGGGACAAGTCTCTGTACTTAGGTGCCATACTCAAATACGGCTCTGAAGCACAGAAACAGAAATTCATTCCACCGTTCACCACAGGAGAGAAAGTTGGCTGCTTCGCCCTCTCTGAACCTGGTGAGTGTGCTTGCTTTAATAACGAAAAGTCATCATGAAAATCGGACAGGACAAAATGCATGAAAAAGATACCGAATAGTCACAATTAATCGGGAGCGTCCTGCTCTATGGTAGCTGACATACAGGTCTTGGATCTGACGCGTAAAGCTTTTTTTTTGTTTTTGCTCTTTTTATATTGAATGCTAAGAAAGAGGTGGAAAAGCACATGTCACCTCCACAGCTATCACTTCTTTACCGGATGTCATATTAAGGCAATAGCATCGAAGAACAAGTTCACAAGAACTCCGGTGTCAGTGTCGGTGGTGTTAGTGGTTGTGCCTCTAGTTGCGAGTGTAAAAGTAGCATTGGCCGTGAGTGACAATTCCAGATACGTAGATTCAAATAAATATAGGAACTGAAGGGCATTTTCACTTTAGCTTTCTTTGCAGCTTAGTGAAGCGAAGGCAGTCTAAGATGACAGTGTGTGCATGCATTCAGATATTGCTATCATGTTAAACTTCTAAATTGGATGTGAAACTCAAGGGTCCTTTAATTTTTTTAGCTTGACACAATAGTATGCTTGCCATATGGAGGATAGCAGTGGGGCTCTTAGCAGTTGACCGAAAACCACCTTAAGCAGTTGATGCAGCATATACAGGGTCAGCCAAATCTAGGGTGAACAACTCATTAGTATTCAAAGCTTTATAGGAGCTGATGTTTATTATACCATACGGAAAGTTATAGAGTTGTTTATGGACACCATTATTTGACATCACATGACAGATATTTGCTCTGTGAAGTGTAAGCTTTAGTGTTGCCGGTTGGAATACTAGAGAAGTGCTCACTTTAGATATGGTTGACCCCGTACATAGAGGCACGTTGCTTCGTGAGCATCTTAATTGTCTGGAAAGTTATCGTGTGATAAATTCTATCTGTAGTGACTGAAGCCGCATTACAGACTACACTTCACAGCACTCTTTGTGCCTAAATATCTGCCATAAAAATGGAAGCGAGCCATCATCTTCTGCACTAAGGCTGATAATCTCGCATGGATTGCCCACTTTATATTTGCTTCTGGTATGCAGAATTCGGCACCTCTTAAGACTTTCTCAGGGACACATGCCTTATAGTCCTAGTTAGGCGAAACTCGGAGCACCGTTGCTTTACGTGCTAATTGTGCCATCGTATTTCATTGCTGTTCATGCGTATATTCCTTCTAGGCAACGGCAGTGATGCGGGAGCAGCTTCTACAACCGCAGTTCTGGAAGGGGACCATTATAGGCTGAACGGTACCAAGGCTTGGATAACGAATGCATACGAGGGTGAAGCAGCCATTGTAAGTGTTCTGGTTAAGTTATGCTACAAGACAATAGGCTCTCTTTAAATGGAACCTGAGGGGACTAGACCATTTGTTGCATTTAGCAGGATTTCCCTGTATTAAGGTATGAATGAAAGTGTAGAAATAAAGTACAAGATCTGTCACATTAGAAGCGGTTGTTTCATTCACATAGCAGTTCCATTTAAAAGACCCCTGTTTATTAATTGTCTACTGTATAATGCATTTCCGAAACAAGCAATGAGTTTGTTAGCCTTTACGCAAAAAAATTTATAACCATTTTTAGACATCTCTTCATTAGCTGAAGCTTTATGCCATAAAGTCTAGAATAAATGAAGAGACTGTACTGTGTCACTGTCGTGGTACCACACAGTAGATATGTTTTAATGGGGATCTGAATGTCTCGGCGTTGAGTGATGATTGTGTTGCAGTCTACCCTGAATAGGTCTAACATAGACATAAAGAATTTGGATCTACGTTGAACAGTATTACTTTAAATATCTGCTGCATAACTACAATACTGTATATAGCAAGAATCCTTGGTAATACGAATCTCACAGGGTCGCCAAAAATGTTTGTATTATCCAAAATTTGTATGACCAGAAAGCATGGAAAATCATTACATCACAAGAAAAACTTCGCCTATATTTTCATTTGTTGTTTTCCTGAACCGCAGCAATATCTTGAAAGGCTTTGAATGATCACCACTATAGTCCTTAGTCTTCAAAAATCATACTTCTGCTCGTAAGTGTATGGCATGCGTACGCATGTGTAACTAATGAACCAGATGTGTTGTGAACCGCGACAGCTAGTAGCCCCTTGCAAATCTTAGTAAAATTCTTCACATGACGCCAGGGTAGTGTGGCAAAGGTGCCTTGAGAAGCGCTTTGCACGCAATAAATATAGGCCAAAAGATTTTTTCACCACCTTCATTCGTTACTTTTTTATCGTGGTGTTGTTCGAAATGCTTCCTGGGAGATTTGTGGGCGTGCCCACACAATTAGGAGGTTCGGTCAAGATTCCTGAGTCGCCCATGAAAATTCGGGAGTTGCCAGGTATCTGCATCCCCGACAATCATACATGTTGACGTCGCGATGCTTAGTTATTTCAACAAGACTGCTCATTTCCCCTTTCGATTGTTGTGTCCATATTTCGTAAGATGTCTGATCACGAGGACATTGTTTTCGTCAACTTGGCAGGCACGTGTAAGCACAGTATGACAGCGTTGGGTCAAGCGCAGCAGCACGCATCAACGTGTTGGAAAGAAAAAAAAGCGCTATGCCAATGCCATCAGTAACCTAAATGGGAAGGCATACGAATTCAGCGCATTAAGGAATTCATGATCCAAATATCAGTCTCTGATAGTAAGATGCGCCGGTCTGTAGGACCGTGGTGCTCATGCTGATGCTCGGGTTTCCACCTACGTGCACTATTGCCACGTCTTCTGCGACAGCATGGACAGCACCTGCTCGTGCTTGTGCGGTTGCGCACGTTTGTATCAAACGCCACTGGGTGAAGATTGATTCACATCAACTGTATGTACTCTATTACATTGAAGGCTAAGCGGCTTTAAACAAGGCCACAAAAAAAAGTAAAAATAAATTCTGTCACCCGGAAATTTGTACAAGCTATGATCACATTGCCAAGGTTCCACTGTAGTGCTATGCATGTGTTGAGATCCTTTTCACTGTTCCACTTGAGATGTATCAAATGCCAGGTCATTATTGCTTATCTCACCTACGGAAAAAAATTTGTATCGGTTTAACAGGAGCGTTCAGTAATATCATGCTTCGAAAAAAAAGATTTGCAGCTATTTCATGTTGTCATGACAGTGCTGATTACAATTACGAGTGCTTATCAAAGTTATGTTGGTGCAAATAAATTTGTGGATCCTGCCGACCTTGCAACAGCACAGCAGGGCCCCGCCCTGCTAATGTCACGGCATACAGCTCTTCTATAGACTAGAATTGGCAGCCCTCTCTGAAGTGGGAAGCCACTTTTTAAGCCGGCTGCAGAAACTGATGTCACAAAATGAGTGTGACGGCATTTAGCCTGTTGTTCTCGCAGGCTTGCCACCAGCTAGTGGCGTAGCCAGAGATGGGTAAAAACCTGGAATCAAAATCACATCTTCCCTCGGAAATACCTAATCCCTTATTACTTATAAGGTCTTCTATTTTATTCGAATTTTATAACTTGTGCTTTTTGAGGAGTGAAACCGAGAGCATTGCGCGGCAACGTTGAAGTGTAGAGGTGATTTAAAGCAGCAAGCTGGTCGACGCACACAGGTGATGGCCACCGTGGACAAGTCCAAAAAGCACAAAGGAATCAATGCTTTCATTGTGCCAATGCCGTCACCTGGTCTGAGCTTGGGCAAGAAGGAGGACAAGCTGGGAATCAAGGGCTCGTCAACGGCCCAGCTCATCTTCGAAGACTGCCTCGTGCCGAAGGAGAACCGGCTGGGTGAAGATGGAGCCGGCTTCAAGATCGCCATGGTGAGTTCACTTGCAATTAACCAAAATCGGATAGCCCCGCTGTGGTGGTCTAGTGGTTAGGGCACTCAACTGCTAACCCAAAGGTCACGGTATCAAATACCAGCTGCAGCGGCTGAATTTCCAATGAAGGCAAAAATTTTTGAGGCCCGTGCACTTAAATTTAGGTGCATGTTAAGGGGAAATGCGATTAAAAAAAACGTTTCGCTAATCTGTAGTCTAGAGCAATGAAATTTTTTGTTGTGTATAATACGCCTTTAGGCTGATTTAAAATATGTAATTAGTTCCATACTAATGTACAGTTTTCATTTTGTGCCATGACAATCTATAAAGTATAGTTAGTTTTGGACAAACTTTTTATACCATTCAGCTGCTATAGCCTTGAGCCATTAATGGCTGATATTGCTTGACATTAACTAGAGAATGCAAATAACTATCAAGAAAGTGCATAAAAATTACTGTAAGTTTGTAATAATTATATATGCAATATCATGTTTAAAAGAAAATACTTCCACTCTTCACATGATAATAAATATTTGGGCGAAATTTTATCTCACATTGTCAATTAGAAGTACTCAAAACATGTCTTAACTCAAGATGTCGTCCAAAAATGGATCTTGAGAAAAACGCATTTCAAAGGTATAAGTTAATGAACATCTATGTGGAAAAAATGTGCTTCTTAAAATGATACCTTCTATCATGAGAGCTTGGCAGTCATTGTTATTTGGAGTATGTGGTTTTAGTGAACTCCTCATGCAAAGTGAAATGGCGAATCGGAATCTATTTTTGCAGTCACATTATATAACTTTAGCCAAAACGTGATCAGATTAAATGCAGGGAAACGAGTCATTTCCAAGGGACATTGACTGCGAGAAAAAAAAAAAAGTAAGGTATTAGGCCAAAAAACGTATCATGCACAATCGTATTAACAAAGTTATACTGTGCATCTGCAAGATTGTTTACTTGCTTGCAATTGGTACAAGCAGCACCAAATCTTGATGTCTGATATTGTATTTGGTGATATTTTTCTTTTAAAGCAAGAAAGGTTGTCGTTATCAGTAGGCTTGTAGTACCAAGTTTCTGCGCCTGCTGGGCTTACTGAGAGCATTCCCTCGCTTGTGCAGTATTGGTTTGCGTGAAAATAATTGCCATCAGTACCGAATGCCATAATGGCCTAGAATCTCTTTTTCCCCGCTTTTCGCAGAGTGTTCTAGACGCTGGTCGCATCGGCATTGCAGGCCAGGCACTCGGGATTGGCCAAGCAGCCTTGGACTGTGCAATAGAGTACTCTGGCAAGCGGGAATCCTTCAACCAACCTCTCCACAAATTCCAGGCCGTTCAGGTAAGCTGTAAAGTTGGTGTAATGGAGTCGAGTGAAAACGGCAAAAAATCTCCTGTGCACATCTTAACAGCGGCATTCAGGTTTTTTGATGCGAAGCAGCTCTTTGACTAGCTTGTGTAACGCTGTGTCTTCGTCCGCGTCGCTGCCCTCGCCGCAGGTGTTGGAGCGGTGCCAAGTAGCTCACGCCCTCCTAGCAGTGCATGGTGACGTCTCTCGCCCTCTTCACCGCTCACAACGCTTCAGCCCACTCGTCACACGGGCATCATCTCACCCGCGCCTCCTCTCTCCATCTGTCGGTGTAAAGAAGCCCTGAGCCGGCCGGTGCGCTCGCTGCACGGGCGTTGAGAATCTCGTGGCATCAGCATTGTGGACAGTGTGCCGCTGCTTGCTGTGCGATCGTGCCGACAGTCGGGACGCCGGCGCGGCATGCTTCCCGTTAGTGCGCGCGTACCTTTGCGGGCTGTTGCTGGCGTAGCAAGGGTTAGCGAAGCCGATTGCGTTCGCGAATGGCGACATCAACACTGATGAGGCGCGAGCCAGGAAAGCCAAACACAAGCGTCGACAGTGGAAGACCAGCGACACGTACGAGATGCGAGTCAAAAACATCAATCTCATTCGGAAATACAGATGGCGTGCGGGTAACATGGACAAGACGCAAGCCAAGGAAGCCGAGGGCAAGCATCTTCAATGCATCCCGCCTCCCGTGTTTTTGCATTTCAAACAAACGTTTACTGGGCTTCGCTTCAAACCGTTCTTTCAGCACCCGCGTCGACGCCAGTTTCGGCTGGGTCAATGCCGTGCTCACCGCAGCTGCTTCACAATCCATCGGGGTTCCCTTCAGGGAGACGGGTTTTGTGGCCCTCTTAGTTGTTTCTTGCAGCAGCGTTGAAGCCAACGGGAAGGGCGCAAGCTCGTGAAAATTAGTTTGCCTGCATGCATTCCTGGCCCATTAATGCAACAACTGTTTCAGTGCTGTAGCTGTTAGCAGCATTTATATGAATGTGACAGCAAAGCTTTGCTGTCACATTCATGCTCTTTTTTTATTCTCATTTTTTCCCTCAATTACGCTCATCGATACACTTTTTCAGTAGTGCTTTTCAACCTTCAGAACAAGCGTAAGCAAACACCCCTCCAAATATTCTCACTCACACTGCGTTATCAGCTTGGCATCTCATTGGCGCTTGCTCTCCGACGTCACCGCTTACCATAGCCCAGAGCAGGATATCGATGCGATAGGTGTGGCTGGTTCTGGAGGGCATGATATTGACGTGATAGGTGTGTTCGCTGCTGAAACGGTGCACAGAACTGGCCCTGAAAAAGTTCTCGTGGCGCAGTGCGCTTGCAAAGCCGTCTTATCCTTGTTTTGTTTTTTTGTTTTTCACTCAAACACACTGGTGTAGGCCAGCTGGTTGCTCTGTGCCACATTGCCCAGAGAACATGTCAAAAAGGGCCTGTCTATCTGTCGTCACTGGGCAGCTTGTTTATTTATTACGTGTGCAGTTATGTGCTGCCATAGGTATGCTTCTTGTTCACAATACAGTTGAGCCCACATATAACGGCCCCACTTAAAACGAACTTTCAACTAAAACAAACAATATCCGCGTGACCGTGAAAGTATACATTGGTTCAAAGGCACAAAATCGCACTTACAACAAACCTTTCAGAGCGCCGCTGATCGGTTACAGCAAATGGAGTCAGCGCTCCACCGACTTGCACGTTTTTTTCTGCCACTCAACAAAACGTCGAAAGTGTGACAGCTTGGCTTGAGCGTAATCCATGCATTAGGTGCCGTGTTTCGAAGCGCTTGCGCATAGCTGTTGACCACCTGGCAGCCTGGCACCCAATTTGCCGCTTTGGGGGCCCCGGTTTTCAGCTGTGGAGATGAATATTTCGTGGGTGGCGGTGACGGCTACATGCACGCTAAACTGTTTTCGCGAGGCCGACTTCGTCGTCAGGCGCGATCCGAGCCTGAAGTTTCCGAACAGGATCACTCCGGCGGCGATTTGTGGCAGTGCATTGTCAACTCCGACCTGGGAGAGCAGGTGGGACATCTTTTGCGATGGTTTAATTACGGCTGATGATGATGCCGAGACTGCCGAACCGTGCACGGATTAGGGCATTGTGAATGAAGTACATGTCGAGAGCAATTTGGAGGAATTGGATTGCAAGAACGACAATACTTTAGAGCCAGTGCCTCATGCAGCTCGGTGAACGAGCACCCTGCCATTTTAAATGAACTCGAGACCGCCCTTATCACTTCTGCTTTTCGAAACACGTGCGTCATGGACTTTTTGGGTGAAAAAGGTTTGTGTATTCTCCTGCAACTTTTTTAAAAGCTGTGTTTCATTTACAACGAACTTCGGGATACAGCGAACGGATGCCGCGTCAGGCTCACGTTCGTTACTAGCGGACTTGACAGTATTTATTTCAGGTCTCTACTGCTTGTCAGACGTTAAATCTGCATGTTGAGTTTTTCAGTTGAGAAAGATGAAGGGGGAGCTGTTCCAAATAGCACCAGCTATCGCATATGTGATAATGTTCTGTGATTATGTACTCATATTACTTACTCAAGTTGACTAAAATAGCTACTGGATATTTTGGCGTCAGATAAAAGTTTAATAATTCGTGAAATTAAAAGTTCTTGAGAGACACCAGCTCTTTTTATAAAAACTGATTACATTAATTAGAGTAAGCAGTATGTTTATGTACTTGGAACGTTTTGTTTTAGTCAGCGTAATTTGCAAGAAACTGTAGTGCTATTATTTTCACTTTCAAAACATGTCATGCACGGCACTTCAGTTTTAATACCATGTAATGGTCTAGACTTATCAACACTTCCAGCCACTGCATTGACCCATGAAATCTTGCTTCTTGACTTCGGCAAAGTTTTAGTTATGAAGACCTATCTTGTGCCATCTTCGACCAATTGCACTTGTGCTCACCGGGGCACCCAGAAGCCAAGATGATCAGACGAAACAGCACGCCAGTGCGATTTGATGAAGATGGCATGAATGAAATGTGTAGCATTTCATTCTCCCAACTTTTGTGCCCTGCACCCTTGGAATTAGGCTGCAACATACCAATTATTTATTATGTCCTCTATTTTATTAACTGCTAACGAGCAAAGAGCCCCACAAGCATGTCAGAGCACGTACTCCACCATGAAACTCGAAAGCCTAGGTTGTATTAAAAGCAAGGATGTCATCCTAGTACTAGTTCTTTTCGATAGTAAAAAGAATATGAGTGGAAAATTCGTGCAGTTGAGGCATGACAGAAAGCTACTTTGAATATCAATTATGAGAAGTGAAGTGCAAAGAAATGTCAGACATCCTGATGTCACGATTCAGGCTCACATCCAGGAAATACTTTTTGTTTTTTCTTCTTCTTTTGAGGGCTTTGACTCTTTGAGAAAAGCAGCTATTTTAATTTTTTTAATACTTCCCCCCCCCCCCATTATATAATGGGATAAGTGTACCCCTGTCCTTGTCCCTCACCACCCCCTTCTTGGTTTCGGGGCTGTCGTGAATATATAGAAATTTAGGGCTTTCCACTGGCATTCGAGCTCATTTCACCTTTTGGAATAATTAATATATAAATATACATCTACACCTAAACCTCATTATAACAAAGTAGTTGCATTTCACGCAAAAATAACTTTGTTATATCCAAAAATTTGTTATAAAAGTACATTTAAAACACTGCAGCTATTGCAAGACTATTGTTCATTTACTTCGTTATAAACCATACTTCGTTATATCCATGTTCATTATATCGAGGTTTGTGTGTATGCGTGCACGTTGCACTTTTTCTTATTAAAAAATAGTGAAATCACTGCCACTTAACAACTTACTGAGTTGTGTTCCGAAATGCGTGACTGGCGACTGCTCCAAAGGGGCGTTTTAGCTGCTCCAGAAGCTGTGCCAAAGCGCTTCCGGTCAATCACGTCACTGCAAGTGGTGTTGCCGAAGACACCAGCATAATAAGCATAGGCTTGTTATTTGGTGTATTCATTAGACTATACCTTTCTCAGGCTAAAGTTGTTTATGACTGCAGTTTGAAACTATTTTTTCTTTCTTAAATAGCTTATTTTGTACTTTTTTTTCCTCTCTAGTTGAAACTGGCAGACATGGAAGTGCGGTTACAAAGTGCCCGCCTGCTAATGTGGAGGGCGGCTACGTTGAAAGACGCTGGCCATAAGTTCACAAAGGTGGGTTTTGTTACGTTAAGTAAAAGTTGCATGGACACACTATAAATGTCTTGAAGACTCTGTGCGCATTTTGTCTGGCATGTAAAAATAGCCACCTACTAATAGGTGTAGCGGTGCCATAAATAGTCAGTTATGATTAAAAAAAGTAATCATAAATGGATTGCTGCATCACATGCAAACCATGGCATGCTAAATTGTATAGGTAGGCTAGCTTACACAATTTGAGAAAATACTTGTCAATTATAGTCTTTCTTAATGTTTTCATAAATGCGGTGGGGAACTTAATGAGTACGGTATGTGTTAATATAATAATGATATGATATTTTGGACATATGTTCTATAGTAGGCACATTCATGTATACCAGCATTGCTGACAACCTTGGGAAGGTTGAGCACTAGCCTTTTTCCATCCCATAGAAATGTCACTGACGCATCACATGGCTATATCGTTATTGTGGGCAGTGTTGCGTGTATAACGTCAGGCTTCGTAGGTGTGCTGCGCGAAGGCAATGCACTGGTGCGCACTCTTTGCTTTACCCCGCAGGTCGCGGGTTCGACTCCCGGCTGCGGCGGCTGCATTTCCGATGGAGGCGGAAATGTTGTAGGCCCGTGTACTCAGATTTGCGTGCACGTTAAAGAACCCCAGGTGGTCAAAATTTCCGGAGCCCTCCACTACGGCGTCTCTCATAATCAAATGGTGGTTTTGGGACGTTAAACCCCACAAATCAACTCTTTGCTTTACCCTTTGCTGTAATACACTCATACCCCATTACAACCATTTTAATGAAATTGTTTGTTATATGCAGAAATTTGTTATAAAGGTATATTCCTAACACTATACCAATTGCAAGACTACTCTTCATTTATTTCGTTATAACTAGACTTGTGCGAATATTCAAATGCTTCAAATATTCGAACGAATAGTAGGGTATTCGAGTTTGCTTCGATTCGAATTCGTATTACTGAAAATTTTGAAGTATTCGCAAAGAACGACTAAATGCATATTAATCCAAATGTACTGCTTGTAAAGAGGGTTTCACTGCAATATAGCGGTGCTGAACCATGAAAAAATCTGTTCAAGAGAAATCCGCTCTGCCGTGAAGCCCTCTTTCAAATTTAAAAGGGCCCTGCAGCACTTTTTGAGCATTCTTAGAAAACGCTGCCGATCGGTATTTGAGGCTACCGAGGACACGAAGGCCAAATATTATAGCTCAGCACGGGGCGTGCAATTCACAATAAATTTTCAGTCAGCGAGAAATTGCTCTCTTCTCTAGGCAAATCACTCCTCAAGCTCAGAAAGCACGTGTGACTTATTTTCTTTCCCTGTGCCATCCCTCCCTGCTTAGCTTCCATTAGCTTCCAGCGCTTTCTTCGGGACGAGAAGAGAGAGTGCACTTGCAGAGTGTGAGAAATCTTTGCAAGTCCGCGCATACTGGACGGAATCTTAACATATTTGAGGTGGTGAATTCATGAGGCAATAAATAAGCTTCTTCAGTGAATATATTCCGTGGCTACTTGAAAAAGTGCCGCATCGCTCATTTAAATGAAAATATCACTGTCAAATCAATTCAATTTATTAAACTTAAAAGCTAGTTATGGCAGCTTATATGCTCTAAGTATAATAAATTTTAAAATGTTGGGTATTTTAAGAGTTACGACTCGCATCCTGCTGAAAGTAAAATCCTGCTACTACTCAGTTTTTTCGGCTTCCGTTGAACGAAACAAAACATGCCATTCCCATAGAGGCCCTATTTCAATTTTTAAAAAATATTGTGCAGGTTAGTTGGGTCACGATAAATATGCCCATTTTTTAATGTAATATGTACTAATCGAATTCGATTTTAAGTTATTGAACGAAAATCACTATTTGCCTCGAATTCGCTTCGACCTAAAATTCATTATCCGCAGAAGCCTAGTTATAACTGACATTTTGTTATATCCGTGTTTGCCAAATGGACCTGCAGGTCGCCGCAGCGAATCCCAGCTGCGGCGGCTGCATTTTCGATGGAGGTGCAAATGTTGTAGGCCCGTGTGCTCAGATTTGGGTGGACGTTAAAGAACCCCAGGTGGACGAAATTTCCGGAGCCTTTCACTATGGTGTCTCTCATAATCATATGATGGTTTTCAGATGTTAAACCCCACATATCAATCAATTAATTAATCAATCAATCGTGTTCATCATATTGTCACGTTACAACGTAACTGTAACTTGCTGATAATGGCACAGAAGAATGTCAAACTGATCGAACAACGGCAGTGCGACTATTGTTTTTCTCTGCACGCGCATCTTTGTCCTCTTCTGAGCAGCGGCACATACAAGCATGCCAGCATCTGTGGAAATAATAGTTTCTTGTACTAGTGGCATTACCCCCCTTTCCAAAGGACATCGTCCCGATGTCATAACATTATTGCCAGATGAAAACACGCACGATAAGCAGTACACAATGGGGTGTTCACAATCACTGTATGTCTACTCAAGGGAGTGTGACGAATAGTCAGCGTTGGTAAAATGGTTTCATCCTCGAAACATGAACGACGTGTGGCTATTGTGAACGGCGGGATTGACGAGCCATGTCCTCGTCAAGAACCTCGTAGTTCACTTCACTGAGACGACGGAGAACTCTATAGGGACCAAAATAGCGGCGTAACAACTTTTCTGACCGGCCCCGTTGTCGAATGGGAGTCCACAACCATACTCGTTCTCCGGGTTGATAAGAGACATCGCGACGACGAGCGTTGTACCGCAGTGAGTCGATGCATTGTTGCTTATGGATTCGTTCGACTGCAAGCTTACGAGCCGCGTCTGCCAGTCTGATAAATTCGTTCGTCTTGACACTAATTTGGTGTCTGTCTGGTAGAAGCATGGCATCCAGCATTGTAGTGACCTCCCTGCCATGAAGCAACCGGAATGGTGTGAATCCAGTTGTTTCTTGCACAGCGGTGTTGTAAGCGAACGTGACGTAAGGGAGGATCTCATCCCAGTTTTTGTGGTCTTGGTCAACGTACATGGATAGCATGTCAGCGATCGTCTTGTTTAGTCGCTCTGTAAGGCCGTTGCTTTGTGGGTGGTATGCAGTAGTTTTTCGATGTGTTGTGCCGCTAAGCTGCATGACGTCTTGTATCATCCGGGCGGTAAAAGCTGTGCCACGATCAGTTATGACAACTGCTGGTGCTCCATGTCGGAGGATGATGTTTTTCATAAAAAAGTGGGCGGTCTCAATGGCGGTGCCACGTTGTAATGCCTTCGTTTCGCAGTAGCGTGTCATGTAATCAGTAGCGACTACAATCCAGCGGTTGCCGTCACGAGACTTGGGAAAAGGTCCGAGTAGACCCATGCCTATTTGTTGAAACGGTTGTGTTGGAGGAGCGATGGGCTTCAGAAAGCCGGCTGGGCGCTGATGTGGTGCTTTACGGCGCTGGCACTCGTGACACGTCTTCACGTAATGCTTCACGTCTCGGCTGAGCTTAGGCCAGTAGTAGTGTTGGCGAATCCGGGCCAAGGTACGTGTATATCCCAAGTGGCCTGAGGAAGGCTCATCGTGACAGGTGGACAAGACATCGGCTCGTAACGCTGGCGGGACAACGAGCAGATACTCAGTTGCGTAAGGGTCGAAGTTTCTTTTATAGAGGATATTTCTGCGGACGCAGAACGATGATGACGAGCGGGCGAATGCTGGTGGTGGATGCGGCGTACGGCCTTCGAGATATTCGATGAATTGTCGAAGCTAGGAATCGTTCTTCTGCTGTTCAGCCAAGTCGGATACACTAACCGCGCAGAGAAAACGGCCGTCGAGATCGTGATCACCTGGCGCTGTTTTGAGAGGAGCTCGGGAAAGGCAGTCCGCGTCAGTATGCTTCCGGCCAGACTTGTACACGACTGTCAAATCGAACTCCTGGAGGCGTAAGCTCCACCTGGCCAGACGTCCGGAAGGGTCTTTTAGGTTCGCCAACCAGCAGAGCGCATGATGATCGGTAACAACTCTGAACGGGCGACCATACAGGTACGGTCTGAATTTAGCTATTGCCCAGACAACAGCTAGACACTCCTTTTCAGTTGTTGTGTGATTCGCCTCCGCAGATGATAAAATCCGACTCGCATAAGCAATAGGGCGTTCGACGCCGCCTTGCCACTGGACGAGGACTGCACCAAGGCCGATGTTACTGGCGTCTGTGTGTAGTTCAGTGTCGGCATATTCGTCGTAGTGTCCGAGTAATGGCTCAGATTGGAGACGCTGCTGGAGCTCGGAGAAAGCGCGTGTTTGCTCAAGGCCCCACACGAAGGGAACGTCGTCTTTTGTCAGACGAGTGAGGGGTTCGGCAATGTTTGCAAAATTCTGCACAAAGCGTCTGTAGTATGCGCAGAGACCTAAAAATCGACGCACATCACGTTTGTTGGTAGGTGGTGGAAAATCTGCGACAGCCAATGTTTTGTCTAGGTCCAGCCGAATACCGTCAGGGCTAACAAGGTGACCGAGGAACTTCAATTCGTTGTAACCAAAATGACATTTTTCTGCTTTCAGTGATAGGCCTGCCGTGCGAATTGCAGCAAACACAGATCTAAGTCGTTGCAAATGCTGCTCAAACGTTTGGGAGAAGACAACAACGTCGTCTAAGTAAACAAGGCATGCTTCCCACTCGAGACCGGAGAGCACTGTATCCATCATCCTCTGGAATGTCGCAGGGGCAGAACACAGACCGAAGGGCAGCACCTTGAATTCGTACAGACCATCAGGCGTTATGAATGCTGTTTTCTCTCGGTCGCGTTCATCAACTTCGATCTGCCAGTAGCCACTGCGTAAATCCATAGAGGAGAAGTATCGGGCGCGTCTGAGGCGGTCTAGTGAGTCGTCGATGCGCGAAAGCGGATAAACGTCTTTCTTTGT
Organism: Rhipicephalus annulatus; assembly: GCA_013436015.1. Lineage (NCBI taxonomy): Eukaryota > Metazoa > Arthropoda > Arachnida > Ixodida > Ixodidae > Rhipicephalus > Rhipicephalus annulatus. Next base: position 9,186 of record WOVY01011362.1, on the reverse strand, counting down.
GACTTTGTTGAGTTTGCGGTAATCGACGCAAAATCGGAGAGTGCCATCCTTCTTTTTTACTAGTACGACGGGGGACGACCATGGACTGTTCGAGGGTTAGATTACGCCATCTTCGAGCATCTGCTTCACTTGAGAACGTATAGCCTCTTGTGATACTCGGTAGGCGTGCTGACGTATGGGTCTCTCAGCATGGTCAGTGACAATGCGGTGCTTTACGGTTGGCGTTTGTTTTATCTTGGATGTAGACGCGAAACAGTCGCTAAACATGCGGAGGATACAGCGGATTTGCTCTTTCTGTGCACATGACAGCTTCGGATTGACATCGACTGTATCGGCTACCGCGGTGTCACTTTCAACTGCTGTAGAAATTGGGGCTATCGTCGTACACGCTTCATCGTCAATGGATTCGAAATGAGCGATAGATGTTCGCTTGGCCAAATGTTGGTATGCTCCACTAAAATTGGTGACCAACAACTCAGTCATCCCACGATTAAATTGAATTATGCTGCGGGCAACACAGATTTGCTGAGACAAGAGCACCGAAAGGTTGGCTTCAGCGATACCACGGCTGTCATGGTCTATGTCGCCCTGTACTGTAACGAACATACTGGTGCGTGGCGGTAGTGTGACGGTGTCGTCGACAATGCGAAGCGCAGTCTTCTGCGGATTTGTATCTCTAGACTTCGGGCCATAGTCGTCAGCAAACGTTACGAGGCAGTTTCGAAGATTTATAACAGCTCCATGCTCACGAAGGAAATCCATGCCAAGGATAACTTTCCGGGAGCATTCGGGAAGCACAACAAAAGAAGCAACGAACGTCGACTCACAGATTTGCAGCCTTGCGGTGCATCTCCCGATTGGTGTCAAGAGATGACCACCGGCTGTCCGAAGGTTTGGTCCATGCCCCCAAGGAGTCGTGACTTTCCTGAGCTCAGCCACAAGTTCAGCGCTGATAACTGAGTAGTCGGCACCGGTGTCGACCAGAGCAGTCACTGGATGGTTGTCGACACGAATGGCAATGTCAGCAGAAACGAGTTCGTCAGCGATGTGTGGTGTCGGCTGAAAGGAATCGTCGAAGGGCGGTGGAAGGGTCGGAGGAGGCTGTTTTGACGATAGCGTAACAGCGGTCCCACCCCCGGAGGCCGCTCATTCTAGTTTCCCCGGCGTGGACTTGGGGACCTAGCGGATCGTCTCGCAACAACATCGGCGAAAGTGGAGTATTGATTCGCGGACGTAGAGCGTCGAGGAGACGAAGAGCGTGATTGGCGTCGCTGAAGATTCGGAGACGGTAGACTTGCCAAGTATTCTGCGATGGCGCGGCGTCGTTCGCCGTCCCTGGGCCGACAAGCGTCTGGCCGAAATCCAGGTAGGCCCATTTGTCTGTACGAGCACTCTCGGTACAAGTGACCTGGCTCACCACAGTGGTAGCATAGTGGCCGATTGTCGGAAGCGCGCCACACGCTAGATTTCCGCAAATGAGGTCGCGGATTCTCATAGTGTGGTGGGCCCGAGAAGTACTGCGGCATCTGCGGGCAAGTCGGTCGTTGGTTTTCATAGCGTGGCCCGCCCGAGAAGTGCTGTGGCGTCTGCAGGCTAGTCGGTCGGGGGAAATAGCTGGCTGCCGGTGCAGGAGTACGTACAGCTTCCGCATACGTTAGCAGAGGAGCTTCGGTTGGAGGTGGCGCTAATGGTCGTACCAGCTGCCGCACTTCTTCGTGGACGACGTCTGTCAGAGCAGCCACTTGAGGCTGTGAAGGCACTGCGTGAAGTTTTTGCAGCTCGTCGCGTTCAATGCTATGGACTAGCTCAGCAAGGTCTCTCACGCTCATGACATCGGGTGTTACCAAGGGTGCTGACAGACATGCAAGGTTGTCGGACCGCTCATACTGCGAAGACCGCTGTCTAAGCATTCGCTCCATTGTCGTCGCTTCACGGAGGAATTCTGCCACGGTAGCTGGTGGGTTTCGCACAAGTCCTGCAAACAGTTGCTCCTTGACACCCCGCATCAGAATGCGCACCTTTTTGTCTTCCGTCATTTCAGAATCCTTTGACGGAACAGACGAGACATCTCCTCAACGAACATGGCCACGCTTTCATTGGGTCGTTGATTGCGAGAATTGAGGAGACGTTCGGCTTGTTCTTTCCGGTCAGCTCTACCATACGTGTTCCGCAGCTGAGCGCAAAACACTGGCCAGGTTGTCAGGGCGGCCTCGTGATTCTCGAACCATATACGCGCCGAATCCTCCAGGTAGAAATAGACATACCGCAGTTTCCGGTGCTCGTCCCACTCGTTGGCGACGGCGACTCGATCGTATTGGTCCAGCCAGTCTTCAGCGTCTTCGTAGGGCTCCCCATGGAAAGGCTTTGGCGTTCGAGAGCCTGGTAGCCATGGTGCTGGCGGAGTCGCGGTCTGTTCAGTCTGGCTTGCAGTTGTCGCATATGCCATGGTTCTGGAGCGTTCCGGAAGAGGGCTGAACTGGGGTGGTAGGCCTAGTTGCCGCCGACTGCGTCGAAGGTTGGCTGTTTCTACTAAGGCGTCGATGTTGGGACCGAGATCTTCCTCGGGGTAACAGTGCATAGACTATTACCCAGCGCCTCCACCAGTGTCACGTTACAACGTAACTGTAACTTGCTGGTAATGGCACAGAAGAATGTCAAACTGATCGAACAACGGCAGTGCGACTATTGTTTTTCTCTGCACGCGCATCTTTGTCCTCTTCTGAGCAGCGGCACATACAAGCATGCCAGCATCTGTGGAAATAATAGTTTCTTGTACTAGTGGCAATATCGAGGTTTCACTGTGCGTGCGAATTTGCATTTACAAAGTACAAGAAAAAGGTCTAAGGAGGACAACAGCTTGATAGAATATTTTCTTGACAATGCTTGGCAATGCTATTTTTGTTTTTTACCCAAAGAACGCCATGCCTTGAATGCTACTTTTTGACATATGTCCTACGCTTGGGAAATTGGTCATTTGTTGTCGCAAAGCATCTATGCGTTGCCTGCCGTCTTTGCAGGAGGCTGCCATGGCAAAACTGGCTGCTTCAGAGGCAGCAACCTTCGTGGCCCATCAGGTAAGCCAACCTTGGCAGAACAGTAGAAAGCTCGTTCTAATCAAATTAATATTGTGCTAGGCAGGGCTGTTTAACATACAGGGCAAGTGTGCACTTAGAAGTTATTCACAGTGATTGAACAAAGAGATCTCTGAAATCCTCATTATGGCATGAAATCTTCTTTTAGATGCGGAAGCATCTTATACTCGCGCCTTGTAGTGCGCCGTCCGCGCCGCCTTAGTTGAGCTAATTCATTACGTCTGATACAATAATCACTCGTTCTCTGCTACTGCAATATTCACGCGTTCATCAAGTATAAGGTTATTTGTTGCACTTCAAAAGCATACATGTGTCCGAGTTAAAACGGTCAAAGTTTCACATTAAATGCACCAGGAAGGTAAAGTATTGGTACGGAAACCAGTAACACAAACATGAGCTTGTACGGTAAAGTTAGCTATTTAAAACCTATGCGAGTGTCGGTGCACACTGAACCATGCCTGTGTATTCAGGCATGTGTCTAACTCTGTTACCAGCCACTAAACTGTTTTAGCGGGACGGCTCAGTGCTCTCCCATAGTTGAGTACGAAGTACTCAAAATCGTTCAACATATTAGATGCGGAAGCATCTTATACTCGCGCCTTGTAGTGCGCTGTCCGCACCGCTTCTGAAACATTCGACAGCTGACGCGCGCGCATGCGCCGTCGCGCCGTCGCCCACCATCTGTGCCGCGCGCGCTTCTCCTTCGAGAACATTCGACAGCTGACAGCGCATGCGCCGTCGCGCCGTCGCCATCTGTGCCGCGCGCGCGCTTCTCCTTCGAGAACATTCGACAGCTGACAGCGCATGCACCGTCGCGCTGTATATATACTCAAGGTCGGCGCTCGCTCGCTCAGTTGCCGCTCGTCCGTTGGTTCGTCGCAATAAATAAAACACCGCCCTTTCGCATACGTGCCGTACGTGTTCACTCATTTAACACCCCATTTCACAACCACGTTAACCAATTTAGCCATCGTCCCAAGTAAGTCGCAATTTAACACCCGTTAACCAATTACATGCTTCCGCATCCTCCTCAGTGTTCCCCCGAGGGAAGCTGCGGGCAATTTTTTGCAAGGGTCCAAATGAAAGTTTCAACTATTTGTGCGAAGGTTGGCTTCATGGAAATTCATTATATTTCTCGTGATCACATCTGTTCCATTTTAATTGTGAAGCATTTCTTTGCATACTTTAGGCACATTGAGCATCTGTCCCTCTGCCCATTCCTCTGTATGCCCGTCTGTCTGTCTGTCTCTCTGTCTATCTAATCTAATCCGATCTAATCTAGCCGCCTACATCTGGGTACTCTCGTGATCACCCCCTTAACTTAGGGCAAACCAAAATAACTATAGAGGGTACGTTCATCTGACGAATATGACTCGCTGGTCATGACAAGAATGTCAGGATCCCTTCCCGTATGTCGTCAAACCCTTTCTGCCAGACATGTGGCACATACCTGAGGGGCAGGTATGTGCCACGGCCCGCAGGTACGTGAGTATGTGCCACAGGTGATGGACAGTTTTACAGCCAAAGCTATTATGAGATCACAACTCGAATCACGCGCAGTTGTCCGCCACCACCGCTGGTGTCCCTAACCCACCTCGCGCGAAATTAGAAAAAAAACCTAGCACCAATGACACAGCGGAGCACAAACCCGGGTCCGCTGGGTGCCAGCCCAGTATTCTACCGCTGAGCTACCCCGGTTCTTGTGACTAACTGTCAAACTTGCCTTAAGCAAGCTTGATGTCGGGAAAGCAATCGCGTATACGACTTACAAACCATTTCAGAACAGCGAAAGAACAACCAGTCCTTGCACATTGCGAATAGCTTAACGAGTGGGCCGTCCAATGCTCCAACCCATCAGAAAAGCTTGTTCTTGCTCCCCTCTTAACTGTGGCGCACACCCACTTCAGCCATAATTCATCATCGTTGTCAGCCACTGCATGAACAATTGGCACAAAATTCTTTGCAAGTGTTTAGTGGATACCACGCTTCTCAGAAGAATGACGAAAAATAGCATAACGAATGCCAGCCTACTAGTTAAATAAATTTATTAATAATAACCTAGTGGGCATCAAGCATGTGTGCTTGCAGTATTTACCCAATGAGTGTTCAGAAAAAGCTCTCAAAGGCCGCTCTTCTAGCTTTCGCTGTAACTGTGCTGCGCCTACCGCGCAGGCCTGGCGTGTTTCATCTTACCCACAAACGGTGAGAACAGACATGGGTAATTTTAACGTGCGAGCATTAACTAAAAGTTGACATTGGCAGCGTTGACCTCATGAATGCAAAGAGTAAATGTCGGGGTTCCTGTGGGAATCGAACCCCAGCATTCTGTGTGGCAAATTCTACCACGGAGCCACGCCAGGTCTCCGAAGTACTTTTCAAATAGACCCTTACGTTTGTAAAATGTCAATTGAGGTTGCAGTGCTGGCTATCCAATTTTATAAACATTACATACTTCTATGATACAGCCATCGCGTTGGATTAACATCAGTTGCAGTTGAACGCCATTCGCTGCAGTTGACTTGTGTAGCAGTGTCCAGGGCTGCCATCCTCGTGAGCACCAGCACTTCACTGCAGCTTACCACTTCTGGTGTTGCTAATGTTCATGTTATTGTCGGCAGCGTTATGTAACTGTCAACAGCAGGTTATATGAAACATATGCGACAGTTTAATGTGTCTGTGTGTGCATTTGTGCATATCTTTAGCACCTCTTTGTAACGTTCTGCTCAATAAAAAAACTATACAACCTTCAATTCACATGCTTTGCATAACATCGATTCCCAAGGTACGTGGGATCTGCCAAATTTTCGACCTCCAGTTCCATTTGTTTTGAAAAGCTTCATCTTATAGAAAGCTTTGCAAGTACCTCATAAAGTTCTGATACGGACTGTTTTACTGCATGCAGTTGGCAACAATGCCAAGCAGTGATTTAGGCTATCCTATGCTTGCAGAAGCCAGGCAACTTGCATCACTGAAAGGCAATCATTCCCGTTTAGCATTCTGTGTTACAACTGCAGGAATAGTCCTTATAACTGTCTCTACTGATGCGTAAAAGCTTATGAACCATTAGGGTACTCGAGTTCATCATTGCCGCATTTCTTTTTTCATTTCAGGCATTGCAAATTTTAGGTGGCATGGGCTACGTGACTGACATGCCGGTTGAGCGGCATTACCGTGACGCCCGTATCACCGAGATCTACGAGGGCACCAGCGAAGTTCAGCGTATTGTGATAGCTTCTAACATGCTCAAGGAACACGGCATTGTGTGATTTGAATTGCTTTTTATGTTGGTCCACTTCCAAGCGGGTCATAGCAGTGATACTACGTATTTTGCTGATAGTGGAGATTCATGATTGATTTTATTTGTTTAAATGGCAGAAAGAGTACCCGTATTTACTCGATTCTACCGCGCCCTCGATTGTAACGCGCACCCGATTTCCACAGCGAAAAAAAAAAAAAAAAACGTAAGACATCGATTGCAACGCGCACCCATTTTTCTCGCTGGCCCGCACGATCACACCACTCGAAAAAACGACTCCTTTCGGGAGCGGTCTTCCATTTAAATATGAGGTACGGGCGAAGCTTGTGCCCATCTGACGTGTAACAGAGCATTGCCGTCACTGTAGTTTTACCGTGGACCGATGTCAGCACGCGAACTTGCTTCGCCCCATTCTCGACGGTTGTGGTGCCAGTCATGTCGAAGTAAAGAGGCGTCTGATCGGCATTCCCGATTTGCCCAAGCAGGTAGCCGTTGTTGCGCCGCAAGTTTAGGACGAACCTCTGAAAACTGAAGCTTTTCATCGTACTCCTCCGCAAAAATTTTCGCATATGCATGTTCCCCTTCGGAGAGAAAAGCCGTTCCTCTTCATAAAGCTAGTTAGCCAGCACCTGCTCGCTTTAAACTGGCTCCGCATTAGACCTTTTTCTAAGACTAAATGCATAGCCCGCACTTGGAGCAGTTCTGTCGTCACGGGCCGCTGTGCCGCTCGCTGCTCAAGCACATACTCGCCGAGCAGCTCTTTAATTTGCGGAAACCGACCCTGATGTGGTCCACTGAAGCCTTTACGCGAAGCTTTGCTGTCGACAATCTTCTGCTTTTGTTTCCGCCGGTCCCGCACGCACGTTTCGGGAACTCCGAACGACCGCGATGCGGCCCGATTTCCGACCGTTCCTGCACACGTGATGACTTTTCTTTTAAAAGCGGCATCGTGGTGCACTCGAGTTTTTGGAGTCGGCCCTTCCACGCCGTCGATGCTAATGCACTACTAGATGACGAACTCCTCAGCACACGTACGAAGTGCCGCACATGGGAAACACATAGGCAGAAATTGGCCGACGCGCCATGCCGACGCACGTAGGGGGCGGCCATTTTGGATTGCCGATGGCAATAGATTTACCGTAATTTTTTCGTTCGTACTCGATTCTAACGCGCATGCGATTTATGAACTCGCTTAAACCGGAAAAAAGGTGCGCGTTAGATTCGAGTAATTACGGTAATTCCGAAGGCCTAGGCGTGCGCGAACAGAGAATGTTAGGTTCGAAGCAAATAGTGATTTTGGTCAAATAATTTCGAATCAAATTTGAATGGTATAAATCACGTATCATAAAAAAATTGGCACATATGTCATGACCTATCAAACTTGCACAATATATATAATTTTTTAATTAAAACAAGGCCTGTGCCAGTGCCATTTTTTCTAGTTCACAAGGAAGCAGAAATAAATTTTCATAGCAGCAGGATTTCAACCTCGGTAGAAAAGCAAGTGTTAACCTGTAAATATGTTACATTTCAAGATTTACTGAGAGTACATATGCAAACGAACTTTTAAACTTCAGTAATGATAATCGATGCAAAAGGTATTGCGTTCATTTAACCTTAAAAGTGGGGCTGTTGCGGCAGAGCAGATTTTCCCGGGATAGGTGTTTTCATGGCTCAGCACTCCTCACTGTAGCGAAACCACATATACAAGGGGTCACATACACTTATACAATAATTTCGAATACTTCGAAATTTTCCAATAATTTAAATTCGAATAGAAACGAATTCAGATACTCTTCGAATATTCGAAGCATTCGAGTATTCGCACAAGTTTACCGGCCACATGTTTGCTGCTAAGCAGCAACTGTGCCCGCTATGTCGACGAAGCTTTGTGATAGCCCTTCGGTCATAGCAAGCCTTGGAGCACTGTCTGGTAACAATGTGACTCTGCATGTACAGTGTATGCCATGGATGGAAGAATGAGAAAAGTAAGCGTAGTCATGACGAAAGACTCGGATTCCTTGTGGAGAAGAAAAGCCGAGACCTGCTTGGGTGTAGGCAAAGACTCATATTTTTTAATAAAGTCATTGTATAGCAGATATTTGCATTGTACGGTTCACTTTCACGCAGTGCGACGACTACACTACTGTGAACGAAAGGTAGTATAGTATGCTTTAAAAAAAAAAAGGTAGATGTCACCTTGGCCCCAAATTATTGATCATAGGTGTGTAATTCCAAGAAGCGATACTCCTCAAGCATAGTGACATAACTTGCCACCTGCATCAGTGTTGACTGATGGCGACATCCATGTTTTGGCTGCATCATGATAATATTAAGTTATGCTACATTGAACACAAAACAAGCATTTGTGCTTATTAAATTATAATAATGAATTAGATTTTTCATTTGAGACTTTCTTTTTTGATTGCTGAATTATTTTTATTGTCCCCAACATATTTTTAAAAATTCTTTGCACAGAGTTTTATGTTTCATCCAACGTCACTTGGCACAATGTTGCCCATCTTGCCTTTTTTCCATTAATTAGTTGGCCCTTTGTAAACATGTAAAGGTGGTGTCGCGTTGAGACTAGACCATTTAACATCACCGTCTGTTATGCGACGAGAAGTCATTCCTTACTGCAATACAACATTTAAGAAATCTACGCTTGTTCACACATTCAGTATATCCAATGTCTTTATTGAAGCTGGAACAATGAAGGCACGTGCATACTTTCAATATGACTACAATCTACAGACGATGAGGATGAGCGTGGTGGACAACATGTGACTAGGAGCGTACAAATAGTTTTTCATACAAGCTTCGTTGTAAACAAATGCA